>CM069859.1:199265739-199865739 GCA_036172795.1 Pelodytes ibericus
GTCTTAGGTGTGTAACGTGGGTGTGCAGCTTGGGTAGGGGGGTGCCCGGATTTTGTCTGCCTAGGGCAGCACAAAATCAAGATACACCACTGCACATACACTTACAGAGACACCCTTATATACACTGTCACACACACACATACACAGACACACACTTAGTCATCATTCCACACACACACACATATGAGGCTGCAGCATGAAACGTGCAAGGTTTTTATTTGTCCCTTCATGTTCACCATCTTGGATGCCAGTTATTTTAGCGGCCTGAGTGAAATGCATAAAGGCTTTATTGTCTGTACATGTTCACCATCTTGCATGCTGCTCACTTAATTAGGAAATAAAGTCACATTTATTTGTACTGTGCCCGGTGATGAACGCTCCTTGCACTAAAATCAATGTTTGCTGTGCATTTGTTTGGTTAATACACTATGTTCCAGTTTAGCTCTGAATGGTTGAAATTTGCAATGATTCTGTAATGCAGCAAACTGTAGCAGACTACTGTAATAACCAAACTATTAGAGGCTTCATATATACGGATATCTCAGAGGCAACTCTCCCTTTATGTGAATAATTCATTTCAAGGGTCCGAAATGAGAAATACAGTGTATCAGTATGTAAAGTGGAAATCTGAGGATGCAGGAAATACAAAAATCTTAAAAATGTATTTAGAAATGAATAAAATATACATTGATACACTCAATTTTGCATGACATTAAAAACTGGGCACCTAATGCGAATTTATGCATGCCTATGATTAAGTGCACAGCGTGTATGAAATGTGTTGGGGGGTCTAGGACACTTCTTCGCCGCATCTTCATCGCTGACAGTTCAGCGAGGCAGTTAGAACGCTGAACTGTCAGCAATGAAGAATAACGCGGCCGTTTGATCGCGGACGCGGCTATGTAAGAGCTGACAGTTCAGCGCTGAACTGTCAGCTCTTACAAATGTAACAGTAAAAAGAAAATAACCACCCCTAATAAATGATTCCCAAACCCCAATACTAAAATTAACCCCAATACTAAAATGAACCCCCGAACCCTAATACTAACCCCGGACCCCTAATACTAACCCCCTAAACCCTAATACTAACCCCCGAAACCTAATACTAAAATTAACCCCCTAAACCCTAATACTAACCCCCGAACCCTAATACTAACTCCCTAAACTCTAATACTAACCCCGTAAACCCTAATACTAACTAGCTTTTGTCTGCATTCCTGGAGCTGCCTGATCCTCTGTTCTACTACAAATAATACTGCAGGCAGGAAATGAATGAGGAATAAATACAATGTCACCTCTTTCAATCTCTCTCACTTACATGGGGGGCAGATGTTCCAGACACAAAGAGATGGACAGGTTCCAGACCGTATGTCTCTTTCAGTTTGAGTGCTGTAGCAAAGCTGGTAAAAGAACCAAAACTGTTGAGTAGAAGAAAGTAGATTCAGATGGATACTCGGATCAAACATATATTTGAAAACTACATATCCTATGATGCTCAATCAGCCTTAAAGAGACACTACCACTTACAGGAGATGTAACTAGATAACCTGGTCATTTAAAACAAACACAAATATTAATCATATGCCACTGTTTATATTTTTTTATATGATTAAATTAATTGCTTATAAAAGGAGACATAAACTTAGGTGTTTTTCTCCTGGCTCCATTTTGTGAATATTTTCCATGATGCAACATTGCCACTTACATATGATGTAACTAGATTACCTGTGCATTTAAAACAAACACATATATAAATCATATGCCACTAGGTTTTTTTCTCTGTGGCCAGAGCCTGCATAATGATGTCATAAGATACACCTCTGCTCTCTTACTGGCTCAATACAAGTATATGATCGGAATTCTGACCTATAGACTGCATTCTGTGTCCCCAGCCCCAAAGTGAGAAATTTGTGCTGTAAAGTCACTAGGGGGTGGCACCCAAAAACACTATATTTAACAAAATGGTGGCACCTAGTCACACTTGTTTAGTAAACTATTTCATAAAATAAACTCACATAACAACAAAAAAAAGACATATCTAAAATCAACAATACAAAATAAAAAAAATAAAACCTTAATTTCTTAAACTCTCTGAGAGGCTGACTGAGCATCAAGCATCATTGGATATGGAGGTACCAAACAAATGTAGTGCCAAGGTTAGCCATCACTATGCTATATAGCAAGGCAGGTAGCTTTGTCTTCTTGGAAAAGTATATAGTTCATAATGCTTTTTTAAAAAGAGCCTTTTCTTTCTCATAAGTCTCACGTATGAATTAAACACATACATTAGTGAATACCCATATCTCTAAAACTAGCATTACTTTTCAGATCATGGCCCAATCCTTCAAGCTATTATACAGTGGTATTAAATGGAAAAGCACAACCAACAATGAAAAAGAATGGGCAATGGAAAGCAGCCAGGAATTAACACACGGAGAGGCTTTGTAACAGCTTCTTCTTGCTGGCTGATGATCTCTCCCATGACTTTACTTACAATAGAACAATAATTCCCTATTGTAACACAGATCTATGTTTACTCCCATTTCCACAGCTGTAAACAGAAGTAAATGATCAGGACCAACCTGGCTCCCAGTCCATTCATTTGAATGGTAAGGAAGGAGCTTGGATTTCTCTGTTTCGGACAGGTAGGGAACTCATGCTATTCAGGTCTGCTTAGTGAAAAGAGCAGTGAGTCACATGATGAGCATCCACATTAAACATGGCTGAAAGCGTGAGTCATTATTTATACAGGTGCCTTCTCCTGCCCAGTCCAATCATTGAAATGGTAAGAAAGGAGCTTGGAATTCTCTGTTTCGGACAGGTAGGGAACTCATGCTGTTCAGGTCTGCTTAGTGAACAGAGTAGTGAGTCACATGATGAGCATCCACATTAAACATGGCTGAAAGCGTGAGTCATTATTTATACAGGTGCCTTCTCCTGCCCAGTCCAATCATTGAAATGGTAAGGAAGGAGCTTGGAATTCTGTTTCGGTTTCGAACAGGTAGGGAACTCATGCTGTTCAGGTCTGCTTAGTGAACAGAGCAGTGAGTCACATGATGAGCATCCACATTAAACATGGCTGAAAGCGTGAGTCATTATTTATACAGGTTCCTTCTCCTGCCCCGACTTCAGATTTGTAAAATTACATTTTAATTCTTCCCTTTTTTAGGGATTTTTATGGAGTTTTGGTGGAGAAGAGGCATTTGATTTTTAATTGGTTACAGAGTGTGAGAAACACACATATTCAGTAAACAAAATCCCAAACATTTTACCTGTGGCCAAAAAATGCAAAGGATTTCTCCCTCAGCTGTGGCAGCAAAGTGTGTGCAACCTCATCCCCAATGTCATCCATGCTTTGTGCAAAAGGTTCCTGAGCACGTGATTCTCTCCCCGCCAGCCTTATAGAATATACTGTATGAATAAGAATTAAAAAAATACAATGATTAAACGTATGCATTCCTACATATTTGTGGTAAAGCAGGCTCTGGAATAAAAGTATCAATGGCTTTATTCTTCAGTGTATTTTACAGATGATACTGAATTCAATAAAGGTACAGAGGAGAGCAGGAAATAAGTTGATTTTAGGGGATATTGAACATTTGTTAAGCAATATTTATTTATTTAACTAGCATGAATTTTTACCAGGAAGAATACATTGAGATTTCTCTCGTTTTCAAGTAGGTACTGGGGACCAAGACCAGAATGGACCAAGACCACAATATTACACATTAAACAGCAGATTCAAAAATACATTTATATATATTTATATACACACACAAGAAAGTTGGGGAGAGACTATACAGGGCAAATAATTATTGATACCCAAAAAATAATAATAACAAACAACAGGTATGGTATACACAGAAGTCTGTAAACTAATAACAGGCACATTCTGTTTTTAGGATTTGGGAGACACTAATTTTCTGGGATTTTAGACTAGAGGGTGATTTGGCTGAATCTGGGAGACTTTGCCACATTTGAAGAGATCTGAAAGAGAGCGCACCTCAACCTGCTTCCATTCTGAAGGGAGGGACAGCTAGTAAGGGGTTGGTGCTGGATCTGAGATTGTAGGACATGCAGGGAATAAGGGTGCGCATGCTGCTCAGGTAGATGGGGGGCTTTCCAGAGAAGTGGTTATGCACTAAGCATGCTAGGTGAAGAGAGTCCCTGGAGGCAAGTGTTTGCCAGTTTAGCTATTTTAACATTTCGCAGTGATGTGTGTTATAATCGCACTTGAGGAAAAATCATCACAGCGCATTGTACAGAGTGTCAACATTACCAAGATGGGACTGCGGTGTGTAAACGCATACTACATCTTCGTAGTGTAAGCTTGTCATTAACATTTGCTGCACAATACGTTTCTTTACCGTAGAATCTAGGTTAGATTTGTTCCTGTAAAGAGACCCAATCCTAGGATCCAGCTTTGTCAAGAGCTTGTCAATATGGAGATCAAATGATAAGTTGGGATCTAGCCACATAACGAGATACTTATAAGAATTTACCTCGATCATGTTATAACCGCCGGTTCTATTTGTAACTAGATGGACACATGGCCCCCAAACTTAGACTTTTTTCTCTTATCTGTTCATCAGGATAACCTTATGCACATCTTTTGCAGAGTTATCATTTACTACTTCCAAAGGAAGGTCACTCCAGGCATCTATCTCCCTTTTGTTTATCCCATTTGTCCTCCAACCCACCCACGAAGCCAATGCACAGTAAATTTGAATGAAAGAAAATTTCAAAGAGGCTGCACTTTCCTACAAATTGCAGTCTGTACAAATACTTAGCTTGGGCCGGACACCAGCTTGTTTTTTTGGAGAATTCTAAATAATTAAAATTTCAACTCTCATCAATACACCCTTGAACTTATCGGTAGTTTTTTTTGCATTTTTTTTAAAGAATTAACGTAATAACTGAATAGCTTGGTATATATACGTAAAGCTCCAACTCACTAGCAGCAGTCAATAGTGAATATGCCTGTCTCAGATGCAACCCACTAGATTTTTGTTTTAAAACACTGGTTTCAGTCATTAACATAACTAGTTGCCATTAGCTGCAAATGCCATTAAAACAGAGGCTGGCATTGTTTCCAACACCGGAGTATATTATGTAGGCTTTCCTCACTGAAACAGAGGGCTATTTTTTTCCTGAAGAAATATCCGCTGTGACCGGCACATGAATGAAGGCCTCAGAATGCGGAATCTATTGCTGTGCATTGTTCTTTATGCTAATATTGGGTTCCAAAGCCAGAGCCTTTCTGTTCAGCTATCTGCTCACACTTTGCAGTCTCTCAAGCTTTTGTTCAACCAAAAATACTTTCTGTGGGCACTGGTTCCTTTTGGCTGTCGGTATAAAGTAACTATAGCAATTACCTCACCAAGAAGCGAAAAAAAACCTCCGCCCTGTCGCCATCACAACAGAGAATGTTGCATTTGGTAATTTTGAAGATGAATTAAAATTTAAAGGTGCACTCCTAAAAAAATGTATTTTTCACTGTTTTGTTATTTGAATTCTAAACAGCCATCCATCTCAATGCCACTTTCTGTATTGCTACTGTTTTCTTGCGGAAAAAAAAGAAAAGATTTTGCCGTAACTCCTCCTATTTAAGATTCCACGCATATGTACATAGCGCCTGCCTTGTTTCAGGAACACTTTTACACATACCTCCCAACGTTGCTCCCCGGCGAATCAGGATGCTGGGGGGGCGGAGTCTGGGGATATGAGTGACAGCGCTACCATGCATGCGCAGAAGAGCTTGTCAGTGTCCGGCTATGGCTTCACATTCTGGCATCTAAAGCCAGGATCGCTGCTGCGTATGAGCAGTACCTATTCATATGATCAGGAATGCAGAATTGCAGTCCATAGGCCCGCAGTGCCACAGACCTCCCAAATCTGGACTACACCACGCAAAGTATGACAGTTGGGAGGTACGCTTTAACATGCTATCCAGGCATTCACATGTGTTCACGTTAAAATCAGTTAATAAATGATACAGGATCTCCTTTTTCGATGAATAAATTGTTTCTGCCTCTGGACACATATTCATTCTATATTCTGCAGTGGAGCATGTAAAAGTAATTTGTGTCCAGCAAAATACTGGCTGATCTGGAAATATTAGCTGTACACTTGGTGGAAAACCTGCAGATGTATGCTTTATACAAGCGCTGGTACAATAGGTCTATGCATATTTCAAATACAATGTACTTTGTACAGGCCTATGTGCAATAAATGATTTCCAGCATTACAAGTATTCTTAGCCTATACTTTTTGAATTTGTGAAACACTTTTAATGTTGTAGATTTTTCCTTCCAGACTCGCTGACTGGGAGCACTGGTAGAAGTGGCTAACCTGATGTTTGTAAGTAAATCCAGATATTTAAGATTTAATAAACACCATACCCCTCCAACTCTTCTGCTTTTAGCTATTCCACAGTTGACACACAGGATAATGATTTTTTTTCTTTTTTTTCTGCAGGAACCAATGTCAATAATTTCATTAAAATGAATGGAATTTGCTGTCTCTCAAGTGATGTCATCAGAAAATTTGTTGCACTGTTAAGAGATCCTACTGTGTAGAAGTCTATTACAGTACACACAATGTACTGTATTCCAGCAGCACAGGTAGTGACTTATAAAAAACAAAACTTTATAGCCTTAGTGTCTATATAATCAGTGCTGCCGCACCTGCAGTAAGCATGCAGAGTAATCACTGGGGGAGGGCTTGAGTCAAATATTAAAAATGTAATTTATGCAGAATGCCTGCATCAAATCACACAGGTGCCTGTGCACTATCCAAGCAGTAATCTTCATTTTCACCAAAGTGAGTATGGGGACTAGACTGTGCCATTAAAATAACTTGTTGCAACACAATTTGCATGGATATTAGATTGCTTATAAACATGAAATAATAGATTACAGGAAGACGGAAAACTATCCATACCGCATGATCTAATTGTAAACAACAATAGCACAGTTAATGGACATACATATGTACAAACCTTCTACGGATTCATCAAACAGTTTGCCCCAGTTGGCAAAATATATTGATCCTCCTCCAGCCCACGGGAAGCATATTAATCTCATGGTGGCATTGGGTTTTTTATACAAGCAGGTTACAAGTTTGTCCATTCTAATAAAAAAAAAAAATACATAACATGACATATATTATTACAAATCTAAATAAGATCCACATTTTCACAAGGTATGCGAATTACACATTTCCCATTGAGAAGCAGTTCATTTGCATACCGTGCCACAGGTGATGTCATAAGCAGGAGACTCCACAGACTCATTTTCCTCCTAATTTAGGCATTTGTTAACACAATGTATATATCATTTTCAATCATTTTTCATGCACAGTAAAAACAATGTTCAGGTGATACAGTCCCTTTTTTTATAACACATGGTTGCTCATTTTTTTGTTTGTCTTGCCAGTGGCTACCTGTCAGAGTTTTATTATTAGACCGGGGGGGGGGGGGGGGGGTGTTACTGGGGGGAATATTGCTCTGAAGTAAAAGTTAGTATCTTGTCAAGAGCTAATAATAGGAACAAATTTCATCAATCATTTACCTAAAAGGATTTTTACTCCCATATTAAGGCGATTACAAAACATTTGGCTCTTCTCATTCTTCAGGTGAGTCCTGATATTTTCCAGGTGAGGCAGAATTTATAGCGGTCCCATTACTACCTCCTGCTTCACAGTGCAGGGTGAATTCCACCTCCGAAGATTTCAATGACAAGGCTAAAGATCTTCAACAAAGGTTCCTTGAAAAAGGATATCCGATAAAAACTTTGAAGAAAGCATACCAGAGAGCGCTCACATCGGTACGGAGCGACCTACTCAAACCCAAGAAACCACTAAATACAGGCAAACAAATTCGGTGTGTAGGAATGTTCGACGCAGGCTGGCCGAATATGAAAAAGCTTCTGAATAGGTACTGGTCTGTCCTCCAGGAGGACGAACATCTTAAACCTGTCCTAGCACCCCTGGTCTCTGTTACAATTAAAAAATGGACCAAGCCTGAGGGACACCCTGGTCCACAGTCATCTGGGACCGATAGGAGTCGATAGGAAACAAATGCGGCTCAAATCTACCACAGGCTCCCACAAATGTGTCACATGCAAGGCCTGCAATTTCATGGTCACAGCCAAAAAGTTCAATAACTCCGCCAACACTAAAAATGATGATATAAAAACCTTCATAAATTGCATGTGGTATACACTGCCACTTGCCAATGTGATATGATATACGTGGGCAAAACAATAAGAGAACTGAGGAGGAAACCTCATCAATGATATAATTAACAAAACTGACACCCCAATCTCTAGACACGTGAACACGTATCATAACGGGGATCCTAAAGTACGGACTTTCAAAGGAATTGAAAGAGTCTCCCCTCTACCTAGAGGAGGCGGCACTAATAAGAGACTGCTACAAAGAGAGTCGTTCTGGATTTTTCAACTGAAGTCACTGACCCCGTCTGGACTTAATGAGGGCTTCTCTTTCAGTCCTTTCATCAAATAGCTTCATGCCTAGCACACCCTCTGTAATACTGTAGCCCTATTAGTTTTAATATATTTTTTGAACCACCAGAGTGTAGTGGGGATCATTATATGTAACTACCATTACATTCTCCCCCCACCTCCAATAAATAGATACACAAGTGAGTCATTGGTATACGAGCCTATTGAGAAATATTGAAAGTTTACTGAGAAATATTAAAATGTTTAAACTTGAAGGATACGAGCAAAATCCTCCATCTGGATTAGACATATCCACTTCACAGACGCATCTTTTCTGAATAAAAAGTCTACAAGTCATTCGAAATTAATGTGAATTACTGAGTGAGCATGCAGCTCTATCCATACAGACTCGTTTCATGTCTCATAAACCGAAATTTTCGTGTTACAATAGCATCTCTGTTCATACAAATTCAATTCGTATCTTACAAACCGAGACTTTCGTATTATACCAATACAGACTTAATTCGTATAAACACAAGAACCGAAATGCTCGCGTTATAGTAATACTTCAACGTTCCATTCATGAATGGAATGAATTTGTCTCTAGTTAAACCAAAATAGATAGCTAGAATGGAACACTTAACACTATAAACACGCCCACTCGCAGCTGATTGGTTTTCGCGATTCTAACACTAACCAATGAAACAGAATGGCGGGGATATTTAAATGGCTACCAATACTACACTCCGTTTGTAGCCCTGGACGAAACTATGTGCTCCTGTGTTGGAGCTACGGCTGAATAACCGTTGGGCAAACCATTGGAAAAGGAATCAAACCTCAGCTTTTTTCTTTTTGTCTTTCTACCTGAAATAACAGTTTAGTCTAAGTGGTGGACTTTTTTAATGGCCGCACTAAGCGGCGTAGCCAAAGGCAGCAGGCTACTACACAGATAAGCCTGCGGGCATTGACTGCCATATTTGCATGTCCTGAAACCACTTATAGATGTCTGTTTAAAGCAATAACGCTTTTGTATCCTTTAGTAATTATATAGGATAACAACAGCTGAGGTCACTGCTTCCCTACATTTACCAGTCTCAACATTCTCATATTAACTGTTTAACCGAGGAGTTATGATTACAGATAAAGCACTCCCTAAAGATGTTTGGGTTTCTTTACAGGTGATAAGAACTAATCTATAAGGTTATAAGAACCAATCTACAAGTAATAGAACCCACATCTGTGCTGAATTATACTCTAACACCCCTATAGGGGGAAAAGGGATTTGTTAACAATATATGTGTACTGCAAATTTGTTGTTTTTTATGTGTCATGCCTGTGCCTTTTTGTTGTATTTTTCTGCACTAAGTCCCCGTGGGGGTGTAGACGAATATCACCCTACGATTTCTTACAAGCAATTTTTATTAAAAGTTAATTTTTAAACTCTACCCAGTGTCCACACATGCAATTGAATTATACCTCACTGGAGGATGTTTTGCTCACTAGGTGGCGATAATGAGTTGGGTGAACAGGAAAATGCAGTGATTTGTTAATAAAATATATTTGGTTAAAAAAGCCTTCTGATAATGTTAATTTATTTTAATTAAAGGTGAATGGAACGCTCAACGTAATAGCAAAATGACAGTAACTTATAGACGCAACAGTGAATAAATTGGAAGCCTGGCATTTTAATTTGGTCATGTACATTTTCTTATTTGTTTAACCCAGCACTGTGTTATGTTCTTAGTATACTGAGACTGCATACCCTGCAAAACGCAGATTTTGGACTGCTATCCTGCAGCCTAAATTTAAATTGTCCAGTGTCAGAGACACCAGAGAATTAATACTGTACATGCGTTTGGGGGGATATTTCGGTATATTTTCCCTGGTCTCAGGTTTTTGTAAATGTTCTATTGTTTCTATGCTTCTTACTCTTGGTATGTGCTTATATTTATACCTATGTGGATACAGATTACTCTTGATTCATTGTTTTATTACGGTTCAGAATGTGCCTTATATTTGACTGTTTCCTACTTATTGTATATTTTAATTATTCAATAAAAGTTATTTATTATGTCTATTTGATGGGGTGTGCAGCCACTATTTGTATATTTCTGTAATGTTGTGGTGGTTTGGGACTACTTTATGGTTTGCACCCAGCTACAGTGCCGTTTTTATGTAGCTTCTGTAGCGCCTTTGCTACGAAGTGGGAATTAGACGTTTTTCCATGGCAAGGTATACAAATACACTGCACTTTTGAGTGCAATGAGGAAGACAGCTGTACACTCAGAATTTGCAAACTGCTTGACAGTCAGCTCTTGGATGGGAGAAGCTTACCATTCTGCACAGCCAATTTTATACACTGACTAGAATAACATTACCTGTTCTATAACCTTTGAACTGCACATAATGGAACTGTCACAAAATAAAGGGATTCTCTTTTTACCTTTTTTTGGCATGCTAAACGTATATATTACTGTTTCCTATATGTTACTTACATTGTGTTCTTCTTGTTATTTAAGCTATAAATACATATTTACATAAACCAATGTGTCTAATCTTCAGCCCTCTGACTGCATTATGTCAACAATAACACAATAATCGAATATTGTCATTGCTATAATAATACAACCCTATGCATACCCCTCCATCAGCCCTTAGAACAAAGTCTCATACAGAATCTAATACACCCAGAGCTCCAGGAAGAGACACAGAAGAGGAGCAGGAGGCCGTCTGGGCATCCAAGGAAGTGCCCACTTGGGAGAGAGATTCAGCACTAATAGGGCCATCATAGGGCTAGTTACTCCTCCAATTCTCCACCATCTATATTTGCCTAGTTCTTGCATGCTCCAGTAATGATAACCCATACATTATTATCACTAATGAGTCTGACAAATACCCCGACTGAGAATTTATAGCGAAGCCATTGTAGCAGCCCCCACCTCAATGTGCACTCCTCTTCCTCTCCAAAGTCCTGGCAGAATAGAGGCGGGACAGGCTGCCTCAGTCTGGATGGATAGGATTTATGCCGAAATCTATAACCCGAGGTGTGGTATTCGCAAGTAGGCAGTGTGTATACACCAATGACACCGAACCTTTGGCATGCCAGGCCAGTTGTCCTGGACTACATTTCCCTTAATGCTCTGCCATGGTTTGGCTGACCAACACGGGGATAGGTAGTCCATAACAGTGCAAGTCATTGCTGCTGGTATTACGGGAATCCTGTTAGATGGAACTCGGGAACTCCCAAGAGTTCACCACATTCGGCAACAATGTTACCATTCTACCGTTAGTGTGAAGGTCTGGGTGGCAGCAACAAATATGGTAGTTCTTGCTTCTAATGTCCTGTGTGTTATTATACGTCACACATCACCTGGCGCACACTTATTACAGTCTCTCCCTGAACACAGTGGGCTGGTCCCCGCAGCCAACGCTTGTTGACATAGATTGACTCTCTTGGCTGCCTGTAGTTGGAGTAAGAAGAGAATCTAGGGCAGAGGTGATGTTTTCTAGAACAGAGGAGTTCGTCCAGCTGAACAGACAGAGGTAATAGGAAAGCTGCGCAAAGTGTCTAACTGTATCTTCCCTGCTGGAAGGAGAGTGCACTCATCAGCACTGCTCAGTGCGCTAGTCTAGTCACTCCTAGGCAAGCTTGCAAAGTAGTAAGTGTAGTACTTTTTTTTTATCAGTTTGTATGCTCTCTACATAGCGAGTGATGGTGTAATCCCCGATCAGCACTGCCCATTATGGGATTTGCACGCCATTGCAAAATAGGGTTTATGCAACTGCACCTTCCTACTCACTCAGCAACTTCCCTGTCATTTTATTGTTTGAGATCCCCTGCCCTTAGCAGCATGGCATTCGTGAATACAACTGCACTTGTTATGGGCTACTTTATGATTAGTGAGGTCAGCAGCAGCATCTCTTTACTAGAACTGAGTTAATGTGATGTAGTGGTTACAGCATCTTCCTTCTGATTTAGTGGTCAGTGGGTAGCACGTTCATTGTCATTTTGTGAGTTCAGCAGCCAATCTTGTCAAGTTGTGTATGAGTTAAGCCACCCAATGGGCATTGTGGGATAAGAGGATGCAGATACCGCCAGCCTGGGTCCTTCCTATTATTATACATTAATACATACTATGTGAATTATCTTCTCTATCATTGATCCATGGGCAGTATGGTATTGATCAATGCAGATATACTCCAATTAAGCCACCATACAAATTGTCATTCATAAATGAAACGTCTACTCTGCCTTGGGTGTGTGTATTTGCCAGGGCCGTCCTTAAGAGTTCAGGCACCCTGTGCAGGCCATCCCTTCTAGTGCCCCCCCCCCCATGTCTCTCTCTTTCCTCTCGCTTCCCATGTCTCTCTCTTGCCTCTCCCCCCATATCTGTTGCTAACGCTTTCCTCTCACCATACCTGTTCTCTCTCCCCCTCCTCTCACCATACCTGTTCTCTCTCCCCCTCCTCTCACCATACCTGTTCTGTTTCTTCCTCTCCATATCAGTTCTTTCTCCCCCTCCACCCCATTTCGGTTCTTTCTCCCCCTCCACCCCATTTCGGTTCTTTCTCCCCCTCCACCCCATTTCGGGTCTTTCTCCCCCACCACTCCCTTTCGGTTTTTTCTCCCCCACCACCCTGTTTTGTTTTTTTCTCCCCCACCACCCCCTTTCGGTTCTTTCACCCCCACCTCCCCCTTTCGGTTCTTTCACCCCCACCACCACCCCCTTTCGGTTCTTTCAGCCCCACCACCCCCTTTCGGTTCTTTCAGCCCCACCACCCCCTTTCGGTTCTTTCACCCCCACCACCTCCTTTCAGTTCTTTCACCCCCACCCCCCCCCCCTTTCGGTTCTTTCACCCCCACCCCCCCCCTTTCGGTTCTTTCACCCCCACCACCCCCTTTCGGTTCTTTCTCCCCCACCACCCCCTTTCGGTTCTTTCTCCCCCACCACCCCCTTTCGGTTCTTTCTCCCCCACCACCCCCTTTCGGTTCTTTCTTCCCCACCACCCCCTTTCGTTTTTTTCTCCCCCACCACCCCCTTTCGTTTTTTTTCTTCCCCATCACCCCCTTTCGTTTTTTTTCTCCCCGTCACCCCTTTCGGTTTTTTTCTCCCCCATCACCCCCTTTCGGTTTTTTTCTCCCCCATCACCCCCTTTCAGTTCTTTTTTCCCTCACCACCCCCTTTCGGTTCTTTCTCCCCCTCCGCCTCCTTATCAATTCTTTCTTCAACTCCATGAAATAATTAAGACACTCCTTATGATATATGTATTTTCTGAACAGGGTATACGTCTATCCTAATTCTAAAACCAGTATTCCTAAGTGTTAAAAAGGCCGGAGGTATAGGTAATTCTTTGGAATACAAACGCACACTTTTTTTTTGACTTATAAAAATCCATGCATTGCCTTTAATCAGTGATCCATAATGTATTATGTAAACTGTAATAATAGAGACTGATCAAAAAAAATAATACGGTAATAATAAGTACACAATAAAAAATAGGAGTTTTGTAGATAAAGGGAGGTTCATGTCTGCATTATTAAATGAGTTAGCCTCATTATCCAGTACTCTGAGTAGAAGATTTCTGTTAAGGATCTCTTCACCTGTACTTGGGTTTCTACATAGTAAGTAAGTTGTGTTAGTGATATGTCACTATTGAACATTTTGTCTTTCTATGATTACATACAGATAGTAACTATGCTTTTTTTGTTGTACCATACATTAAATGTATTGAAGTTATTTAGATATGAACTGCAGAACTAACTTGTGTCTCTTGTTACAAGTGGCCGCAATCTTTTTTTAATTAAACATAGCTTATATTTTGCTGACAGTTGTGCTTTAAAAATAAAGCTTATTAGTGTAAGACACAGTGTATGGGCTGGTATAGGCTAGAACACCTTAGACTGGAAAGATATGACTATCCTGGAAGGCGTGGCTATTATTATTATTATTATTATTAATTGTTTTGGTGTTTTTTGAGCCTGGAGTGTGTATTTTAAAAAATAAATAAATAATTTAACGTGTTTTAATTATACAGTGCATATACAAAAAACAAATAAAAATACAACAGTTACTTAGGTATTTTACTAATATGTAAAAAAAAATGTACAAAAACAATTATTGTGTATATATATATATATATATATACATTTCTTTTTCCTCTTTCTTTTCTCTTTATTTTCCTTCTCATTCTATTATTCACACTTTCAAGGAGTGTGCTCCCCCCCCCCCCCCCCCCATAAACATCCCTGATTAAATCACTAATGCTCTCCCATAAGCTCTGTTGCCATAAAATGGTCTTTAACTGTTAAATATTGGACCTTTAACCACATTCCAAGTTTCCCATGGAAATTAATGCTTGTTTTTATAGTTTTATTGCATTGCTGGCGTTGATCAGCCTTTTCGATTCCTGTAAACGTTTTACTCACTCCTCTAATCTGAACTCCTCTCCTATGTGCTGGAAAATAGCCAAATGCTATTGTGTGCTTAATACATAGGAGAGGTTTACTTTACATTATCATTGATGATCTTAGTTATTATGCAAGACAGCTTCTCACTGACTTATAGAATAGGGAAGGCAATTCATATTAAAAAGGACGATACTGATGTAGGACTGTCGTTCTGTCGGGTCTGTTCATTAAAAATTAAAGGACAACTGTGAGCTGAAAAATTACTTATGTTTAATTGAAAGATTGTATATTTTAAATGCAAATGCTTTCATGAAAAAAATCCAAACAAAGTGGCTCTCATTTCTTTGTATAGCGTTAACAGGGGGCGGGCATGTTGTTTAGAATCTTGGGTCGGATGAAGGAAGTTCTAACCTATCTGACCCAAGATGTCTGCCCCCTGATACTTATACATTGTACAGGTACCAACCTGGTGAGTTTCAACTGTATTGATAAAGTGAATTTGTAAAGAATACTATGCATTGTCCACGACCAGCTGAGCTCTTTTAGCAGCTGTACCTCAGGACCCAACATAATACTGAGTCATTGAAATGTTCATCTCAAAATAGAAGTAAATTTTCACGTCGTGTTAGGTCCTATGTCATCAAGAGTGGACCTTTTGTGAGGTCTTGCTTGTTGGAGCATATTTGACTTTCCGACACTGGCACACTCTCCTATAATGTATACACCGGCAGCAGCACTACTGATTTGACATTGCTGGTTTTTGTTCATTAACTGTATCTCTTTATTTTCGCCTTCCAGATGATTAGATCGGAATAATCACCATGGAGAACCACGTGTTTACCCCGGTTGAAGAAAGAACTTTTCAGTATCAGGATACACTTCCTCCTCTTCCCGTTCCTTCTCTTGAAGAGTCTTTGTCTAAATACTGTGAATCAGGTACACAAATCTGGCCTTTACCTTTTGTATCTCTCAGGCGGGTCAGATACCACAAAGAACCGAAGAACATACCGTACCTATCGCTCTGCGTTTAGAGATTAAAGGAACAAGTTCTATAATAATAATACTACGTGTGTACGTATGTGTGTGTGTGTGTGTATGTATATATATATATATATATATATATTTGTGTGTGTGTGTGTGTGTGTGTGTGTATATATATATATATATATATATATATATATATATATATTGTGTGTGTGTGTGTGTGTGTGTGTGTATATATATTGTGTGTGTGTGTGTGTGTTTACTTTGTTGAAATTCTGTTTATTTGTCGCGGGACAGAGCAAAGTGTGGACTATGTGTGTATGCATATCCTGCACTCAGCTTTACAAAGGTTTATAGTGTCATAGGTGCCCATGTGCTTTTCACCTGCAAATAGATATAGAAATTAGTGTAAATATAACATTAAATAGGCTCCTCTGCCCCATTTCTGAATTGACACTCATTTAGGACAACTACAAGATATTTTGCTAATTCTGCACAGTGTGTGTATTAAATAAAATACATGGACATTAACTGACTAGTGCAACTAATACAGACAAACCTGTTATTTTACATAGAGATATTGGAACATTTTGTGCACAACTATCATGCATGCCTACTGATTTAGTGCCATCTCTACACCTACATGCATGTTTGTATACTTATAAAAGCATTCACGTTTAAAAATCACTAACTTTTTATAGAACTTGGTAATTGGTAAGAATTCCCTGGATTATCACCTCTGGCTCGAGCACTCTAATTTCACTGGGAGCTGCTTACACCTTAACTTTGTTTGATTAGTCGTTACAAACCAATCTGCCAGCTGACACTTGTCTCATTTGCAGTAAAACCATTTTTAAACCAAGAAGAATATGAACATACTTATAAAATTGTGAAGACATTTGAGAATGGAGTCGGCAAAGAGCTGCACCACAAGCTGCTCGAAAGGGCGAGAGTGCGGAAGAACTGGGTGAGTGTTTTCAGAAACGACATAATGGCCATCGAGGGAATGACTTCCATGTTCTCGATTATAATGTTAAAAGGATACTATAAGCCATGGTTTGTGGATTCTACACATTAGGAACATTCTATTGGTTTCCATGGTGACTGCTCCACTTTTACAACTCTTTCTCATGGTTCTATTTTCCGCTCCTCCTTTTATCCCCTTTATGTTAATTCTCAGTGCTGATCCAAGACTGTGACTAGTAACCTGGTCCCCTTTGTCTTGCAGCTGGAGGAGTGGTGGCTGAACGCCGCATACCTTGATGTGCGTATGCCTTCTCAACTCAATGTCAACTTTGGAGGCCCAGCTCCGTATCTGGAACATTACTGGCCAGCCAAGAGTGGCACCCAGCTGGAAAGAGGATCCATAGCTATATGGTATACAATGCAATACTGGGACCTTATACGAAGGTGAGATGTTAAATATAATTAAGAAAAAAGTGTAATGTTCTGAAACCATTGGATCCCTATGTATAGTTTATTAAAAGTGCTTCTTCAATCACAGACCCAGCAGGCTAGGAGCAACATAAATTCAGACTGAAGGCTGGCCTTAGCTTATTAGGGCTTTATTCGTTAAAACGAGAATGCTGCTTGTTGTATATGAGAATTAAATTCAGTTGAATGGGAGAAATGTCCTTTTCGATTCCCTGCAATACTCTTTCCTGCAGAAAGCCCTTAGTGCCAAGGCGTCCAACTGCGGCCCTCCAGATGTTTTTGTACTACAAGTACCATAATTCCCTGCCATTCCATAATTCTGCCTGCCATTGTAGTTCTGCAGCAGCTGGAGGGCCGCGGTTGGACGCCTAGGCCTTAGTGTGTATATTCTTGTCCATAACTGGAATTCTGGCCGCATTCTGTTTTATTGACTAATCAGAATAAATCTCTGATTTCAAATGCATCTGTTGGATACTGAGACAAATTGAAATATCTATGTAAAAATACGGGACAGGCAGGAGAAAAAAGCTCGTTATAAAAAAAAGAGAACTATAATTACTGACCCTTTAAAGGCATCTCAAACACTGTTATTAAGGGCTGTAATTTTGTCAGTTCATGTTTTAGTATTGTTCTTAATACTATGTTGATCGTTGTCCTTGACAATTAACACATTGCCATTGAGGCCTGTAATCTGGTGCTGATTCTTTAAAGAGACACTCCCATCAAAAAATTAAAAGGGTTTATTTAGTTTTAGTTTTGTTTGCATTGTTGATTTCAGATATTTCTATTTGTTTTTGTTATGTGAGTTCATTGTATGAAATATTTTACTAAACAAGACTGACTGGGCACCACAATTTTGTGAAATATAGTGTTTTCGGGTGCCACCCCCCAGTGACTTTACAGCACTAGTATCTCACTTTGGGGCAGAGGATATAGAATGCAGTCTATAAGTCAGAATTCCGATCATATACTTGTATTGAGTCAGTAAGAGAGCAGGGGTGTATCTTATGACATCATCATGCAGGCTCTGGCCACAGTTTTAAAGTGAGACTTGCTTGAAGATTTTGGATTTTAGATCATGGGTAAAATTCTCAAAATGGCTGCTGTAGACAGACACCTAATTTTTATTTTTAGTATTCTATGAAATTAATTCAAACATAGAGAAAAAAAACCTAGTGGCATATGATTTATATATGTAGAAAAAACACAGGATATCTTGACACGTATAATAAAATCTAGATATGGACAGGATACTCCCTCGGATATGGACCAATGGGTTGACAGGAACAAGGGAAGAAAATATACAATAGTGTAGTACTGCAAATATCAATATTTCACGTATAATTTATTGCATGTAAACTCACAAAATTCGATGCACATAGAGAACCAGCTCTACGTGCAGAAAAGGCACTACTGCAGTGTTGATTACCCCCGGCTGGAACAGTTCCCGAAGAATAGAATAACGTTGTCGGGCTGAGCCTTAGGCTTCTGAAGTTCCTTGAAGATGGACTCTATGTGCATCGAATTTTGTGAGTTTACATGCAATAAATTATACGTGAATTATTGATATTTGCAGTACTACACTATTGTACATTTTCTTCCCTTGTTCCTGTCAACCCATTGGTCCATATCCGAGGGAGTATCCTGTCCATATCTAGATTTTATTATACGGTGTCAAGATATCCTGTGTTTTTTCTGGTGTTTCTTTGGGAATTGAGGACATCCCTGCAGAGATATACATTGAAGGAGAGTATTGTTGTTGCTCTATCTTTTTGTATTACGTGTTACGTGTATACATATATACATATTTTTTGTCTCCAATAGCTGATTTATATATGTGTTTGTTTTAAATGCACAGGTAATCTAGTTATATCATATGTAAGTGGTAGTGTTCCTTAACTATGTTGTTTACCAGTAGTAATGGTGATATTGAGCACTTGGGGCTTTTAAAAAAAATATGGATTCTTATATGCTTTTCGTCAGCAGCAATCCATTCATAGGTCTATTGCTAAAGGTGTTTAGCGACTGGTATGCGTGATGCATAGCAAAATTCCTGTTTATTAGAAATTGCCTTCCGTTACAGGGAGAAATTGGGTGTGCACAAGTCTAAGAATAAACCTCTGGATATGCACCAGTTCCGCCACCTTTTCAACACTTGCAAGATTCCCGGAGTGACTAGGGATTCAATAGCCAATTACTTTAAAACTGGTGAGAAAACACCTCATTCTTGGCAAGTACAATGCAAAAAAAATGTATAAAAATGCTATAATTACAATTTTCACTTCACATAAAATTTCTGTGAAAGCATTGCACTTTTACGGTCTTAAGTATTTATTTTATAATTTTTTAAAAAGCCAGTAAACTTTAAAACTTAAATTTTCCTTTTTTAGTACTTTACACAGGACTTGATTCGTGTGATAGGGCATTGACAGGGGAATTGCGAACATAAGGCAGAGTTTTGAAGTAGAGCCTGAATAGCAGTATTTCCAACTCTACACTTTTGGCCTTAAGTTTTGATTTCGCTTCTTAATTTCCTGTTTTATGTGTGAAGCTCTTATTTCAGGATTGTCCAATGTGTGGGCCACTGGAAAGGCTAGCCAAGTTATTCTTCACCATTACTAAATAATATAAAAAAACTGATTACGGCTTGGATGCCCCTGCCATTGTTATTCTTACATGGAGCCTTTTAGAGATACAAGGGTCTATTTAATGAATAGATCAATAGATCTGATTGGGCAAGTTAGCCGAATTTCAGAAATCTCCAAAATCCGGCTACTCAGTATCCTTGAATTTGGGACTGAATTGGTTCATGCTGTTCTGAAATCGAAGCATCAGTAGCATTCGGATTGGGACATTTTTGCTATGAAAAGAATTGATTTTTGGCTACCCATTATGCGCCAATCACCCCCGAACATGCTCCAAATTCGGAAAACATACTCGAAATTCACACATTTCAATTCTCCAGATTTTAGTTGGAGCATTTAATAGAATAGGGAGGAAGAATTAAAGTGAACATATTAAACACAGAAATATTCATATACAATTATATTAATGGTACATATTTTATAATAGGAGATTTACATTTAAGATAAGCGTTTTTAAATATTAATAAAAAATTTTTTTATTTTATATTCATTTACTTTATTTTTGTGCATCTAATTAATGGATCATGTTATTTTAAAAAGTATATATTTTTAATGATTATTTTATTACACTTCAGCCATTTCAATGGGAGGAATTTGGCTATATTCGTAAAAAGACAAATTCCTCCCGAAATAAGCCAAAGTCAGGAATGAGGCTACCACTTCATTTTGATGCATTATGGGTGATTTCGCTGTCGGGAGATATCGGTGTGGGATTACCGAATTGCGGACGTATTCGGAGGCACATTGGAGCTAACGAAGTAGCCCTTAATCCGTGCCACTGATGTAAAATGAAAATATGTTTTTGATTTTGGATCCAAAAATCAGCACATGTTGAGTTGACCTAACGGTCTATTTCCCCCTTGATTCAGAAATTGGGTACAGATCCAGTTGCAGACTGGTACTCACTCTTCCCTAAGGGAGTTAAGCAGCTTTTTAGTACACTTTCCAGAGAGGATCTCAATTTCTTCCCCTCGTTATCTCACCACCTCTATCAGATCTCACTCCCCTTCTTTTTGCAGCCCCTTGGCTTTTACAGCGCTGCCCTCGGATGTAAGGGACAGCTGCTCTGGCCCCCTTAGGAACTTTAAACTCTGCCCCACTGAAATTTTTGGGCTGCATTATAGACTTATGGTTTCCCCAGGATAGTGTGCTGAGCATAATAATAGTCACGTGTGTGGTTTCCCAAGTGAGTACAGAAAAACCATCTATCAGTGATGTGCGTGCTTTTATAGGTTTGTTATAAAGAAAAGGGTCTCCTTCCCCTGAACAGTGCTTTGGAGTGTGAATGTAGAGCAGAACTAACATTCTGTCCACAGTTAAAGAAAGCTATAGGCACAGCACTAGTGAGATAAAAATATTAATAGTGTCGAACAGTGCAAAGAGAAACTCCGAAACAATAGTATAGATAAAATACTAACCCATAAACTGGTATAAAGGTATGTTGGCCGGAGGTCCACAGTGTTTGCAGAATTGAAAGCATATTTATATATTAAGAATAAAAAGTGTTATGTGTTGACCGCACTGCTTCCAACATAACATTATGGTATGGTATGCAAATGATCTACTTCAGGGACGACAGCAGGTCCCTTTAACAGCCCACTTTATGTCATATTCCGTTTGGTTTGTTCAGAACCATAATATCCATGGCATCCACTGGGCTTTTTCTTTTTCAGAAGGTGAAGGCAGTTGTCCAAGTCATTTGACCATCATGAGTAGAGGGAGAATTTTCACTTTTGATGCTGTACATGAAGACAAGATCCTCACTCCTCCGGAAATATTAAGGTTCAAAATCCCTCTTGGCTATAGGTTTCACAAATACCATTAAATGCACTATAGGCTCTGACTCAGTATATGAAATCTAAGCATGCCTCCTGTCTCTCTTGTAGGTGGCATGATCTGATCTTAACGTTTGTCTTTAGCTTATTGTTTCTCATTAATTTTAGTGTTTCTCTCTTCTGTATTAAAGAGAAGCAACGCTAACAGGTGCCAATGTTTTTTTTTTTAGACTTAAGCAGTTTTTTTAAAGCTATATTATGTAGCCATCACTGCTTTAGCAGGGGAGGAAACCAGCAGTAGGAGACTTGTCTCTCCATTAGTAATGCTTATAGGTGTGGTCTGTGGCAGACCTAGAGCAGTGCAACTCCACAGACCATGTCCACATGGGGCACATAAGGAATTCTCACATATAAAAACAAACACATTTTGATACTGCTTGTTTTCATCCTTCCCCTGCTTAAAGAGTCACTCAACTTTTATTTTACCCACTTTGGACCAATTGATCAGATTTACTGCTGTTCCACTAGGGCTTGTAGTCCAACTGTGGTCCTCAAGCTGCTGATAAACTATAATTGCCCTAATCTCCTTCCTTTATTAGAATAGCAAAGAATCGTGGTAGCTGTATATCCACAGTTGGGCACCATGGAAAGACCTTCTTGTAACTGCATTGCATGCTTCTCATTATACCAACTTTAATACATTATAAATTAAAATGGCAAAAAAAAGTTACTCCTGGGAAAACCTAGGACACGGCACACACAGCGCCCCACTTTATAATATGAACATTGTACTGTTCTTTAGCATTTATTTTAAGCTATTTTTGTTATTTTGTAGGCAACTTACTCATATCAGAAACATATGTCTATCTGAACCAAATGGAATCGGACTGAGCTCCTTAACGACGGAGGAAAGAACGCGTTGGGCTTTGGTTAGTAAATGGTTGTTTTATGGCTAGACTTCCCTTGGGATTCCCGGTGAGGGCCAATTCTCTCATTACCTTCTTACTGTTACAGGCTCGTGAGCATCTGGTAAACCTTGATCCAAAGAATCTCTCCCATCTGGAAAAGATCCAGAGCAGTCTGTTTGTTTCGTCTATTGATGATGCTAGTCCTCATGGGACACCGGAAGATTACAGCCAGGTAACCGGAAGTTTTTTTTTTTTAATGATACATTTGGCCAATGTTCTAGGACCTCCAACCTGTTGAACTACAAATCCCATGGTGCCGTGCTAGCTCTCTCTTATCCTTTAAAAACGCTGTATTCTCAAACCCTTTTTTTTGGGTTGATATTGAAATGGGTAATGCATAATTGTATGAAAAATTGTATATAACAGAGTAGGTAAGGACAGTGTTCTATGATATAATAAGTTTATGAAAACAAATTGCACATATCAAGAAAACACTTGCAAGTTTCATCATGAGCGGCATACATATTGGCACCACTGACTTTTGCTGTTGCCACGTGTCTTTTATAAGGCACACACTTGCATGTTTTACCAATGGAGAGCCTTCAATATGGACAAAATGGCCTTTATACTACATAGAATCCAATCCCCCAACCTCATACCTGGTTTCTTTGTGTCCCATGGAATAAGTTGTGCTACAGTTAAACTTTGCTTCTTTTGAGACTATTTATAGTTTATCTGTGTAGTATCTATGAGTAAGATAAATTCCTTGAAAGCTGTATGAACCTCTTGGACCTCATTCCATTTGGACACAGATAAGAATGCTAAGCAACCAACGTTTGTTCATTCTCTATCTCTCTCTTTCTTTTTTTTTTTGTTATTTTCTCTTTCCTATTATTATTATTATTATTATTATTATTATAAAAATAATGTTTGCGCCACTCTTGAAATTGTGGCTTCCCGTGGGTGGCCTGCACCCGTATAATCGTATGAGAATTAGGCCTTTTATTTCCATGAATTAAGGTTGGCTTATAGTCATGGTTGCCTTATTTTCTATCATATATGGTATGGGGTATTTTTTGGGGGGGGGTGGAAGCTTTATGTGGTACCATTTTTTTTTATTTTTTGTCTGAATGAGCCATACTCCAGGTAACAAGTGGGGAGAGGGTTGTGATAAAAAGCTGTGGCTGAGACAACTTTTATTGAAAAAGTGCGATTTGGTTAAAGTCAATTTTGTCACATTTTGAAATTAGTGTTTTTTATTTTTCAAAAAATACGGCTATGGAAGAGACGTTACAATTCATTGGTTGGGACATGTTTTAAAACTGCAGAGATTTCCAGATTGGCCTTTAATGCAAATTGTGCAGATTTTTTCACCTGTCCTTAGTTCACTTCCCTTCTAATACTTCTTCTAAATCTGCCAAGCCATATCAGCTTACATCCAATAGGATGGATTACTCAAGTGAAATAAACATGCAAGTTTGGCACAGATTGACACTGCAAGATCATACCTATTTTTTTTGTATTGCACCAGGCATTTATAAAACTATTTTTGAATTAATTAGGTTACAGTTATAGATAACATCTCAAATTCATATTAGATAGTATGATATGTATAATTCAGCCATGATCTCCAGTTCTGGGTTACTACACCTCCCCTGGTTCTCTGGTAGCAACAGCTGGGAGCTTTCCATTAGCTATGCGCTGTAGTGTATCTTCCACAGGGCAAACAAGGCACTCGCCTAGGGCGGCACTTTGCCAGAGGGTGTTAAAGCACACTACTGGTGCTTCAAACATTTTCTCTCCGTAACCCACCATTCAGCAAGCTTTAGCTCCTTACAATTAATCAGGGTGATGGGGGCATGTAATTGACGTGGTGGGGGTATGTAATGAGGGTGATGGTGGCATGTAATGGGGGTAGTGGGGCATTTAGTGTGTATGCAATGTGGATGATGGGGGCATGTAATGGGGTGATGGGGAATGTTGTGGGTGTGCAACATGGATGGAGGGGTGTTCAAATTTGTTCTGCCTAAGGCAGCACAAAACCAAGATACACCACTGGCTATGCCTGATCTAAACAACATAAAAACTATGTATTATATAATAATAAAAAAATAAAGCTATTTATTTGTTCTATTTTTAATTATTTTAAAAAATGATATTACATACATTTGTAAGACAGTACATATTACAAGAAAAGAAATGTAAAAGAAAAAAAACAAAACAAATGTTTTTAGATAACTACAGAATGTGTAGTAGAGGCATTGATTTAATGATGGCTAGCCATGGCACTGCAGATCGAGCATCATGGGGTTCGTGGTTCCCAGACATCTGCACTGCCAAAGCACTTTTTGAATGCTCTCTTTCCTGTATTTAGATTACAAAGCTGGGTCTTGCTGGGGATCCCACCATACGCTGGGGGGACAAATCTTACAACTTCCTCATGTGGCAAAATGGAGTCTTTGGCTCCAATTGTGACGTAAGTACGAACATAATTGTCTGGTAATATTTTATCATGTTCGTTGAATCAATTTAAACACATTCTGTAATTAGTATAAAATAATGCTATTGTAAGTAATCATGCTTAAACATGGAAATAGGACAAATCAATCTCTCCTGTCTCTACATAATACAGTAGTTCATAGAATTAATGCAATACAATGTTTTGTTTTCTATATTTAAAAAACAAACGTGCATTTTTTTTTGTGCTCACCTAACGTTAGTTTTTTAATACATCTTTGATATGTATTAAATGTCCATATGATTGTATGTGCTTGACTGCTGTTAATCCAGAAATCCAGGATGAAAAAAATACACAGATGTATTGCATGGTTTATATTTTGAATCAAAGGAATTTAAGTAAAACAAATCACTAGCAGGCTACATGATAATTAAAGGGCTTCAGTATTAAAAAAAGGAAGCCATTCAGATTGCATTGATTCAGTCTGTATCTTTCCATGGGATCTGACATAATAAATTCACACAATTTTTTGAAATTTTTTTTTATGCTTTTCACTAAAACCGAACTGACCAACTGCATAAGAACCGCCATTAATAGCTGAGATGGAAACCTTTCCCAACGTGTTTTCTCCTTCTCACTTCTAATGCCCTTTTTTTGTAGTCCACTTGCAATCCATTTGCCAATTTCGTTTTAGTGAACCGCAATCAATAACTCCTAATGCTGTGTTGGTGTGACCGTCAGCTAAGATGGGGAAGGATGAGAGCATTTGGGAATGAGACTGTAAGGAGAATGAGTATGTAAACCGTTAGGACTGTAAAGTAGGAGTGAATGCGAACACTAAGAAACATGTGAAGTTGAAAAGTTAGAAAAAACGAGGGAGGAGAGAAAAAGTGGAGGAGCCAGAGCCTCTGAGGAGTTGCACAACATATTGGTTCTGGAGTAGAAGGCAGAACATGATCACATTGTATAGGTAAGTTGTTTGTTCCAGCAAATTGCTCAGGAGAAAAGGTAAGTATTTAGTGAACCTTTTACCATGACATATTTTCTACCTACCTACAGAGCGGGTGAGCTGGACCTTAGTCTGACTTCTCTGCCTGTTTGTTTTCACAATGTCTATATTTATCCTTGGTTTCTGGTCTGTGGCCATCATACAGTCATTTGCGTTTTGTCTAAGGTTAAAGTAAACATTAGTCAAACCTTTGCAATTAAACTGAAATCTAGAAAACATATGTTTTCAGTATTAAAAACAAAACAAAAAAAGGATGTGTCCGTGTCACAATACCACGAGTCAGACTCCTTACCCTTACATGCATAGTGTTTTACTATTGGACCTTTTGTGCTTGCATTAACAGAGTGTTAGAGGTTTCCATATAAGCAACTTAAGTGACCAGGGAATGCAGGGAAAGTGACACTTGGCGGAGTCATGCAGGTTTCCACCCATACTGACCGAACCACAGAAAAGTCACATGACGCAAATACTGCTATCTATGGTCCTGGTGTGGTGTAGAATGCCAGGCTATATTGCAGGCCAAGACTGAGCACATGATGTTGGTTCCCTTCCTCTTCCCCCCAGGCCTTCCTGTCTAATACAACCCTGGCTGAATAAAGGTATTTTACACCAGACTTGCAAGTACTCTGTACTGCATGTGTCATACATGTTTCCTCTGGCTTCATTGCTTGGCATCTGCTTTAAAAATGACATTAGCCTTTTATTCAGGTATTCCTTTTGGATCTTGGAAGAATCAAGTGAACTCCATAGGGCAATCATTTCCATGACCAATGTATTCATGATTAGAAAAGTGAATGCACCTCTGTTTGTAGCAGTCTCTCTTATATTAAATCTGTCGGCCTCTGTCTTTCAGCATGCACCTTATGACGCCATGGTCTTGGTTGCATTGTGCGATTACATCGATCAGGGCATAAAGGCGTGTGAAGGACGGTGGAAGGTAAGTCCTTATTTAATGCTTATGAATGCAGATTTCTTTAACTTCTTCTTTTGGAAGTAACCGGATCAATGTGAACCTTCCTTTTGGCAGGGATCTTCCTCAGTCCGGAACCTTCCCCACCCTGTAGAACTTGTCTTCACCGTGGATGACAGAGTCCTGAATGACATTGCTGTCGCCAAGGCTCAGTATCTGGAACAGGTGTGGGGTTGTTACATTATTATATAAGGATAATAGTGGAGCACGACTGAATAAATACAAATTTGAGAATGTTGATATGAACAGCTAGGAAGTAGGACACTGTAGTAGGAGGAAGCAGGCAGACTGTGAGACAGACACAAGATGTCAGCACTGTAGTATTAGAGATAATCACTGAATTTTCTGAAGATGTACAATCTCACAGCATGTTCATTCGGGGGGAGGGCTAAGGAGAACGATTGACCTAGTGTTTTTGTCCCGTTCCTGTGCTGAATTGATTGTAATGTTATTGTATACTGTTTGTAATTTTAGAGCTCAGATTTACAAGTGGCTAACTATGCATTTACATCGTTTGGAAAGATGCTCGTTAAGGGGAAGAATCTCCATCCTGACACCTTTATCCAGCTTGCGCTTCAGCTAGCATTTTATAAGCTGCATGGCCGGTAAGATTTATATCAATCAGTTGATCTACATGAGTATAGGCTTATCTCCTTTGTAATGAATTAAAGCGTGTTGTTTGTTTTTTTTTATTAAAAAATGTTGCTCTTCTTAGTCATCAATAACCACCTACATTGGGTAATCTAGTTACATTTTATGTAAGTGGTAGTGTTCAATATTTACCGTATGCCTTCTAGCCCTGGATGCTGCTATGAAACTGCGACAACTCGGATGTTCTACCATGGACGTACAGAGACCATGAGGCCATGCACCGAGGACGCAGTGAAGTGGTGTCGTGCCATGCTGGATCCTAAAGCCACGGTATGTAGCAACAAAGCGTAGTGTATCGATAGCACCGCTGATATATCTTCCAGTACCCGCTCTAGGATTAGAACATGTATTTTTGGGGATACAATTTAAACATTTGCTTCACGTGAAGTTTGGGCTTGGTACGGCAGATACATGGCAGTGAGTGTTTAATGTAACTGTCTTTGTAAGAGGGGCTTCCCCGGAAAAAATATATAGGAACAGAATGGACATTGAACACGATCTCAGAGTTGCTTTATCCAGTAGTGTATCTTCCACAAGGCAATCGCCTAGGGTGGCACTTTGCCAGAGGGCGCGCTTTGCTATAGGGTGTTAAAGCACACTTCTGTTGTTTCGAACATTTTCACTCACTCCCCGACTGTTCAGAAAACTTTAGCTCCTTCCAATCAGGATGATGGGGGTATGTAATGGACGTGTTGGGGGTATGTAATAAGGGTGATGGTGGCATGTAATAGGGGTGATGGGGCATTTAGTGTCCATGCAATGTGGGTGATGGGGGCATGTAATGGGGTGATTGGGCATTTAATGTGTGTGCAACGTGGGTGATGGGGCATGTTTTGGGTGTGCAACGTGGGTGATAGGGCATGTCGTAAATGTGCAACGTGGGTGGGGGGTGCCTGAATTTTATCTGCCTAGGGCAGCACGAAACCAAGATACACCACTGGCTTTATCCACCATCAACCCAGACTTTGAGACACTTATCAGGAGCAAAAAACATCATTCAGCTTTCCCATTAGTTCTAATTAGTCTCAAATGTTTCAATGGCTTTTTATTTTATTGGGTTTTTATCTTAAGTCGCACTTTAATTTTTACTGGTAGTCCGATTATTGCACTGTTCATTTTGTGAGGAAGCTCTGTTTTCATGTTTTTTGTAAAGTGTATATCTACATTGTGGAATATTGTACAAATGGTTTTGTGGAATAAATTTATGTTTTTGGAAATTAAAATTATTTTTGGGTCGTGACTTAATGTCCAAGGACAAATGTGGGTTCTGTGGTTAGACAAGTTGAGAACCACTGCATTATAGACTGGTTTGTGGCTTTGTCTGGACAAGTGAGGTGCTGCCGCCTTTCAGATTTCCATCTATATATGGATAGTATGATTGAAATATATGAGCTTTGGGAGGTGGTGACCATTGCACATCATATGAAGGCTGGAAGGTGCACTAAAGATCTCTTATTCCCACAGCCAGCACAACGTCAGGACCTCATGCTCAAAGCATTCGCAAGACATAATACATTGATGAAGGAATGCCAGATCGGGAAAGGTAAGCACTTTATGACATTTGGATGCTGCTCAGAGACAGGGGCTGAAGAAATGGGTCCTACAATTTGGTTCACTGTTTCACAATGAAAATTTTAATATTTTTTGGGATATAGCCTGAAGCTTGTACTTTCACGGTCTACTGCTAACAAGATCGGCAGCCAGCTTCCATTCTTATTTGTGAGAATGAGCTTCCTCTCACCCCTTCCCACTTATACTGCTGAGAATTATGGGACGTAACCGTTTTTTTACCCACACTTTTAAATTTAAATGATTAAAAAATGTTTGTATTCATTAAAATGAAAATATCTGTATTTACTCACAAATACCTCCTCATTCGTTGTTCAGAATTTGACAGGGAACAAAAGCAACTTTTTAATAGTCTCTCATATCATAACTATAAATGAAATATGCATCTATTGTACCAGCGCTTGTATAAAGCACACAGCTGCTACTTTTCCACCAGGCATACAGCTAGGATTGCCAGGTCAGCCAGTGTTCTGCTGGACATATATAACTTTAACATTCTCCCCTGCAGAATGTAGGACCAGTTCACTAGTCAGGGAGATGATCCCATTGGAACTTTCCTTGATTAGTTAATTGATTGCCGTTGGAACATGAATTATATTATTAGTTATGTGTCGCTCCAAACAAATTTAAACTGGATATACATAGGAAGTATGTTTATACTGAAGTAGGAGGAAACTCAAAAGTATTAAAACAGTCCTAAGCAATTCCAAAATAAAATAATGTTCGAGGAGGGGATTTGCAAACTCCGCTTTGCTCTGCAGAAGTGAGGAAAATGTTTTGGTTTTAATATGATCTGATCGATCGGTTTTAATTACTAGTTAATCGTTTGTTTATCTTGCAGGATTTGACCGTCATCTGCTTGGTCTTCTGCTTCTTGCAAAAGAGGCGGGTCTTCCTGTCCCGGAGCTGTACACTGACCCAGCATTCACCAAAAGGTGTGTGGGGCTTCAGAGTTTTGATGATTGGGGTCTATTTGACGACCCGAATTTTCTGTTGCAGGCAATCATAATCAATAATGAGATACATATCTCATGTCATTGAAACCCCCCCCCCCCCCCCCCCCCCCCAAAGTGGCCAATGATTACTGTCTAGACTGTAACAAGTTATTTCCTATAACTAAATAACCCATTTGCTTTATGTGGTTACATCTGTGTTTTTTGGTTTTTTAAATATTTTTTTTTATAATTTTCTTGTGTTTTTATTTCTTTTATCTTATATACAACCATTTTATTTTAATATCTATCCTGTAAAAATGTAGTACCATGTGCCTAACATTTGTGGGAAGGCTAGTTTGTTTATCTTTTCCCTTGGCAAATGAAAGCAATAAAAACGTTGACCATTACCGTAATATAAACAGAATTATGTATTTGTGCAAGACAAGCAGATTTCTCACTAGGGTTCAATACTTCATCTTTTGTGTGTGACTGATTAATTTATCCCAGGCATGTATGCGGTTAAATAGTGGATACTTGACCCAAAAAGCATTGTAAAATCATATTCACAATAGATTGTTTGTTTTCATCTAAGAAACCTGTATTACAATTTGAATAGATGACTTTGTTTGTTTTCCAGTGTGGAGGTGGCCATCTTGGCATTACATCACAATTGTTAATTAAACCTTTTGAGTTTCCCTTCTGGGAAATGTGGCTAATTAGCTACCAGAATTATATTATGTAGTGGCCAAGAACAATAAGAATTAAAACTGTCTGATGGGAAGTAGGATTGTGTTCAGTTTTTTTATTTTTTTTTTAAATATTTTATAGAGGTAAAAAACAAACAGATTTAATAATGTGTTCTACGTGATGGTGCGAATATACCTCTGTAAAACATTGTAGAGCAGCGTCAATTAAGCAATTCTGAAATGATTTTTGCGTTTTCTTGAGCCGCAAACATGTGTAATGATTTGACAGTACTCGCATTTTTTCAACTGTAAAGCTACATTTTGGAGGTGTCCTGATACATAGTTCTCAAGTGTAAAAAAAAAAAAAAAAAAAAAAAAAAAAAGCCATTTGAGCAGAGATTGAGGCAGTCAAACCCTTTGATGGGAGGAAGGTACAAATAATGGGGGGGTATATATAAAAACTCCTGCACCTCAAAGTGTCGGCGGAGGTTCCCCAGCACAAAGGCGCTTTTCAGTGCGCAATGAGCACCACCACAACCTAAATCTACACATTCACACAATCAGCGCCAGTGTGTGCCCAAATGTGCGTGTGCGCCATGTTTATACTTCCTCCCCATTATATTTTCCTTATTCATGAAGGAAGTAGTGAATGGGTTGTAAATATTACCCAGTCTAAGCTGATTTTAAAAACTTTGGTTTAGAGAGTTGAACCTTTAAAAAAAAAATTTGTAAAAATGTCTGTTTATATGAAACCTTTTTTTCTGTTGCTTTAAGGCAATGAAAATCTGCAGTGTGTCTGATCTGTCGTTGCTGATATTTTATCTCCTAATGGTTTGTTACAGTGGCGGAGGTGGGAATTTTGTGCTTTCCACTAGTCTTATCGGCTATACAAATGTACACGGAGGTGTGGTTCCAATGATACATGATGGATACGGCTTCTTCTACAGAATCCGCGATGACCGGTATGTTACATCTTTGCACCTCACTCATAACCGCCCTTCATGTGGCAACAGTGACTCCTATTTGCACCAATGTTTTCTTTGTAATAGTTTCCACTGGGCTACTGACCTCTCCATCTGCTCCATGGTTGATATGGAGAGTCTAATTTTTCAAATGTTCTTCTAGAGACTTGACCATTGTCAGTAAAGGTGTTCCACATAGCAATACTCCATGTAAATTCTGTGTCCTGGAAAGAGTAGCTAAATAAACCTGTGTAGCATTTTATTTTGTTTTCTAATGCTTCCTGTCAGTCAACGAAAGCCCTCCTCTATCTGTGACATCACTGCAAAGAGAATTCTTTTAACCACTCATTTGACACAAATTCAAAACTACTATACACTGATAGAAAAATGTGCAAACTGGCTGTGGAACATCACCTTCCTCAGTTGGATTCCATTGTGTTTGAAGAATTTGTTAAAATAATGTGAAGGGACACAATTTCCACGGCAGTTGATCTGATTTGGGATCCTTTTTACAGATCCATTTTGTGCAATTTTCTCGATCACGTCATGTCTGGGATAATATTTATTAGGAAACCAACAACCTCATTGATTTTGTCTATTAGTGGGAGTAGTTCCTAACATAGAAACATAGAATGTGTCGGCAGATAAGAACCATTCGGTCCATCTAGTCTGCCCAATTTTTTGAGTACTTTTATTAGTCCCCCGTTCCCGGTCTTATAGCTAGGATAGCCTTGTGTCTATCCCACGCATGCTTAAAATCTTTGACTGTGTTTACCTCTACCACTTCTGCTGGCAGGCTATTCCATACATCCACTACCCTCTCAGTAAAGTAATACTTCCTGATATTACTTTTAAATTGTTGCCCCTCTAATTTAAGACTATGTCCTCTAGTTGTGGTAGTTTTTCTTCTTTTAAATATACTCTCTTCCTTTACTGTTTTGATTCCCTTTATGTATTTAAATGTTTCTATCATATCCCCCCTGTTACGTCTTTCCTCCAAGCTATGGTTCCTCCAAGCTAACATGATACTCATGTCTTTGTTTGTATCTCCCTTTTTTTTAATACAATCTTGTCCATTTCTCTATATTCTAAAATGTCTGTTCATTTTTTTTTTAGTCCCCTTAGATGCAATGCATTATATTGGACAGTTTCTCCCTGTAGTTTTAGGTTCTCTTAAATTTGTGTAATATTTCACTTTTGAATAAATCTGTCGTCAACGTTGTTGCATTTTTAGGTTTGTAGTGGCGTGTACCGCCTGGAATTCCTCTCCAGAAACCGATGCCGAGAGACTCTGCCGGACGGTGTTCCAGAACTTTCATGAGATGATCCAACTGACGGTCAATGCTCAGCTGTAGATGGTTGCGCTTTCTAAAATTCCTTAGACGCTAACAATGGAGCTCTTTCAATAATATGTTTACAATTGTTTAATGAACCAATACAAATCCAAAGTACCTTTCACACAAGCTTACCTGGGATCTTATAAAATGTGGGAAAAGCACATTTTGCATGTTGAAATGATTGCTGAACTCTTGGCTGTGCGACCCAAAGAAGGTGGAAATTTATTGTCCTTGAGACACTCGTGTTCTGCTTTTTATCAGGTCCCAGGTATGTCTAGATGGACAGACCGATATATAGACAGCCTCACTGTTTTATTGCACAGTCTAGTAAATCTGTTACCTTTCCAAGATCTCTCCTTACTGGGAACCTCCATATTAATCTGAATTCCTTCATTATCCGACCCTGTTTTTTTTTTTTCCAACTCTTTGGTGAAATCAAATATGGATGTGACCACTATAGAAGGAAGAGTGAGGGCAACGCAATTGGTGTAGGACAGGGGAGTGGCACGCAGCGTGAAAGTGATAGTCCATATCTAAATACTTTAATATCTTTTAAACTATTACCTTGTTAGGCAGGCCCCTAGGCTCCAATTCTTTCAGTTTATGAAGGTAAATTCAGTGAGGGAAAAATCTTAAAGGTGACAGATCTACTTATTGGCCATTCTAATTAAAAAAAACGGAGAAAATCGGCAAAGTACAAAATTTGGATCAATTACCGTAGAAACCAATGGAATGTTGCTGCTGATTAGTCCGAATCTAGCACTTTGTAGATGTAGATGTAGATGTGATGGCTAAGGCACATGTGTTTTGACATATCTGAAATGATGAGCAAGAATGCTGCAGTTTCTCTATGTCACTGCGCATGTTCTCTTCCTTTGGCGGATATTACAGTGAATGCCGCACTGTAGCATCTGTGACACAATGAGGCTTGTACTATGTGCATCCTGCCATAGCAATGCAATGCCACTTTCTGTGCATAAAACAATGCAGTATACACAATGCAATATCAATGCAAACTCAAATCAATCAATCCACTGTGTATGTAATCCAAGCTCATGTAATGCATTTTACACAGCTACAGCTAGGCCTAGATGGGCGGGTGAATGATTTCCATAGTGCAGTTACAGCTATATAGGCTTAGATGGGAGGGTGAATGATTTCCATAGTGCAGTCACAGCTATATAGGCTTAGATGAAAGGGTGAATGATTTCCATAGTGCAGTCACAGCTATATAGGCTTAGATGAGAGGGTGAATGATTTCCATAGTGCAGTCACAGCTATATAGGCTTAGGTGAAAGGGTGAATGATTTCCATAGTGCAGTCACAGCTATATAGGCTTAGATGGGAGGGTGAATGATTTCCATAGTGCAGTCACAGCTATATAGGCTTAGATGGGAGGGTGAATGATTTCCATAGTGCAGTCACAGCTATATAGGCTTAGGTGAAAGGGTGAATGATTTCCATAGTGCAGTCACAGCTATATAGGCTTAGATGAGAGGGTGAATGATTTCCATAGTGCAGTCACAGCTATATAGGCTTAGATGGGAGGGTGAATGATTTCCATAGTGCAGTCACAGCTATATAGGCTTAGATGGGAGGGTGAATGATTTCGTAGTGCAGTCACAGCTATATAGGCTTAGATGAGAGGGTGAATGATTTCCATAGTGCAGTCACAGCTATATAGGCTTAGATGGGAGGGTGAATGATTTCCATAGTGCAGTCACAGCTATATAGGCTTAGATGGGAGGGTGAATGATTTCTATAGTGCAGTCACAGCTATATAGTCTTAGATGGGAGGGTGAATGATTTCCATAGTGCAGTCACAGCTATATAGGCTTAGATGGGAGGGTGAATGATTTCCATAGTGCAGTCACAGCTATATAGGCTTAGATGGGAGGGTGAATGATTTCCATAGTGCAGTCACAGCTATATAGGCTTAGATGGGAGGGTGAATGATTTCCATAGTGCAGTCACAGCTATATAGGCTTAGATGGGAGGGTGAATGATTTCCATAGTGCAGTCACAGCTATATAGGCTTAGATGGGAGGGTGAATGATTTCCATAGTGCAGTTACAGCTATATAGGCTTAGATGGGAGGGTGAATGATTTCCATAGTGCAGTTACAGCTATATAGGCTTAGATGGGAGGGTGAATGATTTCCATAGTGCAGTCACAGCTATATAGGCTTAGATGGGAGGGTGAATGATTTCCATAGTGCAGTCACAGTTATATAGGCTTAGATGGGAGGGTGAATGATTTCCATAGTGCAGTTACAGCTATATAGGCTTAGATGAAAGGGTGAATGATTTCCATAGTGCAGTCACAGCTATATAGGCTTAGATGGGAGGGTGAATGATTTCCATAGTGCAGTCACAGTTATATAGGCTTAGATGGGAGGGTGAATGATTTCCATAGTGCAGTCACAGCTATATAGGCTTAGATGGGAGGGTGAATGATTTCCATAGTGCAGTCACAGTTATATAGGCTTAGATGGGAGGGTGAATGATTTCCATAGTGCAGTTACAGCTATATAGGCTTAGATGAAAGGGTGAATGATTTCCATAGTGCAGTCACAGCTATATAGGCTTAGATGGGAGGGTGAATGATTTCCATAGTGCAGTCACAGCTATATAGGCTTAGATGAAAGGGTGAATGATTTCCATAGTGCAGTCACAGCTATATAGGCTTAGATGGGAGGGTGAATGATTTCGTAGTGCAGTCACAGCTATATAGGCTTAGATGGGAGGGTGAATGATTTCCATAGTGCAGTCACAGCTATATAGGCTTAGATGGGAGGGTGAATGATTTCCATAGTGCAGTTACAGCTATATAGGCTTAGATGGGAGGGTGAATGATTTCCATAGTGCAGTTACAGCTATATAGGCTTAGATGGGAGGGTGAATGATTTCCATAGTGCAGTCACAGCTATATAGGCTTAGATGGGAGGGTGAATGATTTCCATAGTGCAGTCTCAGCTATATAGGCTTAGATGGGAGGGTGAATGATTTCCATAGTGCAGTCACAGTTATATAGGCTTAGATGGGAGGGTGAATGATTTCCATAGTGCAGTCACAGCTATATAGGCTTAGATGAAAGGGTGAATGATTTCCATAGTGCAGTCACAGCTATATAGGCTTAGATGGGAGGGTGAATGATTTCCATAGTGCAGTCACAGCTATATAGGCTTAGATGAGAGGGTGAATGATTTCCATAGTGCAGTCACAGCTATATAGGCTTAGATGGGAGGGTGAATGATTTCCATAGTGCAGTCACAGCTATATAGGCTTAGATGAAAGGGTGAATGATTTCCATAGTGCAGTCACAGCTATATAGGCTTAGATGGGAGGGTGAATGATTTCCATAGTGCAGTCACAGCTATATAGGCTTAGATGGGAGGGTGAATGATTTCCATAGTGCAGTGACAGCTATATAGGCTTAGATGGGAGGGTGAATGATTTCCATAGTGCAGTTACAGCTATATAGGCTTAGATGGGAGGGTGAATGATTTCCATAGTGCAGTCACAGCTATATAGGCTTAGATGGGAGGGTGAATGATTTCCATAGTGCAGTCACAGCTATATAGGCTTAGATGGGAGGGTGAATGATTTCCATAGTGCAGTCACAGTTATATAGGCTTAGATGGGAGGGTGAATGATTTCCATAGTGCAGTCACAGCTATATAGGCTTAGATGGGAGGGTGAATGATTTTGTAGTGCAGTCACAGCTATATAGGCTTAGATGAGAGGGTGAATGATTTCCATAGTGCAGTCACAGCTATATAGGCTTAGATGGGAGGGTGAATGATTTCCATAGTGCAGTCACAGCTATATAGGCTTAGATGGGAGGGTGAATGATTTCTATAGTGCAGTCACAGCTATATAGGCTTAGATGGAAGGGTGAATGATTTCCATAGTGCAGTCACAGCTATATAGGCTTAGATGGGAGGGTGAATGATTTCCATAGTGCAGTCACAGCTATATAGGCTTAGATGGGAGGGTGAATGATTTCCATAGTGCAGTTACAGCTATATAGGCTTAGATGGGAGGGTGAATGATTTCCATAGTGCAGTCACAGCTATATAGGCTTAGATGGGAGGGTGAATGATTTCCATAGTGCAGTCACAGCTATATAGGCTTAGATGGGAGGGTGAATGATTTCGTAGTGCAGTCACAGCTATATAGGCTTAGATGGGAGGGTGAATGATTTCCATAGTGCAGTCACAGTTATATAGGCTTAGATGGGAGGGTGAATGATTTCCATAGTGCAGTTACAGCTATATAGGCTTAGATGGGAAGGTGAATGATTTCCATAGTGCAGTTACAGCTATATAGGCTTAGATGGGAGGGTGAATGATTTCCATAGTGCAGTCACAGCTATATAGGCTTAGATGGGAGGGTGAATGATTTCCATAGTGCAGTTACAGCTATATAGGCTTAGATGGGAGGGTGAATGATTTCCATAGTGCAGTCACAGCTATATAGGCTTAGATGGGAGGGTGAATGATTTCTATAGTGCAGTCACAGCTATATAGGCTTAGATGGGAGGGTGAATGATTTCCATAGTGCAGTCACAGCTATATAGGCTTAGATGGGAGGGTGAATGATTTCCATAGTGCAGTTACAGCTATATAGGCTTAGATGGGAGGGTGAATGATTTCCATAGTGCAGTCACAGCTATATAGGCTTAGATGGGAGGGTGAATGATTTCCATAGTGCAGTCACAGCTATATAGGCTTAGATGGGAGGGTGAATGATTTCCATAGTGCAGTCACAGCTATATAGGCTTAGATGGGAGGGTGAATGATTTCTATAGTGCAGTCACAGCTATATAGGCTTAGATGGGAGGGTGAATGATTTCCATAGTGCAGTCACAGCTATAAAGGCTTAGATGGGAGGGTGAATGATTTCCATAGTGCAGTCACAGCTATAAAGGCTTAGATGGGAGGGTGAATGATTTCCATAGTGCAGTCACAGCTATATAGGCTTAGATGGGAGGGTGAATGATTTCCATAGTGCAGTTACAGCTATATAGGCTTAGATGGGAGGGTGAATGATTTCCATAGTGCAGTCACAGCTATATAGGCTTAGATGGGAGGGTGAATGATTTCCATAGTGCAGTCACAGCTATATAGGCTTAGATGGGAGGGTGAATGATTTCCATAGTGCAGTTACAGCTATATAGGCTTAGATGGGAGGGTGAATGATTTCCATAGTGCAGTCACAGCTATATAGGCTTAGATGGGAGGGTGAATGATTTCCATAGTGCAGTCACAGCTATATAGGCTTAGATGGGAGGGTGAATGATTTCGTAGTGCAGTCACAGCTATATAGGCTTAGATGGGAGGGTGAATGATTTCCATAGTGCAGTCACAGTTATATAGGCTTAGATGGGAGGGTGAATGATTTCCATAGTGCAGTTACAGCTATATAGGCTTAGATGGGAAGGTGAATGATTTCCATAGTGCAGTTACAGCTATATAGGCTTAGATGGGAGGGTGAATGATTTCCATAGTGCAGTCACAGCTATATAGGCTTAGATGGGAGGGTGAATGATTTCCATAGTGCAGTTACAGCTATATAGGCTTAGATGGGAGGGTGAATGATTTCCATAGTGCAGTCACAGCTATATAGGCTTAGATGGGAGGGTGAATGATTTCCATAGTGCAGTTACAGCTATATAGGCTTAGATGGGAGGGTGAATGATTTCCATAGTGCAGTCACAGCTATATAGGCTTAGATGGGAGGGTGAATGATTTCCATAGTGCAGTTACAGCTATATAGGCTTAGATGGGAGGGTGAATGATTTCCATAGTGCAGTCACAGCTATATAGGCTTAGATGGGAGGGTGAATGATTTCCATAGTGCAGTCACAGCTATATAGGCTTAGATGGGAGGGTGAATGATTTCCATAGTGCAGTCACAGCTATATAGGCTTAGATGGGAGGGTGAATGATTTCTATAGTGCAGTCACAGCTATATAGGCTTAGATGGGAGGGTGAATGATTTCCATAGTGCAGTCACAGCTATAAAGGCTTAGATGGGAGGGTGAATGATTTCCATAGTGCAGTCACAGCTATATAGGCTTAGATGGGAGGGTGAATTATTTCCATAGTGCAGTCACAGCTATATAGGCTTAGATGGGAGGGTGAATGATTTCCATAGTGCAGTCACAGCTATATAGGCTTAGATGGGAGGGTGAATGATTTCCATAGTGCAGTCACAGCTATATAGGCTTAGATGAGAGGGTGAATGATTTCGTAGTGCAGTCACCAGATGACATTAGCGCGTTGAAAGAAGTGTCTCCAGATGTAACCATTCTTTTGGCACAGGTTTAGAAACCACTGATGGCCAGTCTTGATCATGGGAAAATCAACCTGTTTCTGGCCTAAATTCCTTATGATTCTTGTTCAGCCTGCCAAGGGCGTGGGATTTGTTGTAGAAGAGCAGCTGGCACCCTTGTCGGCCGCCTGGTTTCTTGTAACTTGTGTGTTCCAGGCTGCTGCTATGGCTGGACAGGTTAGGATATCTGTAATAACCCCCCTTGGGTGCTGGTGCACACTGCAAAGCATTTGGCTAGCACCAATCAAATAATGGGTAAGCAGAAGCCAGATGAAGCGCTCACTTCACTATCTGTGAATTTATTTTCTAGTGAAAAAAAATAAAAATAAACACAGTAAATCCGCTCTAGTGGAGACACATTACAACCAGTAATAATATTGATGAGTTTTCCTGCATCTATCTCTTAATCATAATCTAGTAAGCACCGAGGACAGGCACAAAAATGGATGACTTCTCTGTACCAGCGGGGGAGAGATCTTGGCCGAATTTGCTATCTATAAATAAAAGGATTAATATTTTTACCGACTTGCCTGGTATTGTGGACTTTTTCCGTGGCCAACTTTGGTTTATTCATTGTACTGCAGCTGGGGTGCCGATGGCTACAGATTTCTATGGGTGATCACCTGGCTACTAATTAGTCAACATTGGAGCTATATCTTACAGTTTTTGCATAATATGTAATTTTTGGCAATACTACATAACTAGTTTGCTTTAGAACATCTCAGTCACACTTTAAAGAATGGTTGAAGGGTAAGTAAGAGAGACTGGTCACTAAATGTAAACTCAGACCATAGTAGTGGTGCAACCACTATGCTTTTACATATTAGAAATGTAGTTGTGTATGGAATTGTTTTTTTTCTCTCTGAAATGCATCAGCTAAGCAACAGTTTGTTATAGGTAAAAGCTTTTACAACTTTTCTAATTAACCACTAATTGGAGAGATGTAATCCCCTTCCATTTTAATGAATGGATAATTAGAAACAACTCTATAAAATTAAATCTAAGGGCCTACTAAATAAAGAATTGCAGAGAATTTCAAAGTTAAGTTAAGTAGCTTTTTTAGTAGATTTTTTTTTCCAACTCTGCTACTTTGACCTTAACTTTGAAATTATCATCTCAGTTCTCTGCAATTGTCTCTTTATTCTCCTAGTATTTTCCTAAGACTTCACTTCATGCTGTGTGAGGGCCAGGGCTGTCTTTCTAACATCATGGGCCCCTGGGCAAAACAAGCCAATGGGGCCCCATAGCCCTGCCTCTAACTCCACCCATAGCCCCGCCCCAACAGAAAAATTCTGTGTAGCAACCATTAATCACAACAGCCGTGTGACACAGTAATTTTTTTGTTGAATGATGTGCCTAGTGACTCGCTTGTGATCATCTTTTAATTGCACAATAATGCTGGAATAAATAGTATAGCAGTATGGAGTCGAGGACACTTCAGCGCGGCGACTTCATCGCTGACAGTTCAGCGCGGCAGTTAGGATCTCCGTTTCATCACGGACGCGGCTATGTAAGAGCTGACAGTTCAGCGCTTACAAACCTACCAGTTAAAATAAAATAACCCCCCTAATAAATGATTCCCCTCCCAAAGTGCCCCCCAAACCCTAATACTACAATTAACCCCCTAAACCCTAATACTAACCCCCCAAAACCCTAATTCTAACCCCCTAAACCCCAATACTAAAATTCTAATTCTAACACTCTATCTTCTAACTGTAACACATTAAAACTAACCTTTAGCGATGAAATGTCCCGCGATGAAATATCCCGCGACGAGCGCTCGTGTGGTGAAGTGACGGCGGTGAAGTGGATGCAGCCGCGATGAAGTGTCCCATCCCTAGCAGTATGTGCAAATAAAGGATTGTCATTAACATGTCACTAATCTATATATATTTCTAGAAGAAGAGCCTTTAAGGGTACTCATAACAACAAACAAGTCACCTATAACTTGATTGCATACTATGCACATATCATCATTGCATTATTAGCTAGTTGTGTTTAAGGGTGGGTGTCACCCACATCCAAGACTAGCAGCTATTTCTCGTTAAATGTGATTAATCTCTAAAATTTCAATTGGAATATACGAAGTACGCTCAACATACTAGTTCCCCCACTTTATATTATTATAATAACCTTTGGGGGTTTGTATTTATTTATACGGTTATTATTTATAACCTTATGCCTATCCCATGCATGCTTAAACTCCTTCACTGTATTAACCTCTACCACTTCTGCTGGAAGACTATTCCATGCATCCACTACCCTCTCAGTAAAGTAATACTTTTATTAGTCCCTGGCCTTATCTTATATCTAGGATAGCCTTATACCTATACCATGGTAATGACAGGAAGTTGTTGTTTTTTCTCGGACCGCATATAGTGGATGTGTGCTGCATAAAAAATAAAAAATAAAAAAATTCCCCAAAAAATTTGCATGGGGGCCATTGGGCAATTGCCAGATTGCCCATGCAGAAAGACGGCCCTGCCAGGACCCCCAGCAGGACAGGCACCAGCACCCCCCAGCAGGACAGGCACCAGCACCACCCAGCAGGACAGGCACCAGCACCCCCCAGCAGGGAAGGCACCAAGACCCCCGGCAAGGAAGGTACCAAAACCCTGGGAAGGGCAGGCACCAGGGCCCACCAGTAGAGCAGGCACCACCATTACCCCCAGCGGAACTTACACCAGAATCCACAGCAGGACGGACACCAGTAACCCCTGCAGGACAGGCAACCAGTACAGATTACACGGAAACCAGTAAACACAGCATGGAAGCCAGTATCTACAGCAGAGAAACCAGTACAGATCACATGGAAACCAGTCCACATAGCAGGAGAGAGCAGCCAGTCTCTTGTCCTGAGTGTGTGACTGAGCACTGACTCACCCGGGAGTAGAGTTCAAACACAGACATCCCCTGTTTTTCAAGGGATCCCCTTTCTGAAATGGGTCCTGTTTATATATGCCCAAAAATTTGGTTGGCATATATACATCGAATCTAAATGAGCGGGTGCCCTCACACCACTGATTAGAGGAACAGTCCTCCAAGAGCCTCCTTATTCCTCTTCCAGTAAAATGTAGATAAATGTTTCTCAAATGTTCCCCTTTTCATGTTCTCCAAATACTTTCATTTTAATTTTTAAGTAATTTTTGTGCCAGGTTCTAATTTATTTTGATGATTTTTTTTTTTTATTAACTTTGCACAGGAGGACTCATTAACTCATGAGGGTATGAGCCCCAGGGCTGTTTGTAAGATGAGAATATTACTAAATCACACTGGAGTGGAGAGCTGTGCCTCAGACTGAGCACAGATCTCTAAATCTGTGTTGCCAGGTACTGTCTAGTGCCCAAAATGCATCTTCCAAATGTTAATGCATATTAATGTGCTTTGAAAGTACTTTAAAATGCATGTTTTACATTTTGCATTGCTTAAAATATAAAATACTGACAGCTAGATAAATTGTGAAATAACAGTATTTTGTAAGAAACCACGACTGCCCACACTAGCTGAGTAAGAGTCATTTCCTTTTTGTTTTTGCTGCAGAAACCAATCCGAATAATTTCATTTAAATGAATTCAATTTGCTGTCTCTCTAGTGATGTCATCAGACAATGTGTTACACTGTGTAAGTGACCTTGCTCTTCTACACAGTAGGATCTCTTGAGTCCACACAATTTATTCATTTCCAGGTAGGGTTGCCACCTGGCCGGTAATTTACCAGCACAGCCGATATTTATATATCTAATATACCGGCAATGCAAAGCCCGGTATTTGTCTCCCCCCTTCCCAATTCCCCTTCCCCAATACTTACCTCCTTGCTGCTGCCTCCCGGTGCAGGTCCGTGGCTGTGAGGGAAGCGTTGTGTGCTCCCCTCCAGCCGCGCGGATCAATAAAGTTTGTTAAAACCTTTTTTTAAAAACAAACTTTATTGATCCGCGTGGCTGGAGGGAAGCACACAACGCTTCCCTCACAGCCATGGACCTGCACCGGGAGACAGCAGTAAGGAGGTAAGTACTGGCTGGGGGGGGGGAGGGTGGCCATATCCTGGCATATTGAGGAGCAATAAACTGGCATATTAAATGGCAATATCCTGGCATACTGAGGGGCAATAAACTGGCATATTAAATGGCAATATCCTAGCATATTAGGGGAAATAAACTGGCTTATTAAATGGCAATATCCTAGCATATTAGGGGAAATAAACTGGCATATTAAATGGCAATATCCTGGCATATTGAGGGGCAATAAACTGGCATATTAAATGGCAAAATCCTGGCATATTAGGGGCAATAAACTGGCATATTAAATGGCAATATCCTGGCATATTGAAGGGCAATAAACTGGCATGTGATAGACAGCGTGTGTGTGCGAGAAAGCTTATTTGCCAGTGTGAGAGACAGCTTGTGTGTGTATATGATATACAAATATATATATATATTTTATATATACACACACGCTTCTCACTGGCATGATATACAAATAATATATATAATTTCAGTGATAATCCGTCACCCCTTTGTGGCTCCACCCCTCATGGCCCCTCTCTCTTGTAGCTCTGCCCGCACATGGCCGGGATTTTTTTTTTTTTGAGGAAAAGGTGGCAACCGTATTTCCAGGAGCACTGGAAGTATCTAAACAAAACAAAACTTTATATCCTCTGTGTCTATATAATCAGTGCTGCTGCACCTGCAGTAACCATACAGAGTAATCACTAGGGAGGGCTTGAGTCAAATAATAAGAATGTGATTTATGCAGAATGCCTGCATCAAATCACACTGGGGAAAAAAGCCTGTGCATTATACAAGCAGTGATCTTCATCTTGCACCAAAGTGAGTTTGGGGACTAGACTGTCCCTTTCCATGTATCCTGATATGTTCTGATGACTGACTTAGGATTTTAGCATCCACAGTCCTCAAAATCTGGAAGAGTAACAAGGCTGGGGGTGAAAATAAGGAAAAGAGCAGGAAGAGGAGGGAAGGAAGAAGAGGAAAAGCAGGAGAAATTGGGGCTTGAAGAAGAGGAGAGAAAACCGTGTCAGTGTCACTCACATACACTTCACAAGGGATTCACTCACTAACACTGCTGTAGGGGATATGCACTCAAAGTCAGTGACCCCTAAACTAGCAGGGTACTAAGATCTTAACTCTGTCAATCTAAACATGGCTTATACCATCAATGAATAGAATACAAAAAGGATCTCTACATTGTATTAGCAGAATTACAAGCAAACGCATAAAATTTGCCAAAATCTATTAGTCTGTGGTGTCTCCTGTTCATGATACCATCCGTGGCTTGATATGCAAATTGCAAGTTCCCTATTAAAAAGTGGTTATATGGCATATCAAGCCACGCGTGATGTCATAAACAGGATACCTCACAGACACACTTAAAACATATTTGTCCATTATGTTATACCTTTGCTTGCAATAATACAATGTATAGATCTTTTTTGTATTCTCTATATTTGTAGTATGAGCTATTTTTTAGCTAGACAGAGACCCTTTAAATTCCAAGCGTTAAAGGAATGTTAAGTTCTGAAAGTTGTACTCCCATAGCATGGGGCTAAATGTGTTACTCCACATAGCATGGTGTTAAATGCTTCAATTCACAACCTACCACTAAATTGATGCTGCAGCACCCCCAGGTGGTGAAAACTCATACTGTCCACAATGGTGATGCACAGCAAGGTGTATGAAAGGTATAAAAGAAGGGCAGTTGCTAGGTTGTTGACTATAAAATACTTGCTCCCCTTTTTTTTTTTTTTTTTTTTAAATATTGACAGTTCGCTAGAGCACGGTATGCAAATTACACATTTCCCATTGAAAAGTAGTTCATTTGCATACCGTGCCACAGGTGATGTCATAAGCAGGAGACTCCACAGACACATTTAAAACACATTTTTCTCCTAATGTAGGCATTTGCTTGCAACTTTGCTGACACAATGTTTAATCTTCAGGTGACACAGTTCCTTTAAGCCACAGTGTCATAAACAGGAAACTCCATAGACAAATTTAAGTCATGTTTTCAATTAATACATGTGCTATCGTAATGTATAGATTATTTGCACACACACACATGCTGTCTCTTTGTGTGTGTGTGTGAGAGAAAGTGACAGTGTGAGAGAGAGTGAGAGAGAGTGAGAGAGACAGTCTGTGTGTGAGAAAGAGAGACAGAGTTTGTGTGAGAGAAAGAGTGTGACAGTCTGTGAGAGAGAGTGTAAGTGACAGTCTGTGAGAGAGAGAGAGTGTTAGTGACAGTCTGTGAGAGAGTGTTAGTGACAGTCTGTGAGAGAAAGAGAGTGACAGTCTGTGAGAGAGAGTGTAAGTGACAGTCTGTGAGAGAGAGAGAGTGTTAGTGACAGTCTGTGAGAGAGTGTTAGTGACAGTCTGTGAGAGAAAGAGAGTGACAGTCTGTGAGAGAGAGTGTAAGTGACAGTCTGTGAGAGAGAGAGAGTGTAAGTGACAGTCTGTGAGAGAGAGAGAGTGTAAGTGACAGTCTGTGAGAGAGAGAGAGTGTTAGTGACAGTCTGTGAGAGAGAGAGAGAAAGTGGTAGTCTGTGAGAGACTATTAAGTGCCTGATCAATACTTTCATAATTGATTTAAATATGGACTGGATATATAGATATTTACTCTTATGTATAACATATATGGAATTTCTCTTTCATTGTAAAAAGTTATTATTATAAAAATATCTCTTTAATAAAATATATTTGAAAATAAATAAATAAATAAATAAATACCAGAGTTTAAAGTATAGCTAAATGGGAGAAGTTTTCCAACTCTGCTACATTGGCCTCAAGTCGGAAATTCTCTTCTCAATTCCCTGCCATTTGCTCGTCCATAAATAAAGCCCTATGTGACTCCAAAACCCATCCTGCCTGAAAGTAATATGTTTTAATATATTATGTTATTCATTTAGCACCATTGGCCCTTCCAGTCTATGTCTGCTGTAATGGTTTGGCTCTGAATGTGCTGGTCATGCAATGAAATAGTCATACATGAATAATTAAATATAAGTGGGATATCGCACAGTAATTGTTATAATTGCTCTGCCAGTTCCCTGGTCTGATTACTTTTCTCCTAACTTGTCCTGGCTCCTTCCTGACAGTTATTTGTGAATTTACTATACTTTATAGACTGTAAACGATGCAAGAATAGTGGATAAAGTATGATCTGTCTGTAATAGAGGGTTGTCCATAAAGAGCAATGCTAAGTTGGTGTAGATTGCTAAAGGGACTGTCTAGTGCCCAAAATGCACCTTCCAAATGTCAATGCATATTAATGTGCTTTCAAAGTACTTTAAAATGCATGTCTTACATTTTGCATTGCTTACAATATAAAATACTTACAGCTAGATGAAATTGTACGCGTGCGAGCAGGGCTCTCTACCTCATGTAATCAGTCTGTCCCTGCATGTCTAACGTACTATGTAGATCCTGTACTAAGCCCTACGTGAATTGTTGGCGCTATATAAATAAATGATAATGTAATGTAATATGAAATTACATCGGCTTGCAAGAAAACAGGTCTGCACACACGAGCTGAGTAAAAGTACATTTTTAATTTTTTTTTTACTGCAGGGACCAATGAGAATAATTTAATTAAAATTAATGGAATTTGTGTCTCTCTAATGATGTCATTAGGCAATGTTTTGCACGGTTATGAGGTCCTACCTGTACAAGAGCAAGATTTCTTAGATTCCACACAATGTATTGTATTCCAGCAGCATAGGAAGTGACTAAATGAAACAAAATTGTATGTGCTCAGTGTCTATATAATCAGTGCTGCCGCACCTGCAGTAAACATGCAGATTAATCACTGGGGAGGGCTTGGGTCAAATATTAAAAATATGATTTATGCAGAATGCATGCATCAAATCACACTTTGCCTGTGCACTATACAAGCAGTAACCTTCATCTTGCACCAAAGTGAGTTTGGGGACTAGACTGTACCTTCAACCTTATTTGCATATGCGTACCTAGAATACCTTTCTGTGGGAATCTAGATATAAATAATTTGTCTTTCTCTCTACAGATATATAAATATTTTTTATTGATATATTTTTGTGTTTTGTACATTTATTTTTACTATTTGTCACTGGATGGATGATTTATCTCAGGATACACTCACTGCACATTACTATGAGTTTTATTGCTGTGGAGTCTGTGATACACTCACACACGGCACATTACTGGGAGTTTTTTTTTTGCTGAGGAGCTCTGTGATAAACTCACACACACGGCACATTATTGTGAGTTTTATTGCTGTGGAGTCTGTGATACACTCATACACTGCACATTACTGTGAGTTTTATTGCTGGAGTCTGTAATACACTCATACACTGCACATTCCCGTGAGTAGTGTTGCTGTGGAGTCTGTGATACACTCTCACACACTGCACATTACTGTGAGTTGTATTGCTGTGGAGTTTGTGATATACATTATTGTCAGTTGGAACATTCAGCATAATGAATGGAAGCCACAGAATGTGGTATAGCATAGTTGTTCTAGAGATATATCTGTCAACCACAGTCTTCTAGTACAGTATCTTTTTGCATACAGTTTGCAAGCCACAGATCATGGTACACTATGGTGACAAAATCAACAAAATCAAAAACAGTTCCATGAAACCCACAACAGCGGAATTAACAGACATCAGCTGTGGACTACACTTTGTGTACCTTCTGTTGCCCTAGATCTGGAATTATGTCTACCACCACCACTGGCAGCTAGTTCCATAGGAGCTGGGGACAACTACACTGTGATTAGGGGTTGTTAGGGGGTGGGTTTTGTACAACAAGGGGCAAAGGCAGCAACTCCATAGTGGACTTTTGGGGTACCCACAACAGGTGGAGACTAAGCTGGAGCTGTTGCTCAGGTCCCATGAAATTTGCAAGTTGCCTCTCAGTAATGGGAAGAGGAGAAGGGAAGCATGCAGAATTTGGAGTTTCCATTAATTATTAGGTGTTTTGTTTACCAGGCATTCTCTAGTAGCAGCAGTGGGAACCTATCAAGCACCTACTGGAAATTCCAGTGAAATGAATGGGATGATTTCTATCGGCTCCTGCTGTAAGAAAAAAAAAAAGTACTGTAATAAAACACTTGGGGGAGTGGGTGTTCCTGAATAGCTACAAAACCTTGTAATGTTACAAATTAATCTAAGCATTTTTTTTATTTAAAGCAATCCAGACTGTAAAATATGCATTAACATTTGGAGGGTGCATTCTGGGTACCATTTTTTATGATATCATTCATTTTAAAGCTGTTCAGCAGATGTTAATAAAATTATATAAAATGTTTCAAGCAGTCTTGTATTTTCCGTCATGTTTGATTAGGCACACAGGGCTTGTTGCATTCTTTCCCCCTTTTTGCACAGTGCAATACAGTGAACAGTCAGATCAGCTGAGGAAATCAAAGGTTCTGATTGGCTGCTGGCAGCAACATTTTTTAAACAGTCATTGTTCCCGACGATAGTGTGACGCAATTCTACTATGGCTCCCCCCAGAAGGAAACCAGTGATATCTTTACAGCGTGATAAAATGAATAAAAATAATATAAATCACTCCACAAATCAGATATCCACCAGAAGTTTAATTTGATGAAAATACAATACAATCAAATCATTACCCATCGTTCGGCCTCAGAATGAAGACATCCACAGAAAAAGGAATGAAATCCATTATTTGCAAAATCTGGAGTCATGTTTTTTCTTTTATTTTTTACCATAAAATACATTAAAAAATCTATAACCCAATGTGTAGAAACCAGAATGATTCCTATAAACCCGTGCCTATATGTGGGGAGTTTAAATCATTTAAAGCCAGAGGAAGGGCACTGCATTTTTCCTCTGTTAGCAGGTTAATGGGGATCAATTTGGGAGCCAGTCTTTTGGGCTGGAGATGCGTGTCTTTCTCAGTGGGTGAACATGCTCGTTTCCCATGTAGGGGCGGGAGAAGATTTCGCTGAGTTTCTGCTGGTACGCATTCTCCGCTAGCCGACCGGCTTCATATTCTTGCTGATCCTCTTCTTTCTCTGCATCCCGCTGCTGCTGCTGGAACGCCATCTGGGAGAATAGCTGGTGCCTGTATTGCTGGCTTTGCTTCATTTTCCTGCAGATAATCACAAATAACCCATTACATGTCTGAAACAGGACATTCTAACAATTCCATGTCTGATAAGGGAGAGCAGCTGCGTGGCACTGCTGAGTGGTCACTGTAGTGCGTAATCCACAGCAGTGCTGGCTAACCTTGGCACTGCAAATGTTCATTTTCAGTTGCAAGGCTGACTGAACATCATCGGATATGTAGTTCCCAAACCGCTGCAATGCCAAGGTTAGCCATCACTGCTATAGAGAGTACATACAATGAATAGAGGATGGGAGCTGCCCAGTTTATCACTGACATCATATTGGAGCCAGTGTACTATAAAGAGCTGTTCCAGCCTCTTCATTTAGCTACCAGAGCTGCTAACAATAGACTACAGTCTGCCTGCAATAGTGAGATGAAGAGCAAAGTTAGGTGACATATACTTGGCAAGCCTAAGAGATGCTGCACCGTTCAGGAAAGCCCAGGACTTAGGTTTGTCAATCAAGGTCAAGTGCCAAGGTCATGAGTGTTCAGAGATAACTGCAAACTTAACACTATGATCCTGTCTCAGTGAAACAACTACGGCTCAGGAAAAAAACGCTAATAACCTGAAGTTACACAAATACACATAATTACATTATTATCCTAAATATCAATAGCCAGACCATCTAAAACCAAGGATAACTAACCAGAGCAGAAACAAATGGATATTTATATAATTAAATAAAACCCAGTGCTATCATGGGACTAATGATATCATGGGACTCAAGACCTAAACATGGAGTTTTGTACAGGGGAGTAAAAAGTGCAGAGGAGTAAAAATAATGACTGCAACTGGCCCCATACTAGGGTGACCCCTGCAACCGCCCCTTTAAATAGCGCTAGCTGTAGCAAGCTAGCAGCAAGGAGAGTGTAGAGATCATTGAACTTTTGGGGGCCCAGGCGACACAGGAGAGGCTGCTTGGGTGGGCAGGATGGCACAGAAAATCTGTTTGGGTGGGCAGGATGGCCAGAGAGGGTTTTGGGGGCCAGAATGCCCAGATAGACTGTTGGAGGCCAGGATGGCACAGAGATGCTGCTTGGAGGCCAGGATGGCACAGAGAGGCTGCTTGGAAGCCAGGATGGCACAGAGAGGCTGCTTGGAGGCCAGGATGGCACAGAGAGGCTGCTTGGAAGCCAGGATGGCACAGAGAGGCTGCTTGGAGGCCAGGATGGCACAGAGAGGCTGCTTGGAGGCCAGGATGGCACAGAGAGGCTGCTTGGAGGCCAGGATGGCACAGAGAAGCTGCTTGGAGAGGTTGTTTGGGGTCTAAGAGCACAGATAGGCTGATTGTGGACATGTTGGCGGGGTCACCAGGGCCCTGTGGTTCCTAGTTATGGCTCTGCAAGAGTTGTGTGTTTTCCCCTCTGTTTTTGTGTGTTCTGGGCTCTGGCTCTTTGTGTGAGTGCCTGACATACTTTATATGTGTTAACAATAGAGTATAACTTTTATTTTTGCTTACGATTGTCCTCTAAGCAAAAACAAAAATCCAATAGGAAAACTCACTGCAAAAGTATTCTCGTAGGAATTGATAAAGAAATGAACGCAACAAATAGATAAGTGTGTGATGCGGGATTCAGTGTATATGTGATAGATTCAGTGTATATGTGACGGACTCAGTGTATATGTGACGGACTCAGTGTATATGTGACGGATTCAGTGTATATGTGATAGATTCAGTGTATATGTGACGGACTCAGTGTATATGTGACGGATTCAGTGTATATGTGATAGATTCAGTGTATATGTGATAGATTCAGTGTATATGTGATAGATTCAATGTTTATGTGACAGATTCAGTGGCACATTTTTATATTTGTATGTTCTTTGTAATTTATAGAAATGTAAAGAACAGCGGTGAAAGCTTACAGAGATGGCAGTGGAAATACATTCCTGCCCAATATCAATTTCAAATGTATGTTCATCTGTTTTGGCAACGTATCGGTGAATTTGTTAGCCATACTGCAGGAAGTGAAAGACCCTTACTAAATCTTTTAAGATATAAGATGTTATACATACCCGATTATCACTTTAAATCAAGTTCTCCGTGGCAGACTTGCTAAAAACTGCTTTATTCACACAACTTTATTATATGGCTCGATATGCAAATGACCTGTTTGTCAATAAGAAATGTGTAATTTGCATATCAAGCCACAGGTGATGTCATACACTAGAGACTACACAGATACATTTAAAACACATTTTCTCCTAATTTAGGCATTTACTTGCAATTTTTCTAAACCAATGTATAGATCATTTTCTATTCTCTACATTCTCAGTGAAAGGAATGTTTAGGTGATACATTCCATTTATTGTAAGCACAACCCTGCATGCACTATCACAATATCTGCCTGTCACAGGGGCCCAGGGGGTGGATCTGTCCCTTCAATGTATCTCAATGTATCTCTGGTTCACAGAACTGACATTCAGATGATAACCAGTGAATCTCCTGCAAGGTTTTGGGAATGGCCAGTCCTTTAAAGGGAGAGGTGCTAAATCTGTATAAACATCTCTTGTTCCTGGGTTGAGCATAGCATAGAGGTGAGATCTAAAGATCGACTGCAAATAGCCGTCATGAAAAACTAGGACATCCAAGACCCTGAAAAGATAAAGGAACTCCTTGCTCGCTGAGAATTTGTCATTAAGGAGCTGGAAGCCTTGTACGATCTTAAACAATACCGAACCGTGAAGCAGCGTTACTACGAGGACCAGGAGACGTGCGGCCCAGTGACAGTAACTCCCTAACTACAGGCAATGTATGGATTTACTATGCATAAAGGGGGATTATGCGCAGACATCCACATGCTGTTAGCGAGGGGGATCAAGGTCCCCTGCAGCTCTGCGGGGGACCTGGATCCATGTCTTATAATCTGGCCTGATCTGACATGTCAGATTATAAGACAATCTTGAATATAAGATGAGTTGTATTTTTCTGAAAAAAACCTTGTCTTATATTCGAGCAAATACGGTACTCTGCATGTGCTGGCTCCATCTTCCCCAAAGCAAGAAACCATGGAGCAACCTAAAAATTATTTCATCTATCAACCTGGTTCTGTGGGATCACTTTCTTAATTAATGGATTTCCTTCTGGACACATATGACTGCTACATGACGCAAACCAGGCGATAGAAAAGAAATGTTTCTGTTTCAAAATGACGACGACCCTATCGGTGTCGCTACTGTCACATTTACCTTTCGTTTCGCTCCATTTCCAGCTGCTTGTGCTCTTCAATAGCCGTTTCTAGAAGCTCTTTGTCACGAGCAAGTTCTGCCTGGGACATCGCATTTCTTTCCACTGCAAAAAAAAGAAAACACACTGAAAAAAACAAGTAAAGAATAAAAAATACTTCTATAGTCAGAGACGCAATTCATAGGAACTTACTGCAGGCCAGTTTTCTAAATGTGCATACAATGAGAGATAAGCAGGAAACAGATTCCATTTCCTATTGGCTGCAAACAGTTTGCCATTCTAAAGAGTTTAATATAATTTCAAATAGAATGGGGAGTATAAAAACTCGTCATTAAGTATATTTAACAAATATGGGTGGAATATTTTCGTGGATAGTAAGCTTGTTGCTATAACATCAGATATGTTCATTGAAGTGTCTTAGTATTGGGATTGTGTGGGCCAATAATGACACTAAAAAAGATTTACTGTTAAATGGGCATGTGCTAATGCTTGCGTGTGAAAAGGTTGCATGACCATTGTCCCATATGAGTGATGTTATAAGTAAGTTTAATCAGACAGAAGTATAATTGAAAGATTACATAAAATGTAGACATTTAAAATAGAAATGCTTTAATGAAAGAATACAAATAAAGTACCTTATTGAGCCCTCATTGCTTTGTATATCATTTGTTATCTGCCCCAAAATTCCAAACAACATGTTCCGCCCCCTGATATAGCTATACTGGTGAAAGAAGGCTCCATAAGCTTCTTTATTTGTATTATTTCATTAAAACCTTTCAATTTAACTGAAACTTGATCCAATCTTTCAATATAGTATAACTCTAAACAAAAACAAAAATCCAATAGGAACATTCTACTACAAAAGTATTCTTGTCGGAATTGATAAAGAAATGAACGCAATAGATAAGTGTGTGATGCGGGATCTGCCCCTCAACCAACTTTGCACTCAGGATCTGCCCCTCAACCCACTTTGCACTCAAGATTTGCCCCCAAACTCACCGTGCACTCAGGATATGTCCCCAAACCCACTTTGCACTCAGGATATGTCCCCAAACCCACTTTGCACTCAGGATATGTCCCCAAACCCACTTTGCACTCAGGATATGCGCCCAAACCCACTTTGCAATCAGGATATGCCCCCAAACCCACTTTGCACTCAGGATATGCCCCCCAAACCCACTTTGCACTCAGGATATGCCCCCCAAACCCACTTTGCACTCAGGATATGCCCCCAAACCCACTTTGAACTCAGGATATGTCCCCAAACCCACTTTGCACTCAGGATATGCCCCCAAACTCACTTTGCACTCACTCTTGAATCTTCAGGACCAGAGTTGATGCGGGCGGTAATGAGCGGCAGCTCATACAGCTTGCGCAAGGTCAAAGGTACTCTCTTAAACGGTTACTTCCGTGTATAAGACCACCTCCAATTTTTTCTCAAATTTGTTTAGAAAAAAAGATTGCCTTATACAATCTTTGCTCTGTATAGCTCTATCAGGGGGCACATATGTTGTTTAGAATCTTTGCTCTGTATAGCTCTATCAGGGGGCACATATGTTGTTTAGAATCTTTGCTCTGTATAGCTCTATCAGGGGGCACATATGTTGTTTAGAATCTTTGCTCTGTATAGCTCTATCAGGGGGCACATATGTTGTTTAGAATCTTTGTTCAGTATAGCTCTAACAGGGGGTGGACATGTTGTTTAGAATCTTTGCTCTGTAAAGCTCAATCAGGGGGCAGACGTTGTTTAGAATCTTTGATCTGTATAGCTCTATCTGGGGGTGAACATCTTGTTTGGAATCTTGCATCTTCCTAAATATAAGATTCCAAACTACATATCTGGCCCCTGATAGAGCTGTACAGAGCAAAGAGGGCTCAATAAGGTACTTTGTTTTATTTCATAAAAGCATTTCTATTTCAAATGCCTACACTTGAAGCAGTCTTTCAATACCTATAAGTTAAGTTCTTGCCTACAAGTTTCATTTTGCACTTTTTTCTGTACGCCTTAGGGCTGAGTAACACATTACACAGTTTGTGCACTGGTGTTGAAATGGTTAAAGCAGGTGTATGAAGCCAATGTCCTTACACTTCTCTGTGATCTGTAGTCGCCGTGTATCCATGACATCCTTCATCAGGCGGTTCCTGGCCTCTTTCTCTAGTCTCAGTTGCTGGGCTCGCTTGGCCCAGGATTTCTCCAGCTCGGCCTCAATCAGTTTGTCAATTTCCTTCTCCTGCTGCTTCTCTTCTTCCAGCTGCTGAGCTAGGTATTCACGGTATATGTGCTGCTCCTTCTGCAACTCCAGCTGAAATGCAAACAAGTCGCAGGGACATACAGAGAGATTAAAGAACCCCTTACGATAAACAGAGGAGCATATAGTCCTAATACACAGTATATGTGGTGCGTATATATATATTTTAGCACATGTATTAGAGCATAACTGGCAGCCAACTATATCCGTCAGACATCACCAGACATCAGTGGTGGAACAGGAAGGACAGGACCCATTGCAAAAATACTTTTTGGGATCCACACATCTAATTTGTGTTCCTTGCATCCCCAGTGATTGCTAGCTTTGGCAATCCTGTTATTAGCTACATTTCCCATGATGCTCAGCCAGTAATGATATCTAGAAGTGGAATATTTAGCAGTGGGGACTCCCCCATACCTTCCCTCTAACCTGCCTGCCACAGGCCCCTGGTAGTCACTGGGCCAAACGTTCCACTTCTGTATAACATTGGAAATTGACCCCAGAACTGACCTTTAGAAATCCCCCATTATATCTAATAAATCAGTACCCACAATGCACCCCTCATGATCCCACAATGCATTGTTGTGTAGTGTCTTTGCTTACTCTTCACAGTAACATAATAAAACATACGGATGAAATGCTCTTATTATCTACTCATCTGTGGGTGATCTCAGTCCAGAAAGAAAGAAAGAGACTTACAATACATTCTATATTATGCTATGTATATTCTGTGTTAAACGTCGGACATTAGACATGACAGATGGTGTTTCAGAAGTCATCATATAAAAGAGGAGGCTCTTTTACATGTAACCCCTTCCTGATGCATGGTGCTTGTGTCCCAGACGACGCAAGGACCAAATGTCACTTTTAGTTCCTGGCCGGGTAGCCAGGAACACAATGGCTGAGACCCATAATAGACCCTGTGGGTCCCTGCCCAAAGACCGTGATAACTCCGGAAGTCACATGTGGCGTCACGGAGGCGTGCCTGACCCTGGAAGTTCCAGCACAGTGCGATTAGGTAAAATGTAGCTGGTGCTCGCTGTCAGCCCTGTCGCTGGTGCCCTGTCAGACTCAAAGTGGTCTCTTCTGACAGGTGGGATCCCACTGACGACAAGCTGTTAAACCCAGGACGTTCTATGCCGTCCTAGCGTCTTTTAGGACCACTAAAATTGGCATTGAAAGTCCTAGCATCACAAAGGGGTTAATTCCACTAATCTTCTACTTCACCTAAAACTTTCTATGACAAAATGAATGTTCTTCCCAATTTACTCCCAAATATTCTGTTTAATTGAAGACTCCATCATGTGTGGATATTTTAAATAGAAATGCTTTGATGAATGAATACAAATAAAGTACATTATTAAGCCCTTTTTGCTCCGTATTGTTCTATCATGGGGCAGACATGTCGTTTAGAATCTTGGGTCAGATCTGTCAATTCTTCTTTCATGTTACCCACGAGTCTGAAACAACATGTCCGCCCCCTGAAAGATTGCTCAATAAGATACTTTATTTGTATTCTTTCATTAAAGCATTTTATCTGAAATACACAGGCATACCCTGCTTTAAGGGCATTCACTTTAAGGACACTCGAGAATAAGGATGTCTTTACTGAGATTACGATACAATGCGGTACTGTACAGTGCTTCTTCCTTGTGCCACCACTGCAGGCTCTGGTGACGTCCATCCTGTCTATTAAGACATAAGTACGGTAGACTGTATAAAGTGAAAAAAAGGTGTTGCTTCACTTTAAGCCCTTCAGGACCATGATTTTCTGGGCCAGTCTCCTATTTATGACATCACCTGTGGCTAGGTATGCAAATTAACTGCTTTTTAATGGGAAATGTGTTATATGCATATCAAGCCACAGGTGATGTCATAAGCAGGAGACTCCACAGACACATTTAAAACACATTTTTCTCCTAATTTAGGCATTTGCTTGCAGTTTTGCTAACACAATGTATATATCATTTACAATCATTTTATATTCTCTACATTCAAAGTACAAGCAATGTTTAGGTGATACAGTCCCATTTTCATTTTACATATCTGGTCTGTATCTGTCGTGTCTGTTAATGTTCAGTATGCTTGTATAGACACAATCTTTCAGTTAAACAGTAAGTACATTTTTTTTACCTACCCTTATCCTTTAAGATCATGGAGTGACTGTAATGTCTTTTGTTTGTCCTTCACATGTTCTATGTGATGTTAATATGTGTGAAATGGCTGCGGCCTCACCTTTCTCTGGTGCTTTTCCTTGGAGTCGTCGGGTGTATCTTGCATGATCTGATCCATGATCTTCATGTCAAGGGCCAGTTCCTCTTGTTGTTCCCGAGAGATACGTTTCATCTTCATGCGGATGGATTTATCCAGCATGCTCCTCACTTGTGACTGCTTCTGCCTCTTCTCCCTCAAGGCACGTTCATCCTCCATCTTCATTAGCCTCCTCTCCTCCTCCTGCATCGTACACAGATTACATTAGGGATTTAAAAGATTTAAAGAGGGAGTAAACTATATATATATATATATTTTATATATATATATAAGGCCATTTCTCCTTGTTTTATATAATTTTTTTAATGAGGAGAATGTTTCCAACTCAGCCTAACGTTTGAAATTCCCAGCAATTCTCTCTTATTGTTTAGACCATTTAGTGTTAGGACCCATCAGTAATTGAGTACTTTGGAATGGTGGGGCTAAGTATAATAAAGCCACAAAATGTTACTAAATCCGCAATATTCTCACATCAGATAGGCATTTTAAGTACCGTATTTGCTCGAATAAAAGATGACCCTGATTATAAGACGACCCCCCATACTATGGATATTCCTTTAGGAAAAAAACTAAAATCCTGAATATATAAGACTACGCTATAGGAAAAAAGTTTAACTTGTATATATTCACATGTAAATTGCTTTTTCATATTTAACAAAAAATGATGATATAAAAAAATGCATTTCTTGTTTTTACTTCTTTTTATGTGCCAATGCTGCCCCTACCCCAGGCTTGTCCAATGCTACCCCCCACCCCCCCAGACTTGCTCAACGCTGGCTCTCTCCCCCCAACGTTGTCTCTGTCTCCCCCTACTTCCCCCAGTCTTATAGTCAGACCTCGATTTGAGGTCAGACTATAAGACAACCTCGAATATAAGAATTTGCTCTGAAAAAAACCTTGTCTTATATTCGAGCAAATACGGTAGTTTTAATGAAAGGAATGGCTGTAAGAGCGTTTATAACCTGTTTTATGGGTGTGCGCTGATCCCTGTGTGAATTGTATGTAATGTATTTGGAAAATGAGGTGTAAATTTGGTCATAAACCTGCCTATCTTCTGTACATATAACCTCTCTTCACGAAGCAAACTTACACACATACCCTGCCTGTCTGTAAGAATTGAGAAGTTTACTGATCCTTTAATTTAACCTGAATTGTTGGGTGGAACCAACTCTTTGATTGACTAAACCTACTGTTCATTGTCTCGTGCGGGAGGAAAAACCACAAAATAATGATAAAAAATATCCGAAAAAAACAAAATGGCTAACGTGGGTTGGATTACCAGTAACTGGGCTTCCTCTTCTTTGAGCCGCTTTCCCTCCATTTTCTGTGCTTGGATAGCAGCGGTCTGGGTGTGCAGCACATCTAACATTTCCCGGTTCAGTTCCTTTTGTTTTTTGGCGTCTTTCTCGTTGCGCTCCCCCTTGGCTATCCGATCCTTTTCCCACAGTTCAGCAAAGAGCTTCTCCTCTTCCTCGCGTTGTCTGTTGAGCTGGTCTTTCAGCACGAGTTGAGCCATTCTCTCCGTACACACCTCATTCAACTTAATATGAGACTTCAGAGATCGCAGCTCATCACATTGCTCCCTGAAATCAGATCAGAATTAGCGGGATGCCACGTCAGTGGGAACATACCACGGCTTTCCACGGGCACTGTGCCACGTTTAGAACCTTGACTTAATCTTTCTGAATAACCTCCACTGAGCTCCTAATTAAACCAGGCGCATTAAGCGCTATTTCCTTTGCTATTTTTCTTTCTGTCTCGTCTCTCACTTCTATTTCTCAGGTATAATCCACCTGCACCCATGCCTACTGCACACAATACATTCCTACGTGGTTAATCACATGGAAGGTTCAAAGACATTATGGGCTTTATACATGTAAAAGGGAATTGCAGAGTATTGAGAAGTGGATTTCAAACTCAAGGTCAAAGTAAGCGAGTTGGACAAATTATCCAATTCAAATGATTTGGAGAATTTTTCCAAGTTGGCTACTTTGGTCTTAAGTTTGAATTTCCCTTCTCGATTCAGACTTTCATGAATAATGCCCTAAATGTTACAAGCATAATGCAGACTGATTATCCCTTATCCGAAAATCCATTGATCTGTTATCCCTAAAAACTTTCGGATTTCCCCACACACACGCCTGTCAGAGTTCAAGTGCACACCAGTTTATTCAGCGTGGTTTCACACAGAGCTCTTAAGCTGTGCTATAGTTTTTCCATACATGCTCCGATTCCCCCACACAAGCACGCCCACAAAGGGTAATACAATGTGCAGGCCTGAGTTCACCTGGCAAGAAAGGCTCTGTTGGGCTCAGGTGGATTTTTGTTAATACCAGAAATGGATCTATGACCAAGTGTCTCTGGAGTGACTCTGGTGGGTGTGTCTCTGGAGTGACTCTGGTGGGTGTGTCTCTGGTGGGTGTGTCTCTGGAGTAACTCTGGTGGGTGTGTCTCTGGTGGGTGTGTCTCTGGAGTAACTCTGGTGGGTGTGTCACTGGAGTGACTCTGATGGGTGTGTCTCTGGAGTGACTCTGGTGGGTGTGTCTCTGGAGTGACTCTTGTGGGTGTGTCTCTGGTGGTTGTGTCTCTGGTTAGTGTGTCTCTGTAGTGACTCTGGTGGGTGTGTCACTGGAGTCACTCTGGTGGGTGTGTCACTGGAGTAACTCTGGTGGGGGTTGTCTCTGGAGTAACTCTGGTGGATGTTGTCTATGGAGTAACTCTGGTGGGTGTTGTCTCTGGGGTGACTCGGGTGGGTGCTGTCTCTGGGGTGACTCGGGTGGGTGCTGTCTCTGGGGTGACTCTGGTGGGTGTTGTATCTGAAGTGACTCGGGTGGGTGCTGTCTCTGGAGTGACTCTGGTGGGTGTGTCTCTGGAGTGACTCGGGTGGGTGCTGTCTCTGGAGTGACTCTGGTGGGTGTGTCTCTGGAGTGACTCTGGTGGGTGTGTCTCTGGAGTGACTCTGGTGGGTGTGTCTCTGGGGTGACTCTGGTGGGTGTGTCTCTGGGGTGACTCTGGTGGGTGTGTCTCTGGGGTGACTCTGGTGGGTGTGTCTCTGGAGTCACTCTGGTGGGTGTGTCTCTGGGGTGACTCTGGTGGGTGTGTCTCTGGGGTGACTCTGGTGGGTGTGTCTCTGGGGTGACTCTGGTGGGTGTGTCTCTGGAGTAACTCTGGTGGTTGTGTATTTGAAGTGACTCGGTGGGTGTGTCTCTGGGGTAACTCTGGTGGGTGTGTCTCTGGAGTAACTCTGGTGGATGTGTCTCTGGAGTAACTCTGGTGGGTGTTGTCTCTGGGGTGACTCGGGTGGGTGCTGTCTCTGGGGTGACTCGGGTGGGTGCTGTCTCTGGGGTGACTCTGGTGGGTGTTGTATCTGAAGTGACTCGGGTGGGTGTGTCTCTGGAGTAACTCAGGTGGGTGTGTCTCTGGAGTGACTCTGGTGGGTGTGTCTCTGGAGTGACTCTGATGGGTGTGTCTCTGGAGTGACTCTGATGGGTGTGTCTCTGGAGTGACTCTGATGGGTGTGTCTTTGGTATACATACACAGATATATATACCTGAACTGCTGCTCCCATTTCTCTGTAACTATGGCCTGTCTTTCCCGCTCTCTTTTTGCTCTCAAGCTCTTGGTTCTCTCTCTCATCATTGCCTGTCTCTCCAGAGGGGTTTCCTTCATAGCTTCCATCTCCTTAATGTGCTCCATTTCTTCAGATTCCAGCAAGGCCTTGAGCCTGACGTTGGGAAGAGAAGCCATTAATGTGCCGGTCCAGTTAGCTTATATCATCAATAAAGACAGTAAATAATGATTTGGCACCAAAATGACGTATGTATCTATTCAAAATGAAAGCGGGGATATAACCTGTCCAACATTATGTCACATCTACTGCAATGTTTAAAACTTTGCGTGTACCTTTAACAAAGTATACATAGACCTTGCGCTGTCACCCCAATAAAATGTTTTTTTTTAAAGGAAAGAAGGCAGACTAGATGGACCGAATGGTTCTTATCTGCCAACACATTCTATGTTTCTATAGTAACACAGAGGGACTTACGTTTACTCCCCATTTAAATGTGTGATGAAAGCATTGTAAAAATAATAATAAAGTTACAAATTATGTGCTATTAAAGGATAGCAGTGAATCAGAAAAATGTTGACATATGATAACATTATACAATGTATGTCACAGTTCCAGTTCATTCAGGTTTATCTCTGGGCGTAACTCTGGTTTAATCTCCTATGTGTAGCATCTCAAATGTTTTTTTCTTGGACACAACCAATCTTAGGAAACAATCAGCAGACTATTATACAGTCACCTCTCTCGTCTGTCCTCCATATGTATCTTGTACGCCTCCATCGTCTCTGAGACCTTTCTCTGCACTGTGTTGTGCATTATTTTAGTATCCGTCATCCTCTCCCATTTGGTCTTCACGTATTCAGACTTGTCCTCCTTTGTGAAGGACAGCAGTCGGTCCCGAATCTCATCCTGGCGTCGGTTTTCGGAAATTAAAAAATCGACTGGCCGCCTTGAGGAATATTTGGATTGCTATGAAGGAAGCAATTTAAAAAAAGTTGATATAATTGTAAAATCTAGGACTTTTTACCTTTGGCGTTTCAGACGTACTGTGGATAAAGGTATTAAAAATTATAGTTTTGTTTCACAGGTAAGGGAACATCACAATTCCACAGCAAATTTTATAATAATGAATCGTGAAAGGTTACAGGAAATACAATATTATTTCCATATTAACTGAACCTATCATCACTTTATCACCCCAGCAATTTTACTAGAAATCTGTAGGCACTTATAAGAGCACATTTAATTCCAATCTTCTACAATATATACACTCCTCCTAACTAATCCATGCAGAGTACTTAAGGACTTTAATCTACACATTAGTTTAATGTGCTGCCAAGGATCCAGGCAGCCATATCTGGTGACATCACCACTCTGCCGCTAAACATGTCTCAACTATATGTACAGCAGGCACAGTTTTCATAATGTCCAGTATGTTTGGAAAACTGGGACACTGGTTTTAGGACAGGACGTTATTAGCTTCTCATGTGTCTATTTGCCTTCTCAGCCCTGCCCTTACATAGTGGATATAACTGACCACAGTCTCTCCTAAATAACTGCAGACCCCAGTATCGCTACACATAAGAAAAACAAAGCAGAGCTTGACAAATGCCTTACAACCCCTACTGTGGGATCCTAACTGGACTTCCTGAACCTGCTTGTAGATCATGAGTGGGCAGTGCTGCCACCACTGACTGACACCAAGGAATACGACGTGCGATAGAGATGGGACTGTAACTCAGGGATTACAGGCGGAAGGCGGAGTTAGTTACCTGTTGTCTTACTATCGCCACAGAGTGAGGGGTTGGTCCTGTGACTTCCCTGTATCGGGGTCTGGTCCTCTGGCTAAGCAGCATATTGTGTCTTGTCAAGACGATCGTAGTCTGAAGCAAAATCTAACATAGGACCAAGAAAAGAATAATACCATAATACAATTAAAATGTATAGCTTGTCGTTGGGAAGGTAAAATATATATAACATGCTATGTCTGGCTGAGCAGAACAGCTCCCAAAACTGAAAGGGGGTGCAGATCAGGATCCAAAAGTTATTCCTGACTCTAACATTGTTTCTGCCGAAAGAGAAAAGCAGCTATATACTCTACTCCATCTTATTACACGTGGCTGAACAAGAGTGAGAAATATAGGAAAGCCCCATAGGATAGGTGGATTCACTAGCATGGTCACAAAGCTATTCTTGAAGAATCCTGCTTAATACTTCTGTAAGCATGTGGGTACACAGCTGTCATGAGCAAATCTCAGCGTACAGCTGTACACTCAGAATGTGTAACGCTTTGCTAAGGGATGGAGTTAATTATTTTTTTTCTTTTTTTGCATGTACATGCAAACAAATGCATATATGAATGCAATCCTGTCTACCATATGAATGATGGTGTTTTAATTTATGTTTTCATCATTGCACCAACAACTCAAAAGGTGCTAAATAAACCAGGTAAATATTTTCACACAGTTATCGCCTTGTACATCATTCCCCAATCCATCATTCCGGGGCAGGCACCAACATTGCTTATGATGTATTTATATGCGGGTCTGTGGTGGGCAATGTAATGATGTTCTATGGTCCTTCACAAGCCTTGCCACAGACACTAGTGTCTTTGTACGGACACTTTGCCTATCCCCAGCCCCCCCCCCCCCCCCCCCTTCCAGGGATAGGCAAAGTGTCCGTACAAAGACACTAGTGCCTGTGGTAAGGCTTGTGAAGCGCCATAGAACATTATGTTGTCCATCTCAGAAGATATATCATTGTATACAGCTCTGTATAGATATTAATAGTAATACATAAGACAAGTCACAGACAGGTAGATATAGTATATATCATTGTATACAGCTATGTATAGACATTATTACTAATAAGACAAGTCACAGACAGTTAGATATAGTATATATCATTGTATACAGCTCTGTATAGATATTAATAGTAATACATAAGACAAGTCACAGACAGGTAGATATAGTATATATCATTGTATACAGCTATGTATAGATATTATTACTAATAAGACAAGTCACAGACCGGTAGATATAGTATATATCATTGTATACAGCTCTGTATACTTATTAATAGTAATAAGACAAGTCACAGACCGGTAGATATAGTCTATATCATTACATACAGCTCTGTATAGATATTAATAGTAATTAGACAAGTCACAGACAAGTAGATTTAGTATATATCATTGTATACAGCTCTGTATAGATATTAATAGTAATACATAAGACAAGTCACAGACCGGTAGATATAGTATATATCATTGTATACAGCTATGTATAGATATTATTACTAATAAGACAAGTCACAGACAGTTAGATATAGTATATATCATTGTATACAGCTCTGTATAGATATTAATAGTAATACATAAGACAAGTCACAGACAGGTAGATATAGTATATATCATTGTATACAGCTATGTATAGATATTATTACTAATTAGACAAGTCACAGACCGGTAGATATAGTATATATCATTGTATACAGCTCTGTATAGATATTAATAGTAATAAGACAAGTCACAGACAGGTAGATATAGTATATATCATTGTATACAGCTATGTATAGATATTATTACTAATTAGACAAGTCACAGACCGGTAGATATAGTATATATCATTGTATACAGCTCTGTATAGATATTAATAGTAATAAGACAAGTCACAGACCGGTAGATATAGTATATATCATTGTATACAGCTCTGTATAGATATTAATAGTAATAAGACAAGTCACAGACCGGTAGATATAGTATATATCATTGTATACAGCTCTGTATAGATATTAATAGTAATTAGACAAGTCACAGACAAGTAGATTTAGTATATATCATTGTATACAGCTATGTATAGATATTAATAGTAATACATAAGACAAGTCACAGACCGGTAGATATAGTATATATCATTGTATACAGCTCTGTATAGATATTAATAGTAATACATAAGACAAGTCACAGACAGTTAGATATAGTATATATCATTGTATACAGCTATGTATAGATATTAATAGTAATACATAAGACAAGTCACAGACAGTTAGATATAGTATATATCATTGTATACAGCTCTGTATAGATATTAATAGTAATACATAAGACAAGTCACAGACCGGTAGATATAGTATATATCATTGTATACAGCTATGTATAGATATTAATATTCATACATAAGACAAGTCACAGACCGGTAGATATAGTATATATCATTGTATACAGCTCTGTATAGATATTAATATTCATACATAAGACAAGTCACAGACAGGTAGATATAGGATATATCGTTGTATACATATAGCTATATAGATATTAGCAGTAACATATAAGACAAGTATATTAATACCCAGGCTGGGCTCCCTAGACTGTAACCCGTATTATCATTTACCGTGGGCTCTCAGGGTAGCATCATAATCCGCGTTCTGTTACCGGAGCGACACTGTGTACGTAAATCACATGGTATCCTAGCAACCGAGGGTCGGAACCTGGCAAGGTTCCCAGAGTTCCGAGCGCAGCCTACAGATGGCGCCTGAGGAACGCCAGCAGTGCCTTCCTCATCCGGTAACAGGCTGTGCAGTGTCACGTGGTTATTCTTCTTACACCTCTAGCGCCAGCCATGTGTGATACTCAACACCAACCATATATAGTTTTACTGACCTCCGTCATTACTTTCTCCCAGCCACAATATTATTTTATTATAGTTATTCTTTGTGTATTACTTCACTGTGATATATTGGCTAGCATTTAACCTCTTGGTGGCCGGACATGTTTTGGCCATGTTGTTGAGATCATCTGCCATGACATTTGACTCGTTTTTGCTGTGATTACCAATTAACAAAATGATTCTGCACAGAATAGATAGGGATGTTTAAAATGTGAGAAAAATCTTCAGAAGTATATTAAAAACTTTCAAAATGCAGTGTGTGTTTTGTACTCTGTAAAACACTGTGAAACAGATTAATTCCTTTGAAATAAACCTTATGGTTTATGGCATTCCTTACTGGGAATGCAATGGAACAGACATTGTGGCCATATTTGAGCTCAGAAATGGTCATTGCAAAAAACAAGCTTACACCTTTTTCAAAAATGCAATAAAAATTATATTTTAGCTGAAAAGAAAATCTACAAACATCCATATTCAAGTGTCCACCTAATTTATTATAGTTTTTTTCCTCTTCTGGAACAGAATGTTTTATGGGAAGGAGTTTGGTCCCGGATTATATAATAACTAGGTAAGAATTGGCTATGCATGCCTGGTTTTAGTACCTGAAATGCTTGATATTTGGATCATTAATTTAATCCTCACAGCAAGTAATGACTTTGCCTGAGAATTCAGGGCAAGGTCCAGGGGACACAATCTCTAACAACAAGTTTCTTCCACTTCACAAATGGAGAATGCACAGTATAAAACACGCTGAGCGCCTGTGTGTGACGTCACGGCACTCCGCGTGTTTCCAAGGGATAGAAGTGCAGAAGACCGATAACCATAGCAGGGGTGGGATTAGCAGACCGCCCACATAAGTACGCCACTGAATACATTTTGGTGTCACCCGGTGCTGTTTCCACCCCACTAGTGCCACAAGATTGTGTTAACTGTACTTTGGGTTGGATGTAATTTGACTTTCCATCCAGATAGCATTGAGTCGAATACTTTTGCAATAGAAATGTTATATACAATCCCATCAAGACACTTGGTCCACAACATTGTACACTAGAAATCAACTGATATAGGAGATACTGATGTTTTTTTTAGGTACTTCATTTCTTCTTAAATGTTATAAGCAAATTGTGGACAATGTCACCTGTGTTATTACAAGTTTCACAATGATTTTCTTTTTCTTGATTGTACTTTAAGGGCTTAACTGCAGATTGCATGTGTAATCTGGTTTTAAATTAACTTTTAATTGGAATTGTATCTGAAGCGAAAAATAAACTTTGTTGTGGTTTCTGCTGTTTTCAAGTAAATTGTATGGTATTATACTTTTACCACAGATTATATTCCTGGTTGGGTCAACTCCGCTCCTCTTCCTTCTCAGGTCTTAAAATGAGTACCATAAAGCCTAGCAGATTTCAGACATATAACCCTCATTACTTTTCGAATGTTAAAACCTATATCCTTGTGTAGCTTTAATTACACCTTAGTGAAACTATCAGTCTCCATTTTTGCAGTCCCTCAAGGAGAAAAGTTCTATATAAAAGCTACTTAGGATTATGATCCATGAACGTGGTGTAGAAGTCGATTAAAGTATTTATTGAGGTTCTGTATAATGAAGGCACGCATAAAGATAGCACTAAATACTGGGGCTTCCTCTGTATGCCTATGTATAAACCCGTCTGGTCCTAACTTTCCATATTGTGCCAGCGCAATCCACTGTATAAACACTCATTTCAGTGCCTGATTGGTTCGCAGAACCTTTGCCAAACACTGTTTTTCCTGCACTTGTCCGGATGCACAAAAAAGGGTACAATTGTTATACATAGCAAATAGTGATGGCATTTTTTTCCAGCCCCAACACTGTACAATGTGTGAAATGGCGAACCTACCCTCTGTTGTGTGGCACAGACATTCAATGCTTCCAGCCCTGCACTACAGGGTGGTGTGCGAGGGGGCGGAGCAGGAAGTGTGTGCATCCGATGCACACAATTTGCTCCATCGCGCACAGGAGGATTAAAGTTTTTTTTTTTTTTTTTTTAAAGATCCCAGTGATGAGGGCACCATGCAGGCCTCACTATAGCAAGGCGCCAGGTCTGATTTCCTAGTCGACATGGTGACTTGGTGCCTGTGGTTTGTCGAGCCCTGCATTAAATGATTATTTTGCCATTAATATGCCACAGCCATTTCGCCCATTAGTATGCCAGTAATATTTTGCCATTAATATGCCAGTGTTATTTTATCACGCCACAGTCAATTTGCCCAATAATATCCCAGTATTATTTTGCCCAATAATATGCCAGTATTTTTTTCACCATTAATAATCCACAGACAATTTGCCCACTAATATGCCAGTATTATTTAGCCATTTTATGCCAGTACGATGGAGCCAATTAATATGCCAGTATGATGGAGCCAATTAATATGCCAGTATGATGGAGCCAATTAATATGCCGGTATGATGGAGCCAATTAATATGCCAGTATGATTTAGCCAATTAATATGCCAGTATGATGGAGCCAATTAATATGCCGGTATGATGGAGCCAATTAATATGCCAGTATGATTTAGCCAATTAATATGCCAGTATGATTTAGCCAGTTAATATGCCAGTATAATTTAGCCAATTAATATGCCAGTTTGATTTAGCCAGTTAATATGCCAGTATGATTTAGCCAGTTAATATGCCAGTATGATTTAGCCAGTTAATATGCCAGTATAATTTAGCCAATTAATATGCCAGTTTTATTTAGCCAATTAATAAGCCAGTATGATTTAGAAAGTTAATATGTCAGTATTATTTAGCCAGTTAATATGCCAGTATGATTTAGCTATTCAGTATGCCAGTATTTAGCCACTCAGTATGCCAGTATTTAGCCATTTAATATGCCAGTATTTTGCTCGTTATATTCCACCCTCCACCCCCTTCCCCGCCCAGCGGACGCCCATGCCCATGTCCCGTGTGCTAAGCTGGCCCCTGGGGGAGGTCCCGAGTTCAAAGCTGGCCCCTGGGGTACATCCCGAGTTCAAAGCTGGCCCCTGGGGTAGGTCCTGAGTTCAAAGCTGGCTTCCGGGGAAGGTCCCGAGTTCAAAGCCAGCCCCTGGGGTAGGTCCCGAGTTCAAAGCCGGCCCCTGGGGTAGGTCCCAAGTTCAAAGCCGGCCCCTGGGGTAGGTCCCGAGTTCAAAGCCGGCCCCTGGGGTAGGTCCCGAGTTCAAAGCCGGCCTCTGGGGTAGGTCCCGAGTTCAACGCCAGCCCCTGGGGTAGGTCCTGACTACCAAGCTGTGAATAAAGGTTTGTAAATGTGCACGCACACGGTGCTCCACGATGAAGCCCCTCTTAGTCGCAAAATTAGCTCCATTCATTTCACCTCCCATTACTTTCAATGGGTAAGATTTGAACCTGGTGAAAATACTGCAAGAAATTCTTATGAATGGCGACTCTAGTTCGGTTTATAGAAAGCCAATAGTATTACATGTATTCCATAAGCCGGAAGTCTATAAACCGAACGACATTCGGTTTATAGACTTTCGGTTTATAGAATACATGTAATGCTATTGCTATTCTATAAACCGAATGTCGTTCGGTTTACAGACTTTCGGCTTATGGAATACATGTAATAATATTGGCTTTCTATAAACCGAAATAGAGTCCCCATTCATAAGAAATTCTTATGAATGGGGACTCTATTTCGGTTTATAGAAAGCCAATAGCATTACATACAATGTAATCGCCAAACTCCAACACAGACATACAGTGAAATGTCCGTGTTCGGGTCCAGAGTCCAAAAAACGTAAAGTTCGGTACGAACCCGAACAGTGCGGTTTGGGTTCGCTCAACACTAGTGCTCTCACATCTCGTACTGGGCCATCAAGACATGAACGGGTAAATAGCTCCTGTCAAAAGCTGTAGAACCAATAACAAGTGACATATTAAATAATCCCTGAATTAATCAGTTAGTAGGACAGTGGAAATTTTAAGATACAAGATGCTCGGTTTAGAGTGTGCTTGAACCAATTCCTGTCCTATCAGTTGGAAGAGTAAGGAACTCTTTTATTAAAAAAAAAACAAAATTATCCATCAAAACAATTTGCACAGAATTTATGGAAGAGGAACGAGTTACCTTGTGTTATGTTGTCATGGTAACCAATATATGAACTGGTCAAAAAGAGAAACCATCTTGGATGGAGAGTTTACAGGCACAGGATCAAATAAGATCCAATATTAGGAAGTTCCTAGAAAGCTTAGATTGATGGCCTATGACAATTAAAATATAGGCCTGGAGTAAAACAGTAAAAATTATCCTGAATTTTGAGACTATGAATCAAAACCAAAAATTAAGGAATAATTGCATTTTTTTATTGTAATTTTTTGTTCTTCCTAACTAAGAATGGTTCTTAAATCTTCAAGAACCTGCATTCACTGGAAACTCCGATCATTCTTGTTTTGCAATGGACCAGGCATCCTGTACAACATTGTATGTAAGGCCAGATCCTAAAGCCAGCAAAGTTCACAGGGGTTATATGTCAGCAGCATCTGGAGAGAAACCCTCTGGCAACTCCTGCTCTTAAATTCATCTTCTCGTAAGCAGGATCTTTAAATGTCATGTTGCGTTTATTGTCAATGTAATTCATCTATAACGCGCTACACAATGATAGTGCGAAACTTTAATAAACACACACTATTTTGTGACCACAATGAAATTTACAATACAACGAACGACAAAACCACAATGCCGCTAAACAGAACTTTATTCCAGTGTTAACATGGTAAGTAAAAAACAAAACTAAATCAAAAGGAAGAGGTAGTAAAGAACTTTCTTTATATTTTTATTTATAAATAATCACGAGTAATTAAACAAACACGTTATTACACGTTATTCAAATATATTAACGGAATATAATTTGTTGAAATAAAGAAGGGTTATTGCGGTCACGGTAAGGTTACTTTCCCTTTGTCAAAATGAAACCGGCCTGTAAATTTCTGCCGTTTTTAACCATTCGTCAAAAAAACCGAACGATAAAAATCCTTCGCCGTCTGCAGGACGTACGTTCTTCAGACCATGGAACTTTGCTCACAGGATGAGCCTGTTTTTAACACTTAGACATTACTTTAATGCCATATATAAAAAAAAAGAAATGTTTTGGATTGCAAGCTTAGAGTTCTCAGTGTCTTGTCATCATGTGGGGCCAAGCTGTATGGTGACCAATGAAAAGTAGACTCCTTTAAGTTGTATAAGCTGTTGGTGTGTGCCTTGTTCTACGATCTTGCCGTTTTGTATCACAGCAATTTTGTCTGCGTTCTGGACGGTTGACAATCGATGGGCTATCACAATACATGTCCGACCTTTCCTGGCTTTGTCCAGAGCTTCTTGTACTACCTGTTATAACAGACAATGGATATAATTATATTTTTTCGATTGGATATGAGTATATTTTTATGTAGGTTGATTTATTTATTATTTTTGTGTACGTTATACGGAACTTGTTATTTTACATCTTTATTTCGTGTCTATAGCTATTAATTTGCTTTACTTGAGATATATTTATTAACTAATTTAATTTGATATATTTATTAAGTTCTGTCTTTTGAGTCGATTTAGACAATGCACATGGTCAACTAAGACATCTGCCCTAAAACTAAAGACAGCACTTTTTTTTTTTACACAGTACATGTAGGGCAATTTGATTGTGGAATAGATGGCCATCTGCAGTTGTTTGGGGCGGAATCAATCAACATATTAAGAAAATGTCTGTAAGCCTTTCTAGATATTAATTGTACATAGGGCTATCATAATTTAGAGGGGCAAAGATTTAAACGTAATATCAGGAAGTATTACTTTACTGAGAGGGTAGTGGATGTATGGAATAGCCTTCCAGCGGAAGTGGTAGAGGTAAACACAGTGAAGTAGTTTAAGCATGCGTGGGATAGACACAAGGCTATCCTAGCTATAAGACCGGGAACTGGGGACTAATAAAAGTATTTAGAAAATTGGGCAGACTAGATGAATTCTTATCTGCTGACACATTCTATGTTTCTATAATTAAAAGTAGCTTAGATAGTAATGATCCAGAGAGGATCCAAGTGTTTGGAGTGGGGAAGTATTTTTTCACTTTTGAGATTACATTAGTATCAACTGGACCCCCCCCCCCATCAATTAATATGGGTGTGTGAAAGGATTGAACTTGATAGGCTACATATCTTTTTACATCCTAATTAACTATGTCAATATTTACATACATCTTTTTAAATTATTTATGAAGTGAACAGTGGATGATACTGCTATCGTGAACATAAAGTGTAGGGCCTGTACAAAAGGAATGCTGCACAGTTACCTAGCATTCACACTATGGGATTGCTATTATCATGTTGTCCTATGTAATAGCCAGGAACAGGTTTACACCCCAAATTAAAAACAAACAAACAAACAAACAATGAATAAACTAGCAAAAGACAAACATTTTCTGGATGGGTGACACAGGGTGAGTTGGCCTACCATATAATTTTACCCCCAAGCCCGGCTTTCCACCATTATAATACCAAAACCCTAAGGTGCTGCTTATTGAACCTTGTGACATCATAATGCTTAAAGCACAAAAAGGGACTGACCTTTTCACTCTCTGTGTCCAGGGCAGACGTCGCTTCATCCAGAAGTAGTATTTTCGGCTGCCGGACAAGAGCACGCGCTATGGCTATCCGCTGCTTCTGACCGCCTGAGAGCTGGGTACCTTTATCTCCAACACGTGTGTTATATTTCTATCAGAGGATAAGGTACGATGGTTAGAAGCATTGCATGAACTGATCATATTATACCAGCATTAATACAAAATGCCATAAGGGATAAACCTACATTGATTGATAGCGCAGCTCCACAGCATAGGGAATAAACAGACCTACATTGATAGATAGCGTAGCTCCACAGCATAGGTGATAAACAGACCTACATTGATCGATAGAGCAGCTCCACAGCATAGGTGATAAACAGACCTACATTGATCGATAGCACATCTAGTGCAGCTCCACAGTAGTGAAGTCAATATGAAAAAAACTAAAAGTATAAAATTCCCCAATGGATAGATGGAAATGGTCCCACAGTTTCTGCGTTAGTTCTGTTTTTTGGGGGCCATGTCTTGTCCCAGCAGGGCTGCAGCTTGTTCATAGCGTACATTAGTTCATTTAGAAGATAAATAACTATTCACAGGCGTATTAATCACCATGACACCTTACTGTAGCTCCTGCCTGATATGGGGAGGGTTTTATCATGGCGTCACGCAATCCTATTTCACGTGACACTGCAGTGTCCGTGTTCCACGCCTGAAATGAGGGTAGGTATGCCAATAGGCAGATTGTAATTATGACTCAGTATAACTTACAGATAAGCAGTTTTTATTACAGGCATTGCACTGCAGTATTTGGAGTGTCAGAGCCCTCTTCTGTATTATCTCCCAGATGTCTCTCTTATATCACACAAGGTAATTTATAAGCAGTAAACTTACATCAGGTAGAGAATCGATGAAACTGTGGATGTTGGCTTCTTTGGCTGCTGTTTCAATCTCTTCCTGTGACACCTTCCTGCTGTTATCGCCATATGCAATATTGTCAGCAATGCTGCAGTCAAACAGCATGGGCTCCTGGGAGACAATCCCCATCTGTGCTCTAAGCCACTGGATGTTGAGACTTTTCACACCATTGCTATCTACATACTAGGAAAAAAAGTGACATTTAAATTACAATCCCAGTAAAACCCCTGTCAGGGTACGGCAGCATTCTAAATTACAATCCCAGTATAACCACTGTCAGGGTACGGCAGCATTCTAAATTACAATCCCAGTAAAACCCCTGTCAGGGTACGGGAGCATTCTAAATTACAATCTCAGTAAAACCCCTGTCAGGGTACGGCAGCATTCTAAATTACAATCCCAGTATAACCACTGTCAGGGTACGGCAGCATTCTAAATTACAATCTCAGTAAAACCCCTGTCAGGGTACGACAGCATTCTAAATTACAATCACAACAAAACCCCTGTCAGGGTACGGCAGCATTCTAAATTACAATCTCAGTAAAACCACTGTCAGGGTACGGCAGCATTCTAAATTACAATCCCAGTAAAACCACTGTCAGGGTACGGCAGCATTCTAAATTACAATCACCACAAAACCATTGTCAGGGTACGGCAGCATTCTAAATTACAATCCCAGTAAAACCACTGTCAGGGTACGGAAGCATTCTAAATTACAATCACCACAAAACCATTGTCAGGGTACGGCAGCATTCTAAATTACAATCCCAGTATAACCACTGTCAGGGTACGGCAGCATTCTAAATTACAATCCCAGTAAAACCACTGTCAGGGTACGGCAGCATTCTAAATTACAATCACCACAAAACCATTGTCAGGGTACGGCAGCATTCTAAATTACAATCCCAGTATAACCACTGTCAGGGTACGGCAGCATTCTAAATTACAATCCCATTAAACCCCTGTCAGGGTACGGCAGCATTCTAAATTACGATCCCAGTAAAACCCCTGTCAGGGTACGACAGCATTCTAAATTACAATCACAACAAAACCCCTGTCAGGGTACGGCAGCATTCTAAATTACAATCTCAGTAAAACCACTGTCAGGGTACGGCAGCATTCTAAATTACAATCCCAGTAAAACCACTGTCAGGGTACGGCAGCATTCTAAATTACAATCACCACAAAACCATTGTCAGGGTACGGCAGCATTCTAAATTACAATCCCAGTAAAACCACTGTCAGGGTACGGCAGCATTCTAAATTACAATCCCAGTAAAACCACTGTCAGGGTACGGCAGCATTCTAAATTACAATCACCACAAAACCATTGTCAGGGTACGGCAGCATTCTAAATTACAATCCCAGTATAACCACTGTCAGGGTACGGCAGCATTCTAAATTACAATCCCATTAAACCCCTGTCAGGGTACGGCAGCATTCTAAATTACGATCCCAGTAAAACCCCTGTCAGGGTACGGCAGCATTCTAAATTACAATCACCACAAAACCATTGTCAGGGTACGGCAGCATTCTAAATTACAATCCCAGTATAACCACTGTCAGGGTACGGCAGCATTCTAAATTACAATCCCAGTAAAACCACTGTCAGGGTACGGCAGCATTCTAAATTACAATCACCACAAAACCATTGTCAGGGTACGGCAGCATTCTAAATTACAATCCCAGTATAACCACTGTCAGGGTACGGCAGCATTCTAAATTACAATCCCATTAAACCCCTGTCAGGGTACGGCAGCATTCTAAATTACGATCCCAGTAAAACCCCTGTCAGGGTACGGCAGCATTCTAAATTACAATCACCACAAAACCATTGTCAGGGTACGGCAGCATTCTAAATTACAATCCCAGTATAACCACTGTCAGGGTACGGCAGCATTCTAAATTACAATCCCATTAAACCCCTGTCAGGGTACGGCAGCATTCTAAATTACAATCAGAGTAAAACCACTGTTAGGGTACTGCAGCGTTCTAAATTACAATCACCACAAAACCACTGTCAGGGCATGGCAGCATTCTAAATTACAATCACAGTAAAACCACTGTCAGGATATGGCAGCATTCTAAATTACAATCGCCACAAAACCATTGTCAGGGTACGGCAGCATTCTAAATTACAATCTCAGTAAAACCACTGTCGGGGTACAGCAGCATTCTAAATTACAATCACAGTAAAACCACTGTCGGTATGGCAGCATTCTAAATTACAATCACAGTAAAACCGCTGTCAGGGTACGGCAGCATTCTAAATTACAATCACCACAAAACCACTGTCAGGGCATGCCAGCATTCTAGATGACAATCACCACAAAACCACTGTCAGGGCATGCCAGCATTCTAGAGGACAATCACCACAAAACCACTGTCAGGGCATGCCAGCATTCTAGAGGACAATCACCACAAAACCACTGTCAGGGCATGCCAGCATTCTAGAGGACAATCACCACAAAACCACTGTCAGGGCATGCCAGCATTCTAAATTGCAATGTCAGGAGATAGTCAGGAGGTAAGCAGTAAACTTACATCAGGTAGAGAATTGAAGAAACTGTGGATGTTGGCTTCTTTAGCTGCTGTTTCAATCTCTTCCTGTGACACCTTCCTGCTGTTATCGCCATATGCAATATTGTCAGCAATGCCGCAGTCAAACAGCATGGGCTCCTGAGAGACAATCCCCATCTGTGCTCTAAGCCACAAAACCCTTGTCAGGGCATGCCAGCATTCTAAATTACAATGTCTTGCTGGTTTGCAAGCCATGTCAGGAGATAGACATGGCAGCAGGTGATTTATTTGAAACCCTTTCAATGCTGAGTTAGTGTAGGTAATTAAATCTTTTAACTCTTTCTCTACTGGACTGCTCTACCCATAAGTAACAATGCCTGTCAGTTACAGAAAAAACATAGGGAGGGATGAGTAGGTATCCACCAACAACATGCAACACATTGTGCTAAGTAGCTTGCATGCACAAAAATAACAAGAAAACTCTAGAAATAAAATGGTATATTTTAAACTAAACATTTTGCTAAATATGTGTCAAGTACAATGTATAGATCTCATGTATTGCTCTCTAGGCAGCACCTATGTCATGTTGTACACCAGCTGAACATTAACAGACCTTCACAAAAACTGGATATATTTTATTTACCACGTCTCCTTCATGAGGCTCGTAGAACCGTTCCAGAAGTTGGACGGTGGTGCTTTTCCCACAACCGCTGCTGCCGACCAAGGCCAGGGTCTCTCCTTTCTTCACAGTCAAATCCAGCCCCTGGAGAACTTTGACGTCAGGCCTGGTCGGGTAATTAAAATGAACGCCTTTGAATGTCACGTTGCCGCCACATTGATCCTGCAATGAAAGTGTCTTGAGTTATTTGTGTTCTTTTCCATTTGCACTAATTACCAGAGAAGAATCAGAATGTAATGAAGGGTCATTGATAGCCGCATTATAATAATACTATTTTGGAAGACAAAAGGCGTGCGAGATGCTTTACATCAAGGGTGTCTACATATTACTTCACCAATTTCATTAAATGATCCCTGTGGTTGTATTTAAAGAATTAATGGATGCTTTATACCACTCAATTGCAGTACGATATTGTGCAAGAAACATATTTAGAGCATTATATGCTTTTAGGATGCTCTCCGAGAACCCTATTCTAACCCTACCACCACTGCCGATGCAAAACACTTTATGAAAGTTGTAGCCCTAGGTTCCAGTCACTTGCATTTGAATACTGAGATCTGTACCTCGGATAACACAGATTTCGCTTCTTTGCACTTCTGAGTAGCTAGGCTCTACTAGTTATTGACAACACATAGGTATAACGTCATATGCCGGTGGCTCAGTAACTGAACATTATGACAGATCAGAGCAGGGAGAGCTGTTCCATCAGAAGCACAGATCTTCTGCTCCTTCAGGCTAGACCGCAAGTAGGTGAGGTCATATGGCAAATATCCTGTCATAGCTTCAAAGGACGCACTGCAAACCCACACATCGGACATTGGTTCCACTCTCTTTGTGTAGTGTAGTTAGTCCCATATTTACTTACCGGTTTGTCTCCTTCATTGCTGTAGCTGTCAATCAGAGGAACTCTTTCCAACAAGCTGAATATATGGGATGCTGACATTTTTGCTTTGGCGTAGTCTGGCGCAAAGGAACTGGTTTGGCCCAGTGCCATCGCTCCAAATACAATGGCTGAGAATACCCTACGAAAGCAATACAATGTATTAACGTCATAATCCTGTATGAGAGCCATAGTGTACTGTGTCATGCCATTAATTCTACTTATTTTGCCTCTCCACTTGCATATGTTAAAGGAACATATTCACAGTATAAACCATGCTTAGATGAAATTTAAAGGGAAAGTGGGCTGTTCTGTTATGTACAATTAGACCTGGCTTATATGCACAAATATCTATCATTACTAGTCATACCAATGCATCACATCTCCAGACAAGCCCCCACATGTTTAATCATCTGCAAGTAGTACATGATAACTTACAGAAAAACATCATCAAATTGCATGTAACCTCCTGCCACGAGGAACGCTCCAAACCGGAAACAGCCAGCATACGCAAAGAACATGATGGCTTGAGAAAGACCAAAGGTTGCCCCATGTATATGTGCTTTCTTGATAGAATTCCTAAAATGATAATGAAAGACAATCAGAACCCAGCAGGAATTACACACAGTCTCTAGAACAGGATGGAATGTTCTTGAAGCATTGTTAGCGAAACCAGCTATACAAAACTCTAGAGCTTTATCCAACTTGCGTCAAGAACAGTAAAACAGAAGAAATGCTAACTGCAGTAATAAATGATAAGTTATCATTGTGTTTCTGGGATTTGTGTAGCGAACAAGCTTAGAAAATATAAAGCAGGGCACAAGAGTGTCTCAAACAGTCAGGACTGTGTAGTTTCATGCCTGTGACCAAAAAAAGAATAAAAAGTCAAATATTTACACAACAGATGTTTTAGTAAATAAATGGCAGTGTATTTGTTGTAGTGGGTAGAGATTAAGGATCTCTCTGTGGGAGGTATTACATTCTGTGTATATAATTTGGACAGGTACAATGCTTACATTATTATTGTACGAATTAGGGAAATAAGTTAGTCCTGCGTAAGAGTTTTACCTGTAGGGTCCTTGCAAGTTTTCTTCATACAGTGATTCAAACTTCCTCTCTCGCGTCAACGAAACCACAGTGCGGATATTTTCAACAGCGTCAGTGGCGATCTGGAAATATTATTAAAGCTCATGAAAGATATTTGGCATGTTACACGTCGAATAAAATATAATAAATATTTAACATCACATTGAACTTACTTTTCCCGCTACTTCCAATTCCTCTTTGTCTTTTTTCGCATGGCCAGCAAACATTTTCATTTCGATAAGGGCAGAAATGGCAAGAACTGGTACAATGGCCAAAATAAGGAGGGTCAGCTGCCACCCATAAACAAAGGAGATAATGACCGCAGTGCCCAGATTTGCGATGTTCTGGGCAAGCAGAGCCAGTCTGGAGCCGGTTGCCTACGGGGAACAAAACGAGCAATTGCTCAGCTGTAGCTTGCATTAAGGAGCATCAGTGAGCACCTTTCTCCCTTGTGGAAAACTCTCTGACACTTCTCTCACTTTGCTGCATACACCTCTGTGCAGTTTCATAGTTGCCAACATCCTGGATTGAACAGAAAAATCATTTTTTGGAGGTTCTGTCCCATCAAATTTGGGGTTGTACTCCAGGTCTGGAGCCAGCATAAGGCTGCCTAGGCAGCTGCCTTAGGGCACCGCAGCGGGGGGAGTGCCAGGTAAAAAAAAAAAAAGTTTGCCAGTAGAGGCACTGGCTGGGAAGATCAGAAGATCTCCCCTCACCAGCCCTCTACACGGCCGGAGTGGAGGATCCTGGGAGGGGGTGGACCTCAATGGGTGCAGTGAGTTCTGCCCCTACCCCATGAAGCAGAGCGGTGTCTGCTTCATGAGTAGCCACGAGCAGCATGAGCTCTGTGTGTAAAACACACATGGAGCTCAGCAAGTGCTGCTCGCGCTCTCCGCGCTTTGTGATGATGCAGGGCAACAAATTATCACAGCGCGGCAAAAGCGTGACCAGCACTAACTGAGCTCCGTGAGTGTTTTACACACAAAGCTCATGCTGCTCGCGGCTGCCCATGAAGCAGAGGGGTGGGGTTCAACCGGTCCGCCCCCTCTCAGGATCCGTCCATTAAGAATAGGAAAGGGAAAAAACAAAGGAGGGGGAGAGAACAGCGATGGGGGGAGGAGAGAACAGGGGAGAGGAGAAAACTGCAGAGGGGGAGAGAACAGAAATGGGGGGAGAACAGAGATTGGGGTAGGAGGGGGTGAGAACAGATGGGGGAGGAGATGGGGAGAACAGAAGAGGGGGGAGTACAGAGATGGGGGAGGAGGGGGAGAGGGAAAGAGAGATATGAAAAATGGGGAGAGGGAAGAGTCATGGGATTGTGGTGGGGAGGGGGGGCACCAAAATGCACTTTCGCCTCTGTAGAAAAAAATTATTCCACCGGCCCTGGCTGTGCCTGCATTACCTCTAAGAGACATAGTGTAAACTTGCCTGCATTGAGCTTCAGATGCGGTTTCTACATGTTGTCAAGTTTGAAATCTGGCAACTGCTGAATTTGAGCCGAGCTTTGGCAGGAGTTTAGCTAGTTCACTCATTATTCACAATGGGTGTCTGTACACTAAGCAGTGAACTGTGACAAAAAAACAACAACACAAGAATTCTAAACAGAAAAGGCATTAAAAGCGTAACTGGTAAAGTTTTACAATCCATCTATTATTCCAACAAAAGCTAGTTTGGTCTGGTTTCTGTAATTCTCTCTGCCAGTTTGTGACAGTTCACTGTTATGTGAATAGATCCCATTGTGAATATCAATCAAATTACTTAAAATACAATTATGTGTAATAACAAATAAAAGAACAGATACATAAATAAATAAAATGCACTAAAAGGACATCGTTAATAAATCTAAATAACAGACGTACCCCTTGAACTTGTGAAGCATCGGTAGCCAGTCTTGTTGTTAAAGCCCCAGTACTGTTCTTCTTGTCATCAAACCAGCCAATTTCCTACAATGTAAAATACCCATATGAATCTTAAAGGGCCGGAAGACAGTTCATGGACTGTAATATTGTTTTTTTTATGCAGATACCTAGTTATTAATATAGAGCCAGTAGTATTTCACAACGTATAACAATAAAATATCTATGATTTGCATTTTATGTACATTATCATCTAAACCATTAAACAGTGACATTATATGTATTATTACATGTGTTATATAATGCATTAATTTCCATGGTTTTGGTAACTTTGCCCTTATTTATTAAAATAAATACGTTAACAATGAGTGAATCTGTGCACTACCCCAGCATACTAGGCGTATATTAATTTGGGGCCTTGAATGTTATACATGTAAATAGAGATAAGACAATAACTTACCTGTCTCAGCATCGCTTTGAAAGCCATAAGTCTGAGTCTCATTGTAAGAATCTCTCCTGCTTTACCAAAGGTGAATCCCTGTAAGATTATAGGAAAATAACATCTCATGAACCATGTGAAAAGACCTGCAGCACCTATCCCACGAAGTTGCTCAGTAATGACATGTATGTATATATATATATATATGTATCATGTTGTGTTTACCTGAAGGAAAAAGGTTATAAATGAAACTCCGCCGAGGGCTAGAAACAGCAGGGAGAACATGGTACTTTTTTGTCTGATGTCACTGGCTTCTGGTTCTGCAAATATCTGAACGACAAGAACAAATCCCAAGTTTATAATGAGGTCATCATGTAGGATGAGAGAGGTAGTCCTGCTTGGAGCGCATGAGAGGTAAGTAGGAGATGTGCGCCAGATGGGACTGGACAGAAGAAGATGTGGGCGAAACCATCATTTAAAAAAAAAAATAGGTCCCATATCGGACACTACACAGATTCGTGTATATGTTAATTACCAATCCTTCTAATGCAGTTTATGCCCATGTCTCAAATCCATTGTCCACTTCCCTTTTTTCCCCATTTCTTCTCTTTTCTAAGGTAGCTAGTCCATAGCGAGCAGGGACCCTCTGAGGCCGCCTGATTGCGAAACTCGTGTTCGCAACACCATTCTTTTTATGTTGATTCAATTGTTTTTATTATGTGTGTATGTTTATTCTATAATTAAATAATACATTTACGACTTCTACATGCCTTGTACTCTGTATTACTATTTTCTCAAGCGTTTTGAGCATTTTTCTTTCACCCTTCTACCTAATATGGAGCGCATGGTTAGTATGATCCATGTGGTATCATTTACATTAATAGCATTTGGGCCACAAGTATTTTATTTTTTTACATACCCCAATAATCTTGGAGAATATGATGGCGAAAACAGGTTGAGTGGCGCCGTTAATAATCGCACAAATGACTCCGACCACAAAGTACGGCCATTCCGGTTTGTTTAATCTCATAACCTTGAAAAACGAAACTGGTGGTACCACCTATACAAAACACACAATAAAACATTGTAATAATGTTATCCAAAAGGACATATCTTTGGCACAGTGCTCCACAAATATTAGGGGATAATACAGTGCTACATCATGGAAATTTAAAGAAACATATCTGTCTAATTATTTTACCTAAACTCTTCCTATTAACTAAAAACTGCGTAGAAATTGTAATGTGTTATTGCTGTTCCTATAGCAACCATCCTGTCTATCTCCCAAGGACTTCCTTCTTGAACTGCATCACAGTAAACAGAGCTGGCTGAAACCAATACCCTCTGCATTCCAGATATTGAAACCAGTTAATAGAAAGAGGCTGATTCCACATTAATGACTAATAACTGCATTTAGATTGAAGCATGAAAAGTGCTTCAGGAGGAAGACAGTCTTGGGTCTATTCACAAAAATTTGACTTTGGAGGTCGACTTTTACTTTAACACCAAGTCAAATTCGGCACCCGAGTTTGACAGAAAAAAAACCCCATGGTTCGAATCTTCCCCATTGAAAGTAATGGGAGGCGAAATGATCAAAGCTATTTGACTAAGTCAAACTCAGGTGCCCAATTTGACTTGATCTCAAAAAGAGCTGCAATCATTTTGAGAAAATTCAAACCTGGGTTTTTTTTCAAAGTCAAACTCGGGTGCCGAATTTGACTCTTGTTGAATAGACTATTGTCTTTTGTGTACTCCCCCTAACTAAAAACACTGTACAACATAAAATAAACTGCATGGCACTGCCCCAGTAATCATTGTGATCTTTTGGCTTTCGATGCTCTTTGCAGAGGTCAGAGAACACCAAAAACCCACCTCATCGTCATCCTTTTCATCTTTTCCCTTGTCTTCCTTTTCAGGCACCTTCTTCAGACTGTGTCGGCTTGACTTCCTCCTTATTAGTTGGGACTTTGTATGACCTAAAACAGGTGATTTCTCTGCAATTTCTTCATATCGAACATCTTCTTCATCCTCATCGATTTCTTCATCCTCATTTGTTTCTATTGTCTGCAATGTAAAGATAGGTGCCAATGTGGTGAATTCATTATTAGCACGAATGTATTCAGCTGGGACAGCATTTGTATTTATAAAGTTGTAGACAGGAAGACCCGTTGTAGTTTGCTGCTCCTTTAAGTTAGAAGCGGTTTATAACAATGTAATCGTACCTGCATGGTAACCAGTTTGTAATAAACTCCTCCTTTTTTCATCAGTTCAGCGTGATTTCCCTGCTCAGTGATGACTCCGTTATCAACGCCAGCAATGGTGTCTGCATTCCGTATCGTGGACAGTCGGTGAGCAATTACAATGGTCGTCCGGCCTTCTCTGGCCTGTGAACCACACACAATTGGCAGCTGTATTACACTCGCTAACACACCTCCACGATGCATTTCATGCAGCGCCTTACTTCTTTAACTAATAATAACACATTTCCAATATGATAATAATAATTACATGAAAATGGGCAGTGTGCTTGCCATGGGCCCCTTAAAGGGATGGCCAGGGTGCACTGCTATGCACGTATTTCTAGCTGTATTAAATTCAGTGTATATGATTAATAATACCTTATCCAGAGCAGCTTGGACAACCGATTCACTCTCAGTGTCCAGAGCAGAAGTAGCCTCATCTAGAAGAAGGATTTTGGGATTGCGGACAAGGGCTCTGGCAATGGCGATCCTCTGCTTCTGACCTCCACTCAGCTGTGTTCCTCTCTCTCCCACAAGTGTCTCAAATTTCTGCAACACAGTCATTTGTTCGTAATGTTATTTCCATTCATCACTGGAGCGTGGGAGTTCTCCATGTCATTACATACTGGTTCCTCTCTCGGGCGAGTGGGACAATCAAGCGCAAAATAGACTGTCAAGTATGTTGAACTGGGTGTCTGAACTTACCTCTGGTAACTGCATGATAAAGTTGTACGCGTTAGCTTCCATGGTGGCGGTTTCAATTTCCTGCATTGTGACGTTTTCCCGGCCAAAGCGGATATTTTCAGCAATTGTAGTATCAAACAAGATTGGTTCTTGGCTCACCACACCAATGATCTCTCGCAGGTACCTAGTGTTCAGGTTACGAATGTCTTGTCCATCTATGGTTATCTGGAATGTAGTATGATACATCCTTAGCATGTGGATGTGCTCTGCTTTCTATGGTGTGCGTCTAGGTATGATAGAACTTTAAATACTTTAACTAGCCCACACTTTGGATTGTTTCCTTACCAAGCCTTCTTCAGGATCATAGAACCTCTGGAGCAGCTGGACTGTCGTACTCTTACCACAACCACTGCTGCCAACTAAGGCCACAGTTTCCCCGCTTGTAATTTTCAAGTTCAATCCTTTTAAAACCTTCAAGAAAAAGAGACAGGCACTCAATGGGATCAAAGGGTGTAATATTATTAGGAATAGTAGGAATAATATTAGGAGTTGGTCCTTCAGACCAGACTAGGCCTTCAGAGCTCAACAATGGTGGCTGAAACTATACTTTCTAAAAACCAAAGCATGGTCACTTAGTCTGGGAATGCTAGCCACATGCCAGAATATTATCCATGGAACATGCTATATGCCATTAACCAATACAGTGCAACAATATAATTGACCTGGAAAGATACCTTCACGTAATGACCATTACCGGTAATAAACAACTGAAATAGAGGCAGCCCAATATGCAGACAAAATCCAGAGACGCAGGATCAAATTAAAACTTCACGTTTATTGTCTTAAAGTAAAAATAGCAGGAAGTCAAAGTAGAAGTGTTTTATCTGCATAGCAGACATAAGGGTGTTTCCGACTTCTACTCTGGCTTCCTGCTATTTTTACTTTATGACAATAAACGTGACTTTTTATATTTTGATCCTTCATCTCTGGATTTTTTTTCTGGATATTGGGATCTTTTCCCGTTGTCAATTCAGTGCAACAGCCAATAGTTTGTAACAGCAAGTAAACAAAATGCATCAAAATTATGATTTGATTTTTATGTAACATCTCTGCAAATGCTGATGAATTACAATTCCCAGAAGCCTCTGACAAGCAAAGGTTCCTGATAACCGCAGTACAACAACTGCTGCAGATGTGACTTGCTCTGCTTGTGTGGAAAACATTTACTGGTGAGGACTGATGGATGCTTCACCCTGTCTAACCTGGAAAACGTTTGCCAAAGCATGGTTTAAGTCTTTCAGTACCAGATCTGTGAGCAAAAAAAAAAAGAGAAGGCTTTTGGTAACCACCCTTGCTTTGTAATAAACACAGTGCACTGACCTTTGGAATATGATTATTTGCAGAAAGGGAATGTCGCGAAAAGGCCATAATGTATAACGTAACGTCCGTGATGGAGGATTAGATACGGTGAGCTCTTGGCCTATCCAATTTATACTTTATGCAAACTTTGAGCTGAGTATTCATTTGTATAATGCTGCTTTTTACCAGAAATAAAATTTACGCGAGGGGTCTATTCTTTAACTCCTTAAGCACAAAGGCCGTTTTTACACTTCTGCAGTGTTTGTGTTTAGCTGTAATTTTCCACTTTCTCATTTCATGTACCCGCACATATCATACATTGTTTTTATCGGCATAAGAAAGCCTTTCCTTAGATAAAATTATTTAATCATATCATATAATTTACTATCAAAAAATATGAGGAATTATTCTTTTTTAAAAATCACATTTTCTAACTTTTACAGTAAAAATTATTTAAACATGTAATAAAAAGACCTGCTAAATAGATTCTAAGATTTGTCCTGAGTTTAGAAATACCCAATGTTTACATGGTTTTCAATAATTTGCCTAATAATAATGTGCCTGTGTCACAAATTTGGATGATATATTTTCATGATTTTTGAAGCTACACAGAGTGCTGAGTTTATATTAATTATCCAAGTAACGAGTTGGATGGTGCTGAGCACCCGTATACTGGATTGGAGTTGTCCCATCTGACTGCAGTTTCCTAGCACTATTGGAGCCCGGTAATTTCTGTTCTTTTACCCCAACCCTAACTCTAACTCTAGATCTATGGCTAAATAAGGCTGGATTTGTTTTTTAACTGGGATGTTGCTGACTGCCTCTAGAGGCAGTCTAGCAACAGAAGTGATCACTGATCTCTTCCGAAGCTCATGCCCATAACAGGGTGACGCCATATTGGAATGGAATTTAGGGCTAGTATCGCCCTATTATCAGACATGCTCTACACAGTATATTTCATTAAGGTTAATCATTAAGTATGATTTTAGCTAATATGTGATCAAGTTCTAGTTGTATACTATGGAAACAAACTAGGGCCATATCACTCACCTGAACTTCAGGTCTGGAAGGATAAGTAAACTTCACTTGTTTAAATTCTATGTCTCCTTTGATCTTGTCAGGTTTAAAGCCGGCCGTGGAAAAACTGTCAATTTTTGGTACCTGTGGGAAACAAGGAGGTAAAAAGAAGCAATCAGTGTACTTTAAGAGCCACTAAACAATTTACATATTACAATCCGCATACAAAAATCCTCAATAATGAAACATCTTGGCCCTGTTAGAACTAATATATGTGGTGAAAATCTCTTAAAGGGACCCTGTAACATAAATAGTATTTATTGTGGGAATATAAAGCACAAAACACTTAAACACTGTTAACAGAAATATAGGCCAACACAATCGCCTTGCAGCTTTATATGCTAATTACACATTTTAAATTGAAGTAGTTATTACTTTCTCTTATTCTATGCCATTGCTTGACTTCTGCTTACACAAATTAGAGGTCATTTATTATTTTTACAGGTTTATTTTACATGTTTAACAAAGAGAGGTTTTGGTTATGATGAGCTTTGTAACCTCAGTTACTGCTCGGAAAGGGTACTTACAGTATCAATAATATTAAATATTGTATATGCTGCACCTCTGGCATTGGAAAAGGCCTCAATATTAGGCGCGGTTTGTCCGACGCTAAAAGCACCAATGATGACAGAGAAGAAGACCTAGAATCAGGGAAAAAAATATGAATTTCACATTTGCTCACACGTGAACAAAGACAGAGAGTGTAAGGCATGGAGTGAACTGAATTTCCTACTAGCGCAGGCTCAAACAGTGGCCCTCCAGCTGTTGGAGGACTACATTTCCCATACTCCCCCGCAAGCCTCTTAAATGACAGAGTATTATGGAAGATGGAGCTCCGCAAATTGACATCCTGGATCAAGACGGCCATAATATGTGCAAGAAAATATTTATTCATTGTAACACCCTACTGCTATCATGAAAAGAGCATGTTAATTATTTTCCACTTCTTGTCCCCATCCCAACTCTTGTTTAAAAAACTTTACCCCAACACAAGCACCTCTCTCCAGTTTTTATTTTTTATTTGGCTCCCGGTCATGAATTTCTGCAGAGATGGTGTAATGTTCTATACATAGACACAGCCCTAGCTTTCTTATCACATATCTGGAAGCTCTTTACAGGATCAAACTCTCTCACTTACGGTAAGGACACTGCCGATGCTGTAGTTTTCCTCTATAACCAGAGTTGTACCATACCAGAAAGCCAATGCGTACGACGCATATATCATTAGGAAAGCAAATCCCATAGAAATATTGGCTGTGATCGCCTTCTTTATTCCTATATTTTTTGCAGTTTCTAGGTTCTTTTCATACCTATAAAGGATATAAACAGATTCTACATTATCTGTGAAGTCTCGTAGGGCATAGTCAGCTTATTTGGGTTGAAATGGACCTCACAAAGCAAGCAGAACTTTTATTTGTTTCACAGATTCACTATGTTACTTGATAGCTTTGTTGTGATGAAATAGTAACTCTTGTGGCATAATAATTATGTTTTGTGCCAGTATTTCATTGTTTCGCCCTTTTAACCTGACAAGTGTCTTCAAACTGATTAAAAGTTGTTTGGCAGGCTTAGTTCCTTTATAACTCCAATAACGTTGGCCAACGTTGGCCAGTAAAAAGTAATAACAAGAGCCTCTCACCTCTGTATTTCCTTATTTTGCCCACCAAATGCTATTACAGTCCTTATGGCTGCAAGAACCTCCTCAGCGACCGATCCAGCTTTGGCGTAGGCGGTCAGTTCCTTGTTAGTGAATGCAGACAATATCTGTGGATTAATAATGAGGCATTTTAAATGTCACTTAATTAAAACTGTGCGGGTCACTTCGAAAAGGGGACCAATCGGCAGGATCATTCCTTCGAACATTACAAATAACCCAACAAATCTCTTCTCTTCTGACAATTTCACTCTAATGCTGAGCAGAAACATATGTATAATATCCTATAGTGAACCTACTAGATTCCTTACATTTATGCAAAATAAAGGCATTTACGTGACGCTGATGATGGCATCAAACATGCTGATGATATCTAAGCATGCTTTGGTTCTTGCCTATAAAGACTAGCATGATCTAACTGTGTGGAATTATGGGTAATGTGACATCAAAAGAGGTCCTTAGAATCCATGGGACATGATTAGATTGTCTTTCTTGAACACTGTTGGTGTCTAGTCCTGTCTAAATATCTAATGTATATTCTTATTCACAATAAAAGGGACATGACAGAGGGGAACTTTAATAGGTTTGGCGGATGATGACTTCATCACCAACGTCAATGCTTCTTTTTAGAATATAGCTCTATAGTTCCGCTTAGCTACAACTCAATTGTTATTGAAATAACGGAACTTATGAAGTTCTTACTCTATCACAAAACAGTATTATATGTAAATTCTCATGGCAATATCATGGCTAAAAATGAGTGTCCAAATGAATTTTACCTTTGACCAGACAGCAGCTGAAGCCCCCATGAGTGGACTGATAGCCAAAATAACCAACGTCAACTTCCAGCCTTTCACAAACCCAATGATAAACCCCGTGATAAAAGTCGCCATAGACTGAGACAGCATAGCAATTTTGTCACCAATTCCTTCATTGATTTTGGAGACATCACTGAAATAGAAAGCATGGATCACACACTGTACAACAGGTAACTGAACATTAGGTATTTTAACATTGAATGGTAGGTTCTTATCTACACCATCTCTACATCAGCTGAGCAGGTATATCAAGCATTCTGATCTATTCATGGAAAGTTGACTCATTTATAGAGTTGAGCGGACACCTGGATGTTCGGGTTCGAGAAGTTCGAGCGAACTTTGGAAAAAATCCGGGTCCGGGCTCAAACTTGACCCCGAACTTGAACCCTGGCTATTCTATAAACTGAAATAGAGTCCCCATTCATACGAATAGGTCAATTGACCTATTCGTATGAATAGGGACTCTATTTTGGTTTATAGAATAGCAATAGCATTACATGTATTCCATAAACCGAAAGTCTATAAACCGGGTTCGTGGCACGGACACCGTAATGTCCAGTACGAACCCGAATAGTGCGGACCGGGTTCGCTCAACACTACTCATTTATAGACAAAATAGATTTAGAAAAACTATAGGACCTACTCAATTGAGAGAGAAATTGCAGGGAATTGAGACAGGAATTTCAAACTATAGACCAAAGTAGCCGAGTTGGAAAAACTCTCCAAAATCTATAAACCGAATGACTTTCGGTTTAAAGACTTTCGGTTTATAGTCGAACCTCGAACTCCAACACGGACATACAGTGAAATGTCCGGGTTCGGGTTCGTGGCACGGACACCGTAATGTCCGGTACAAACCCGAATAGTGCGGTCCGGGTTCACTCAACACTACTCATTTATAGACAAAATAGATTTAGAAAAACTATAGGACCTACTCAATTGAGAGAGAAATTGCAGGGAATTGAGATAGGAATTTCAAACTATAGACCAAAGTAGCCGAGTTGTAAAAACTCTCCAATGCAGCTGAATGGGAGAATTTTTCCAACTCAGCTATTTTGGCCTCAAGTTTGGAATCCACGCTTCAGTTGCCTGCAGTTCTCTCTTTACTGAGTAGACCCTTATCCCTTTTTAACAGTAATGCACCAGCTTTGGCCCTGCACTATGTGTAGTTAAATTAGTGAGATGCAATGTTCATCTCACCTCAGCTCATGTTTTCCTGAATAGACCCCATAATGTTTAGTCCTTCCTTCTCTACATATTTTACCTCTCCACAGTTCATTATAACTATCAGTCATGTTGTAAATAATATTGGCTCATTTTGTTTTATTCCCTTCTCCCTATTTTACGTTTTGGTAAAAAAAAAAAAATTATAATAATAATAAAAGTAATAAAGAAACAAGATTGGCCAGATGTATCCCTGTATTATAACATGTATATTGGTAAAGAACAGAAAGAAAACATCTGGCATGAGCAATTAGGATCTGTTTTAAGAGCATAATTACATTGTAAGATGGTCTCCATGGAAAACAATCATGTGACTGCTTAGCCACAAAGGGTAGAGCTACAGACAGGTTACAGAGCTGCAGATGGCTTCCCGAAAAAGATCTGATATTTGATTTCAAACCACTGACTAAAGGGTCTTCTCACTAAAGAGAGAATTACAGGGCACTGAGATGGTCATTTCTAACTTTAGGCCAAAATAGCGGAGTTGGAAATAGGATCCAATGCCGCTGCATGGGAGAATTTTTCTAACTCGGCTACTTTGGCCTTAAGTCTGAAATCCCTGTTAGAACCTACGATCTACATTTCTATGTGGAATTATTGGTTTTGCAGCAGAAAGTACTAAGCAGTAAGAAACTAGACACACAAGGGGAGAGCAGGAGAAGAAGAAGTAATAGGATATGGAAACATCATCCTTACTCTGTGAGTCTTGTGTTCAATTCTCCTGCATCGTTGACATCAAACCAGCCGATTTCCTGGCGCAGGACAGCGTGAAAGAAGTTCTTCCTAATTTTCCTGATCTGTCTGCCAGCCGCCAGTGTCCAGAAGGAGATCTGTATGTAGGCGCAAAGCAGCACTCCAAATCCCAAGCCCGTGTAATAATAGGCATATCTAAGGAGAGAAATAGTACATGGGTGTATTTATACCCACTCTCCATTCTCCCACCACAGCAAGCCTGACACTAGTAAGGAACCTCATAAACATTGACTGGGGTGGAAGTTTAAATTAAGAGCTACCCACAAGAAGGTACCCCCATCCCTCCCCGGTTACCTTCCTAGAGAGAAATAAAGGAGTATGTGGTGTCTCCTGTTTAGGACATATAAGCAAATGAAGCGTTTTCAATGGGAAATATGTAATTTGCATATCAAGCCACACAATGATGTCATAAACAAGAGTCACAAAAAAAAAGAGTTGGAGGAGCACACAATGATTAAAGCTGAACTAATACCAATATGCAAATATACAAACATTTATTAGAAAATCAATCGCATGACAAGCAGTATAGTTACATATACCCCATGGGTAAAAGAAACAAATACTTACATATAAATAAAAATATCACATGAGCAAAATAATCTGACAACAAGAAACGCCACAGAAGTAACAGGCGCAGACAGGAGGGTCACACAGTGCAAAAAAAAAGGGTCACCCGACGTTTCGGCTAAATAGCTTTTATCCTGAGGTCTCCTTGATATTCACAGTATAAAATCTGTTTGTTTCTTTGGACTCTATAACAGGGGTAAGGGAGGCCTGCCTGATTTTCACAATCAGGAATCACTTCCATTTAAATGCAGTAATTATTCCATCTGATTTGGTTATTTTTATAACAAGATAACAAAAAAACTTAGGCTTTTATTCCTGAAGGAGAGGCTTGCGGGGAATTGGGACGTTTATTTTAAACTTAAGGCCAAAGAAGCCGAGTTGGAAACATTTTCAGTTAAACTGGAGAAAGTTTCCAGCTTGGCTACTTTGGCCTTACGTTTGAAATTCTCTTCTCAATTCCCTGCAACTCCTCTTTTCAGGAATAAAGCCCTAAATATATTGCCTGTCAATTCCCCAATCGCCTGCTCTGGAGCTGAAAATAGAGTAATGAACGCTGAGCTTTCTAATGGAGCCATGTGCATTATTCATTGTTATTACTGCTTTATATCTTTCCTGTGTCCATCTACGCACACAGCCTTGGCAGCTAATCAGGTGTAAATAGATCATGATAATATTTTGTTGTTAATAGATAACCTGGTGTTGGAAAAATTGTTGGACTTTGAGGCAAAGTAGGAAAAGAAGGGCTGTAAATAGGGACAGGCAAGGAGAGGACTGTGGGTAATAAAGTATTACAGGCATGTTTATGGGAGACAGAGGCATGTATCGCAAGCAAACTGGAACAAAATGTACACAACCTTCTTGTCTTTAAAGGGACAGTCTAGTCCCCAAAATCACTTTGGTGCAAGATGAAGATCACTGCTTGTATAATGCACAGGCTTTTATCCCTGTGTGATTTGATGCAGGCATTCTGTTTAAATCACATTTTTAATATTTGACTCAAGCCCTCCCCAGTGATTACTCTGCATGTTTACTGGAAATGACTTTTACTCAGCTAGTGTGGGCAGTCCTTGTTTCTTGCAAACTGCTGTAATTTCACAATTTTTTCTAGCTGTAAGTATTTTATATTTTAAACAATGCAAAGTGTAAGACATGCATTTTAAAGTACTGTGAAAGCACATTAATATGCATTAATATTTGGAAGATGCATTTTGGGCACTAGACAGTCCCTTTAATAAAAATACATTACATTTTGCAGCTTATTGCATATGTTATAAGTTTCAGTTTGTTACTTTTTAGCGTAGACGCAGGGAACTTCCTGAAAGAGCTATACTTAGCTCAAACGGCCAGTAGGGACGGGGCCCAAAGCTAAAGGTTATGGTCCACAAGATGCCGAATTCAGGCAGGTGTTGTGTCTACAATAACAAACCAATAATGTAACGCACGACAAAATCCACAAAGTGTGGAGCAATTTACAGAGAAAGGATTTGGACTCCTGGATTACAAGATCCATTGGTCTTAACCCCTTTCCTACAGGCTACATTTATGTACGGTCTCCCAATGCAATGCACTGGTGACAGTACAAATAACATAGTGATTTAAAATCACTACCGATTGTGACATTCTTTCCGATTTGGGCAGCATTGCAGCTTTCCTGGAAACAAATGTCCACCAGTCACAGGCCTGTCACTCAAGCCCCCAAACACGATGCACAGTGGGTCAGGGTGTTCCAGGATGCCTCTGGATTGAGGCAGGCCTGGAATGCACTAAAAGGGGACAGTGTGAGGCTGCAATTGACAGTGTGGAGACTAGCAGTCCCAGCAATTGCATTAGGGGGTTCATCCTGGCCTAAAGAGTGAGACTAGGATCAACCACTATAGTTTTAATTTATTCATGTGCAAATCAATCACATTCTATGAACAATGGATTGTCAAACTCCTTCCTCATTTCTCCCTGATACACTTTTTATCTTGTATCAGATAGCACGAGAGAGACATACTGGGTCCCTGAAAAACAAAAACAATACAAAAAAAACATTTTTCTTTCATTTTTAAATGCTTAATTACATTTTATACAGTGCACAAAAGGGTTTAAGTCTGAAAAGAAAGCCCTTCCTATCCTTACAAAGACAATATTTAATATGTGAGGATTCATTTAGGAAGCAGGAGTGCACGTTTGTTTAAACGAACACATAGCTAAAGTTGTAAAATGGCTCTTTTCCCAAACGTCCATCAAAACAAAAAAATACCCATTGTCCTGAAGCGCTAGAACCTGGAAACGCTGCCTAAGCGGAAATCTATGTATAGCGTGAACGTTCTTTCTCGGGGATGGAATTTACCAGGAGCAACTGGGCCTTCTCTGATTCCCTAGGGAGATTATTTCTATTTTACATTTTCTTAATGTTGCTTCTTGAGAAAGATAACTTATATATTATACATACATGGCACATACATCCTATATGGGCTAATAGATTAATGCCAATATATATATAGACAAACGAATGTTTGCAATGATACAAAGTAAATAAAGCCACGTTTCCTACATTGTTAGGATGTGATTTATCACTTTCCTTTGTAACGTAGAAAATATAAGGTTTAATTCTTAAGGGTCGAGTCTCATGTTTATAATATCACCCGTGACTTGATATGCAGATAAATTGCTTTTCATTGGGATTTTGCAGACTAAGCCACAGGTGATGGCACAAAATGGAGACTCCACAAAAACATTTAAGACATATTTTACTCCTAACTTAGGCATTTTGCACACAATTTGGCTAACACAATGTACAATCATTTTCAATGATTATTATTCCCTGTACTCACAGTATAAGCGACGCTTAGTTTATACAGTGTACACTACATGGACACTAAACTTTGTGCTTTACTTGCACCTCTAATACAGAAGCACAAGTGAAACATGCCAGTTTGTCCTCTGACCGGTAGTTGCCATGCTTGGCAACATGCTGGGAAGCAGGCGGGCGCAGAGAGACTGTCACAGAGTGAGAGATCCTTGTTTTTGTATGGGATCAGCAGAGGGGAAACTAAACTTTGAGGATGTAAGGGTTAAAAAAAATTTTTAGTTTCGTCCTTTAAGAGGTTAAGCAATAAAGGATACGCAAAGGAAGTATATCTAGACTGGAGAGGAAGTGGTTTCCTGTGCCTTTCAGTTTCTCAGCTACATCTTAGATTTGCTCTATGTCTCTCTATTTTAAGCCCTTATGGTTTTTTCCTTTATTCCATAACTATCTAATGATCCATCTCATGGCTCCAAACCATAAGTAAGGTGAGTCCGTTCCTAAATGAGCAACAGTGATGAATTGATATTGCAAAGTTTAAAAAAAAAAAAAAAGAGAGAGAGAGAGAGAGAAATAAAAATGGCTGGGGTTGGAAATGATCTCGGTTGGAGAATCTTTTCAGTTCAGCTCTCTGGCCTGATTCCAAAGAGTTGTGAGGTTACTGCTTAGTGAATAGATCAATATTTGTTGGATTCAACTGGAATATTGATTAGCCTGTTGGGTTAAATTGCAAGACACAGCACCCGACACACGGCATTGAGGAACACATGCAAACACAGTCGCATGTGTCGGGTGACACAAGAAAGGAGCAATTTCTGTGATTATAAAAAGCCATTGCATCCCCAGCACTTTTTATGGCTGATATTCAGCATCATTTTCGACACACGTCTGCACCTTTGTTTAATAAGTGGGTTTTGCAGGTTCGGTACTAGCACAGGTAGTGCAATACTTTGGGGGATTTCTGTGTGTGTCATGTTTATACACCTCACCCATAATCTCCTTTATTCTCTAACAAATGAACTCTTATCGCCTAAACATGAATGTAGAGAATAAAAAAAATCATGAAAAAGGAAAATCTGTACTCTGTGTTATTAGAATTTACGGGCAAATGCATAAATAAAGAGAAAAGTATCTATTACATGTGTCTTGTGTCTCCTCTGTTCTAGATATCATGTTATTTGATATACTAATTACACATCGTGTATAGCAGTCAGTTCATTTGTACAAGATGGGGACAGAAAACTAAGACAACATAAAACATATCTTTCTATTTGGATACTGTATAGATAATATTTTCTTCCCTACATTCACAGTAAAAACAATGTTTAAGTTTAAATATGTTTTTGCTTCAGTTCTTTTTAAATGCGGTACCATGTAGAACACACACAAATCATACAGGATTAGGTTGGTCCATGGCTGTAATAAGTATATATATAGGCCAATCCACTATAGGTTAGGTGTATTGTAGTCGCAGGCAACTGGAAAGAAGATTATAACAGGAAAAACTGTAAATCAAATCATGAAAACAGTTTTTGCAGTGAATGAAGAGAATAAGAAATTAATGAAAATGATCTATACACCATATTAGCTATATTGCTAAATTATGAGAAAAATGTGTTTTAAATCTGTCTGTGGAGTCTCCTGCATATGACATCACCTATGGCCTAATATGCAAATGGACAGGTTGTCAATGGCAAATGTTTAATGTGCATATCAGGCCACAGGTGATGTCATAAAAAGGAGACTCCAAACTTACAATTAAACCACATTTTTCACCTAATTTAGGGATTTACTTGCAATTTTGCTAACACTGTGTACATATCATTTTCAATCAATTCTTAATCTCTACATTCACAGTAAAAACATTTTTTAGGTGGTACAGTCTTTTTGAGAGAGAGAGAGAGAGAGAGAGAGAGAGAGAGAGAGAGAGAGCGAGAGAGAGCGAGAGAGAGCTTAGTTTCTGACAGGTGTGTGTGGATATTTATATACACATACACACACACACACACACACAAATAGTTATATGCACATATATACATGTTTTTACATGAAATGGGAAAAGAAACTAACATTTTTCTATCCTTAAACTTCTAAAGGGAAACATACTGTCTGTTATGATAAGTTGCTTTATTAATATTGCAGTATTAAATAAATAAATGATAGCATAATATAATAAGAGGTTGAGCATTGCAATAAGAAGAAACACCATTCTAAATATTTTAGTGCAAGTGTGATATATCATGAGGAGGTAGAATTATTTTACTTACGTGGTCATTTGATCCTGTAGTGAGTCCATCTCAATGGTCATGTTGGGAGGAAAAGTCACGTTTGGAGGAAAAGCTGTTGTACCAGCTGGAAATAGTATTACAGTGTATTAAACATGAGACATTGTAATATGGACTATATCACAGAGGAGAAGAACCGCATGTAATATATATAATATAACTCTCTGGGTGCTAGAGAATGTCGTATGTTAGCGGAATTCACTGCCCACTTGCAATTAAAATAAATCAACAAAAGTAAGAAAATATGTCAACAGCAAGACAGCTTCTTAAAAACAATAGATGCTCCTCCTATGTGAAAGGGCATTCTGTAATTTTCCAGCTATATTCCCCGTTATATGTTCTATATAGACCCAGCCGTGGTTCCTAGTCGATGATGCCAATGATTATCTGCTATCCGGAGATGCTGCTCGTGCATTATGGCAGTTTTCTTCCATCACAGTTGAACACCAACTGAGCGCATGTGTGTTTTATGGTCTTTGGTCGGCCATTTTAGATTCATATTAAAACAAGTCAGCTGACATTTGTTATCTGTTGCTTTTTTAAAGCTACAAATGTGTTTCAGTTTATCTTACAATATGGGCAGTATATCGGCTTGCCATATATACAATAAAAATGACTTACGTTGTTGACCCGCCTGTACGAAGCTGTCTGTCATATCCCCAAATACCAGCATCATTAGTGGCAGGCCTGCTCCATGCGCCATGGCAGCAATGGTCCCAAACAGCATTAATAGCTTGTCCACCGCACTGGAATATCGAAACTAGACAAGATTATAGAGTATTAGCGACTTACAATGACACTGCTCATATGCCCAAATTGTCAGAATTTTTAAAATAGATACTAATTTGGTAGAGCACTAGATAAACCATGTCATGTATCTGAGAACACAAAAAATACACACTTTGCCTTACTCTGTGAGCTTTCCTGATAGTTCAAGGCCTAACGAAGGGGCCTCCATAAAAAGTCAGCTCTATAAAATGCTACCCCTGGCTTTGCCAATAACTCACCTATCTAGTCTATTAGCTCCCCTGCCAGTCTGTTTGATACCCAAGCACTTGTCAACCGAGCTGCATCAACAAAGACCTTTCCCATGCACAGGCTAACAGGTGTGTGTAGTTGTAGGCAGGTGGGGCACACCTACTAACACAAATTTCAGGAAACAAATCTCCTAGTGCTTAGTTTCTACCCTACTTAACTAATCACATCTTCTATGCAAAACATAATGTAAATATACAGCAGAACATGACCAACTCTAAGTTTTACAATTTTGTAATTATCGCCTCTTTAGAAAACTTCTAGTGATAGATTTTAAATTATTTTTAGTCGGTAGTAAGTTATAGATAACCCTTAACAGTGCAGTCTTATAATAAGGGGATGGGACACTTCATTGCGGCTGCTTCCACGCAGCCGCTTCACCGCCGACTCTGCACCACAAGACAGCTCGTCGCTGGAGATTTCATCGCGGGACATTTCATCGCTAAAGGTCAGTTTATTTCAGTATTTTACCTATTTTAGTTTACTTTAGTAAGGCTGGTTAGAATTAGGGTTTAGGGGGTTCATTTTAGTATTAGGGTTCGGGGGTTAGTATTAGGGTTTAGGGGGTTAGTATTAGGGTTCGGGGGTTAGTATTACGGTTTAGGGGGTTAGTATTAGGGTTCGGGGGTTAGTATAAGGGTTTAGGGGGTTAATTTTAGTATTAGGGTTCGGGGGTTAGTATTAGGGTTTAGGGGGTTAGTATTAGGGTTTAGGGGGTTAGTATTAGGGGTCGGGGGTTAGTATTAGGGTTCGAGGGTTAATTTTAGTATTGGGGTTTGGGGGGGAGTCATTTATTAGGGGGGGTATTTTCTTTTTCTTTTTACTTTTACATTTCAGTTCTTACATAGCCGCGTCCGCTATCAAACGGCCGCGTTATTCTTTATTGTTGACAGTTCAGCGTTCTAACTGCCGCGCTGAACTGTCAGCGATGAAGATGCGGCGAAGAAGTGTCCTAGACCCTTATAATAACCCCTAATCAGTCTTATAATAAACTCAAAAGAGCTTTGTTATTGCATTATGTTTAGCAATGCGATGGTTTGGTCTTGCAGCTCCCAGAGCTAAAAAGAAATCAACATAGAAAGCACTTATTTAGCCCTTTGAATTTTCAGCATAGACAGAACGATAACCTAAATGGCAAGCACTGTTAAGGGACTGCACTGTTAAGGGACAGCACTGTTAAGGGACTGCACTGTTAAGGGACTGCACTTTTAAGTGTTTTCTATAACTTACTACAAAACAGTAAGTAGTATAAAAATAGTAAACCAAACGCATGTATCTTCAGTGATGTACACAATAAATCTTATTCACCAGAAATTAGATCAATAAACAGATGTAGCATATTACAGCCCTAATTTTGGTCATGGAGTCTGTCACAGTTCTGTATTGTACATTTACATAACACATGATCTGGGGTCATCAAATGCAGGAAGCATGTGTGTCATTGCACAAATGATAGAACTTGATCGGAGATAATCCCTGTTCCCAGTAATTGCAGATCTGGCCATTTAACATTTTCAGCTGATGCTTTCATTATTCGTATGTACGTTTTAAATACCAAGATAGCAGTCATGAGCAGCTCTTACCATTGTGAACGCGCTGACCATTTTGGGTTTTTTTGGTTTGTCTTTATCCTTTTTTTTCTTGGAAAAAAAACCTTTCTTTTTCCTGCAAATCAAATAAATACAGGATTTTAAATGCAATAATGCAAGGCAAGATATATTATTTTTGGTCTAAAAGCGACTTCCATCAAACACGTAAATTCTCGTTTTTTTACCAATTATAGAGTTAAATGTTTAAATGGAACTGGGATGGCAAGTTACAGAAGCTGCAGAGTCTTGAACCAATGTGCATGTACCCAATCTGAAACCTGCACTGCATTTGACTTCAGAGTGTCCTACCTCGAATCGTGAAGATCCAGAATTAGAATATGTTGGCTACATATAGTGTTTTGAGATATTTATAGGTAATACAATACCAAGAAGGCCCTCAGCATTGTTATAAAGCACTGCCACTTTAAGGACAACTGTTGGCAACAAAATCAAGATATGTTTAATTGAAACACTGCATCAAGAGCAGGCATTTGAGCTAGCAATGCTCCAATCAAAGAATGCACATAAAGTATATATATATATATATAACTGTGTATAGCTCTGTTAAGGGGCAGACATGTTGTTTAGAATCTTAGTTATGATAAGTAAAGATCTGGCCCATCTGACACAAGATGTCTGCCCCTGAAAGGGCCATAGAAGTGAAGAGAGCTCAGTAAGGTACTTTATTTGTATTCTTTCGCTAAAGCATTTCTAGTTATAATGCCTACACCTGATGCAATCTTTCAATTAAAAATAATTTAATTCTGTGTCAACAGTTGTCTTGTATATAAAAAAACATGAATATAACTATTATTTCAAAAATAAATATCTGCAAATTATCAAGTACAGCAGTTGAAATGAAATGAACACCTGGTCCAAGGTTAAAAAATTCAGTCAACAAGTCATGCCTTTACTTCAAATCTGTCTGATGCCTCGCTCATCGAAAACATTGTCTATACTTTAAATGCATAGAATGAAATATGGTCCGAACTAATCTAAACATTGCCTTAACAGAATGAAAGGCAATTGCTTATTTTGAATTTGTCTGTGGTTTGTCTGAAAGTAGCTACTTTACATATCATGCCACAGACATAAACAGGAGGCACCACAGACACATTTCCCGCCTTAAATTTAAGCATTTGCATACCATTCTACTAACATTAAAAAAAAGCATACATTTTTTTCTATTCTGAACATTCAGTAAACAATATTTAAATGATGGGGTCACTTTAAAAATGTATCTGGTTTAATCAAGGACAATCAAGTGTCACAACCAAATTATATTGACCTATTTCTTAATAAAAATGCATAAAATAAATCCGTATCCTATTTTGTTACCTGTGTATTAAACATCTACATCTACTTACAGGCACGTAAAGCATTGTATAGGTTTCTGGTTCACATAGGCTTAGCGATTTTACAGTCATTTTGTAGAAGGAAAGGTAAGTCAGGTCTGTTCAGTTGCTCTGTATGTGTGCAGCAATGTAATTAATTAATATAATTAATATAATGTATATTAGCTTTTTATGAGGATTGATTTCTTAAGTTTGCCTTTTTTTGGCTCACACAGACTCCCGACATTGTGATTATGTCATACTGTTTTGTAAAGATTTGCATTGAAGGATATTTCCTATAATGAATAGGATAACTTATCCAATGAGAATCTGGCTTCTTTAGAAATATAGAATGTGTCGGCAGATAAGAATGATTCAGCCCATCTAGTCTGCCCGATTTAGTAAGGACACAGTTATGTGGAATGTAATCAAATGGTTCTATATTTGGTAATGTTTTGATAGTTGTTTAAACCATAATCTTGATGGGTTGTTCAATTTGAGTACAATTTAAACACAGATAAATATGAGACTGTGCGTCCAACAAAAAATGTTATTCATACAATACCTGCTCTATGCTAACACATAAAAAGTTATTTGAAGGTTACAGATATGAAGCTTACAGCTTGTATCTGTACTCTGTCTGCAAACAGATAAAAATATATTTAAATACCGTAATAATGTGACTTAATCTATACATTTGCTGGTGATTTTTCTAGCACAATGTATAAATGAAACTGTATTACCTAACTCAAGGGGACCCTAGGAACCTCATGGCTACTCCACTTTAAATCAAGGAGTGTACATACATTGTGATGGACCATCTAGTCCTGTTTTTAATAGGGTCCTGTCATAGGGCATGACAAATACCAGAAGCCAGAAAATCCTGTTGGAGCCTAGTCTTTTTGATAGTTATACATATCCTTTCCCCTGGCTCCTACAATAACTAAGCTGGCTCCTAAACGAGTCATTTTCCATTCTCATTTACCAACAATATAGACTAACAAATGTGTTACAAAACAGTGCATTCTTTTCATAAATGACGCACATCATAGTTTTTTAATGGTAGGTTGAAGTGAACTAGGAAGTCAGTCAGTTAGTAATTTGTAACAGGTTAAACAGGGTTTTTTAGTCAGATGTTAGGAGCGATGGTCCCTGGAACTGGTCCAGCACTTTTTTTTAAAACTTTTTTTTTAAGTTTAACATTTCTTTTATTTGAAAACCATAATTGGTACATAGTGTGTCCAGACCTTTTGATACCAGAAATTATATTTTTTGTGCTTAATTAAAAACAATGATAGTTTTCTGCCAAGATTCCTGAAAATAGTTTAGAACCATCCTCCACTCACTTATCTAGAAATTAATTTGATCTCAGTGTGATTTCCTAGCCTTTGGTCAACACCCGGTCCCCCCGGAGTTCAGGATAAAGGTGTCTAGAAAATTTTCGGATAAAATGTATTATTCCCATGTGATCAAAGGAATCTTTTCACCGCACACGGGGATAGGAAGTGGCAACATAATAAGCTTTTAAAAAGCATTCATTTTTCCCAAGGCTTTCGCAGGGTAAATGAGTTCCATGGGTTGCAGTAACAAACATTGTTTCCCAAATCACCAGAAAGTGGAACCACAGGTGCAATGTACTAAAATAATTGCGTTTCTGTCCTAAACAAGGTGCGTTGGATCTTTTCAATACAGGGCAACTGGCGACTGACCAACCAAAAATCTGCCCAAAAAACTTAATGATATATTTAATGGCAACAAATCTACAAAATGTGCCAGATGCCAACCTCTGTTATTTAACATAGGAGCAGGCTGTAGTTACATACATGTTAGAACATGTCTGCTGTGCAGATATCGGCAGCAGACAAGTTATAATAATTCTCACTCACATGATCATATTTCTCATTGATTCAGACTTATCCGAAAATGCAGTTGAATGTAAACCAGGGGTAAAAAATAATCATATTAAATTCTATAAGGATGAATATGGCATCCAAAGAAAGCCGTGTGTTTCCTTAAAAAACTGTAAATAGTTTGAAAAAGACAAAGAGAGAAATTAAGGCTAAACATATAAAAGAAAAAAATCTTGAGGACTAAGCCCTATAACATATTTTAATCACACCGACGGCAACTTCTGTTATTTTTGGAAGTCAAGCTGCTGACTTCATGGCTGCCATGTTGTGGACAGGGTTCTCCACAACCGTGCAGAGCAGACTGGTGTCCGAATCTCCTCCCCACTGATTGGTTGCGTTGCGTGTGAGTGATACACGCAAACACCAACAGGTCGTCGGACTGTCTTTCTTAGTTGGCTCCGGGACATGGAAGCATTTGCTTTTGACAAGTATGTTTTGAAGAGTGCTCATTAAACTGCTAATTATTGCCAAAGCATTGTATTGTTTGGTACAGAACTAAAGGTGACAAATCCTACAGCCAGTAAGACATGGTTCCTAAAATATGGAATATGGGAGTACCATGTCCCTGGCTCTAAAAATAATCAGGCTTGCTAAAAAAAAAAGAAAAGAAATACATAGTGCACAGTGAAGAACACTTAAAATTGTTGAAATTATATAATATGAGGTGAAAAATAAACTGTGAATCCAAAAATCAGCACACTGTAATTTACAGCGCTAATTGTATATTGTGTGTATATTTAGACGGATTTTTTCACTCCATCCACAGTGTGTTGATTTTTGGATTCACAGTGTGTCTATCACCTCTAGAACTCATATTATATAGTTTCCACAATTTGAAGTGTTCTATAATGTGCACTCTGTATATTCTTGTTTTTTTCAATTTCCTAGTCACAGTGGACGGGTGCTAGTGACTTTTCTCAGAGCTGCCGGTGTATTTGGACACATTTATTGAGTTTAATACAAGTCCCCGGGGGCATTTCAGGTTTTTGCTCATCCTTCTCCTTTTTTGCAAATGGCTATTCCATTCAACTTGTATTATCATATCCTCCTTAAGTTGTATAAGTTAATCTTTACCAGTCCTACATTTCTTAGTATTTTTGGGGGTAATAACGATTACCACAAAACTATTTACAACAAGCATACTAAAGATACACAGTACTAAGTGCAATATTCATAGATTATTTTATGACTTTGAACAAATATGCAGTTGCCGCATTGAACTTGGAGATAGTGGGTAGTGTTAAAAAATTGGAATAGTTAGCAGTACTGGGCCAATGGCCTCCATAGCAATTGCATCACTTTTAGAATTGTTCATACAATTGACCCTTATAACAGGGCTCGACAAACCCCGGGCGCCAGGGTGACCAGGAAATTAGACCTGGCGCCCGGGTATTAGCACCCTCTACTTGGCGTCCCCTCACCTCTGGGACCCATGGGATTTTTTTTTGTTCTTGTGCACAGCGTAGCACGAGGGGGCAATATGTGCCGTTTTGCACACACTGCCAGCTCCACCCAATCACGCATTGCGCTTCAAAATCTGAGTGCCGGGTAACACATGACATCCGTGTCATGTGACAACCCAGCGCTCAACAGGATTGGACTGAACGATGGTCTGTGCCTGGCAGACCAAGATGAAATGGAAGTGCTCCCCTCCCCTGCAATCAAGCAAAGCAGCAGGGATGGGCACCTTTAAAAAAAAAAAAACAGCTGGCTTGTCACAGTCTGTATGTCAATGTGTCTGTCTCTGTCTGTCTATGTATGTCTTTTTGACTGTCTGTTTCTGTCGCTTTGACTGCCTGTGATTTTCTGTGTATGTAAGTGGAACTGTCTCTGTCTATGTGACTGTCTGTAATTTTCTGTGTGTGTAAGTGGAACTGTCTCTGTCTATGTGACTGTCTGTAATTTTCTGTGTGTGTAAGTGGAACTGTCTCTGTCTATGTGACTGTCTGTGATTTTCTGTGTATGTAAGTCTAACTGTCTCTGTGACTGTCTGTGATTTTCTGTGTATGTAAGTGGAACTGTCTCTGTGACTGTCTGTGATTATCTGTGTATGTAAGTCGAACTGTATCTGTCTGTGATTTTCAGTGTATGTAAGTGGAACTGTCTCTGTGACTGTCTGTGATTTTCTGTGTATGTAAGTCGAACTGTGTGTGTGACGGTCTGCGAGTGTGTTTACATGACTGTGTGATTGTGTGTATTTTTGCGTGATTGTGTGTATGAGCTGTTGTCTGGCTGCTAGATTTTTTTGCTGGCTCCTAAAACAAAATTAAATTTGTCAAGCCATGCCTTATAACCTTATAAAAAATATCCAAAGCTCTAAACACAGAGCAATCACAATGGAATACAGTGGAATGTTACTGCTGTGTGCTCCCTTTTAGAATTAGACCGTATGATAACTCTTTATGCAAAACTATAACTAATATATACAGAGAAATGGACTTACTGTTTGGCATCTGTGCTGGGGTCTGAGATGGTCACAGCAGTTTCATCAATTCCATTTACTGCTTTCATTTTCTTCTCAGTGTCCATGTTTCTAGATCTGTTTAAAAAAAAGTAATATATTCATCCATTCTATGCATGAAGACTCACACAAGTAGTGAACCAAATCATATCTGATCAAAAGAGGTTAACATGTACTATATAAAATCCAAAAAGGAAAGCACTCATCTGAACTAGCATTTATTATAAGGGTTTGCTGCCGAACTGACCAAATGGTTATTAAAACCACAGGTATCATAAAAAAATGATAGTTTTCATGAATGCTACTCAAAAACACCTTTCTAACATAACAACACTGGAGATTTAGTCCTATTACATGTCCATATTATGCTTAGCCCACCACTACTGCAAAGAACTCCAATATTGGAATGCGTGGATCCATGTGGATTGTATATAACATGCACAATATGTCTGTAAATTATGTGATATTCTTTATATTAGTGCTTGAAAAACACTGGGAACCAGTGAGACTTAGCTCCTAAAATCCTTGCGGTTAGCTCCTAAAATCCCTGAGGTTAGCTCCTAAAATCCCAGCTGATGGCTCCGAACATCCCTGCTGATGGCTCCTAACATCCGTGATGATGGCTCCTAACATCCCTGATGATGGCTCCTATGAATTGTCATTGTTCTAAATAGAAGTCTATGGAAGTACCATTTTCCTGGCTCCTCCAATGATTTGTTCTAGATTCATAAAGTAAAGTCTACAACTATATCTCAATCTCTGCTTTATAAAGTGAAATAGAATATATTCCTACTGTTCTCACACTCTACTATATGCTTCTACACAGAGATTCATAGTGGAGATGAACTCTGTCAGTGACAGGATTGTGGGAAACATCTTAAACTATACATTACAACACAACTTTCAGTTCTGGACTGCATTTCCCATGATACTCATACAGCCATGAAGCAGGTAGAGCAATCATGGGAAATGTAGTCTTTAGCGACTGGAATTCCAAACATCACCCATCATCACTGACATGTTCTACAGTTATCATTATTATTCTAGTCTTCTATAGCATTGTGATATTCTTGATTATACGCCCTTAGAGAAAAGGATTAGCCCCAATAATTCTACCGGAGGCGCTGCAAATAATAATTCCTTTAAATTGAAATAGACAGTATGGTGCTGGAAGGTTTAAATCCGTAACAAGGAGGAAGTCTTTGACTATATATATATATATATATATACCATCCACCATAGTAAAGTCACGTTAACTTACCCTTTAGTGTTGTCTTTCTGAGTTCAATAAAAGAAAAACCAACTTTCGGGTAAGTGATGTTAAGTAAAGTCCAAGTTGCCCCTGGTCTTATTGGGGTCTGATGATGACTAAAATAGAGACAGTAGGGAGAGCGCTCCGGGGTATATACAACTGACCCCTCCCTTCTTCAATCAATGACAAGCTATATTGCCCAGATGACACAGCACGCTGGATCCTCTGCCTGGTGATATCAGCGCTGCCAGCTCCTCCTTGCTCGGGGAGAGGGCGGTGTGTTCTTGTTAATATTTAATACGCTCAACAAGTTACACAAATGTTTCACACGCACAGTGTGAATGGAAGCAGAAACCCGCCTTACACATGACTGACATCACCCGGTGCAGGTCTGCGCTCCTCCACATCCTGCCAGGGCGGGTGTCTGTACATGTTCCTCCTCAATGAGGTTACAGCTAGATGTGCACATATATGGATGATCTCAGAGCACTTTATCATAGAGGTCTCCCCAAGGTTAATTACCCTGGAACATGCTCAGCTCAGGGCCACTGTATGTAAAATCCCTGGGCTTTTTTTCTGAACCCAGTGAACTGCTTTGTAGAAAAAATGTCAGCAAAAAAAAAAAAAAAAAAAGTTACATTTAATTGAAATATAGCGTGAAGTTAGGGTTGCCACTTTTTCTTTAGAAAAATACCAGCCTTGCTTCTGTCTCCGTAGCCTTAACATTGGCCTGAAGCTAATTCTTTACTGGTCTGCCTGTAAAATACCGGCCAGGTGGCAAAAGAATACAAATAAAGTATCTTTGAGCCTTTTTGTTCCATATAGCATCTGTAATTGGGCAGATATCTTCTAAACAATATGTCTGCCCCTTGATAGAAGCACTTCTACTTAAAATGCCTACACGTTATTCAATCTTTAATTTACACATAATTAAAACAATTTGAACCGCTGTCCTTTAAAAAGACTTTATCACCTAAATATTGTTTATACTGATTGAAAAAAAATGACCTCAGGTTGCCCAACACAAATCTGGCGTGTTTCAGAACCCGGTTTTTTTATACATAGGCTGTGCCATTGCAACAAGCGCTGACACAACTTAATCTGTCAGGTACTGAAGTATTGAAAGGCTTCAGATTGGGACATTTTCACCTAAAATTTCAGCTACTCAATGTGTGGTGATCACCTCCAAACATATTTCATATTCAGGTATGATAGCCGCATTTTGGGGCATTTCAATTCTCCTATTCTGAGAAGGAGAATCCAACTTTAAACTACCATACTTGCTTGAATATCCCCTTGTCTTATATTCGAGATCGTCTTATAATCAGAACTAAAACTGAGGTCTGACTCTAAGACTGGAATCCAGGTGCCCCACAGAGCAGCCTGTGGATGACTGAGCAAAGACATCATCTGATGCTGACCAGCACTTCCGTTGGAGCCTCTATCACTGAACGTCAGGGTCGCGTGACCTCCCGGCCGCACCACTAGACACAAGGGAGTCTGGAGGAGCAATAGCTAAGTCTGGAGGGCAGATTGCTAAGGCTGGGGGGCAGAGGACTAAGTCTGGGGGGCAGATTTGCAAATAAAAGGAAATAAAAACAGACATTTTTTTCAATCACAATTTTTATTAAATATGAAAAAAACAGAGTACATGTGAATTAATATTTACCATATTTAATTTAATATCCGTGCACACGGAAAATGTGTCATCATATGATCATTTTGAACACAACCCCTCCCAGAGATTTGCGCACAAACTGGTAAATGGTAAATCTCACTTAATCTCCTGGCAACAAAACAGCTCAGCACAGATACAGCTTGTGTGAAAGGGACAGATTTCAATTTTATTTTATCTTATTGACATGCTGAAGATAGTGGAAGTTATCTAATGCTTGATCTGCTGAAGATTTTCCTTTATTTGGCTAGTATAAGTGAGATATTATTAGATGAAAGTAGTGTTTCCCTGTGTTTTTATGAGATGCCATTATTTATTAGTCCATGGTGCATAGCCTGCTTTGTCAGTTCTATTGTTCTTGGATTGTGCCATGTGGACTAAGCCGAGCTTTCCTGAATGGGGAAATTGACCCACTTATGAAACTTGACCCACTTATGCATTACCTCATTATTATCAATTTAAATTGCCATTTTTAATGGGAAGCTGGTTGTGTGCAAAGTGGCATTTGTACCTTGTGCTGCCACTTTGTAGTATTACTAGGCTTGTCAAGATATTAATTTACTCATACTGCAGGGTACAACTGTGATAGTGCCCAGATCTACACCCAGAAGGCATTGCTAGGTCTCCAAATGATCTGAGGCTACAGCCCAGATGGGCTCTGTCACACACACTCTCTCTCTCACACACATACACACTTTGTCTCTCTCACACACAGTCTCTCTCACACATACACACATTGTATCTTGCACACGCACACACCCCGTCTCTCACACACTGCATCTCTCTCATACACACTCTGTCTCTCTCACACACACACTCCGTCTCTCTCACACACACACAGTCTCTTTCTCACACACACACACACACACTCAGTCTCTTTCACACACACACACTCCGTCTCTCTCACACAGATTCCGTCTCTCACTCACACACACTGCGTCTCTCTTTCTCACACACTGTCTTTCTCTCTCTAACTTTCTCACACACACCATCTTTCTCTCTTTCTTACACATACCCCGTCTCTCTTTCTCACACACTCCGTCTCTCTCTCTTTCTCACACACACTGTCTCTCTCTTTTTCTCACACACTGTCTCTCTCTTTTTCTCACACACTCCGTCTCCCTCTCTTTCTTACACACACCGTCTTTCTCACACACACACCGTCTCTCTCCTCACACACACCTAGACACCCTGACACCAACACTTACACACACTGAGACGCACGCAAACAGTCCCACTCACACACTGATATTTAGAAATATTTATTCTATTTTTTTTAACCAGCAAATAAATTTTAAAAAAACTTATACTGTTGGTCCCCCTCCCTGCTTACTTACTTTTATTTGCAGGGAGGACGACATTTCCGAAGTACGGTACGCTACAAAAATGTGAAACTACTTTTTGTTACAGGGACCTGCCTAAATATATGCCCAAATATGATTTCCCATACAAACACCCAGCATTATGATTTGTGAAATAAAACTGGTATTAGCACGTATATGGAACTATGTCCATGTCAAAAAGTACATGCAAAAAAGTGGCATGCAAAAAAATACATGTGCAAAACAAACACCCATGTGTAACCACAATGAAATGGAAGGTAATAAAATGTATACAAATATATTGATGGTCACTGTTATTCAAAATCACTTATGGAATAACAAGGAATATAAATAACAAGCAAGCAGACAATCCCAGAATTAATCATGTTGTGTACATATACTATACCTATTGAAAATCTACAATGTACATAGCAAATACAGGACATACCATATAAATGATGTCTTCACCTGGTGATCTTGCTAGCACTGCTGCCCAGTTGTAGTGCTGGCACAGCTTCCTGACCAGTGCCAGGTTCTCCTCTACCAAAAAGCTCTGGGCATTGGCCTTTGCCCTTGCCTTTCCCATCTCCTGCTTTCAGTGTCCTGTCCCTCTTCCTGTGCTGACCCTTGGCTTGCCATCTTTTTTTTTTTTTTTTGGGGTGAAGTATTTATACACAGATTTTTTTATACATTTCTTGATTCTTGGCCTATTTACCAAGCAGGTAAAAAAAAAAAAATGGTAGGATTGTGAGTTCTTCTTGGCTATTTTTTTTCATGTGTCCCAAATCTATATAATATAATGGCAATTTTGAGGCTACCGCTTCGGTAGCATTTCAGCTGCATTCGGATTCAGAACCTATCGGTATGAGTTTGAATTGCAAAGGCATATTGGGTAGTTTTTAATTCTGTTCCCAATATGTCCCTGATGTGCCCTGAATCATTCTGGACTTTGGCGGCACCATTTCATGCCCAAATATCGCGTAGACCCTTAAGAAAATGACTTTATTAAGCTGTAGTCCTATCAATCTAAAAAGAGATGTGTATTTTGCTAAATGGCTTTGTTACCCTCACAGCAGTACATGTTTCTAAAGCTGGCAATAATTCCTTTAGATAAATCAATTTAAAACAATATTTCACCCACATCAATGTTAGTCGTTCTGTCATCAGTGAATATTGCATTGTTTTTCTTTTTGTTTTTTTTATAACATATAACATGTAAAACACATTTGTACACAAATGCTAATCCACACTGTGAACTGTAACTTTATGAATAAAGAAAGAAACATCTTCCTTTTGACATACAACAAAAAATCATAACTGGTTAAACTAGACTGTTTTTTAGCAGCTTATATTTACACCAAACATTGTGACCTTGAGGTCAACACCAGTATATTCCAACTTATGGGGCGTTGCCTAGTTTAGTTACCGATAGACTTTTTTCTTTTATGAGAGAGCTTATAATAAGCTTAATCAATTATATTTGTAAGTTAAATGGGGATGAGAGAAATCCAATTTGATATTTAGAAATAAAAATTTAACGAAAACATATACACCTATACATATGCACTTAGGACTATACCACTTACATAAGATGTAATTAGATTACCTGTGCATTTAAAACAAACACATATATAAAACATATGCCACTGTTTTTTTTTCTGTATGTTTGAATGAATTGCATATAAAAGTAAAAATAAACTTAGGTGTAGTATTTTACCCATGATGCAACTTGCTCCAAAATCTTCCAGGAAGTCTCACTTTACAACTGTGGGCAAAGCCTGTATGAAGATGTCATAAGATACACCCCTGCTCTCCTAATGGCTGGCTCCTGTGTTTCACTAGTGGACAGGACTAGGTTGCTGTGTACAACATTTTTTTTACCTGCCTTCCAACACAAAGAGATCCTGGTTAAACATGATAATAACTCTGCCCCTTGTGATGTAATAGTTAAAAAGTCATTAAATAAATAAATTTCTGAATATTATTCTGGTCTTGCCTTAACTCTAAATTCTTTAGCTAATCGGTCCCTTCTGTTTGTGTTAAGGAATCATTTGATCACATCATCTAAAATATTTTTAACCTTCGTGACAATGGTTGTTTTAACATTTCTGCGGTGTTTGTGTTTAGCAGTAATTTTTCTCTTTCTCATGTAATGTACCCACACATATTAAACACTGTTTTTTATCAACATTTTCTTTAGATACCATTATTTTCATAATTTTGTTTCCTAATCATTTTTTCCTACCAACCCCAACCCCAACCCTAACCCTAAATCCAATCCTAATCCTAACTCTAACGTTTGCACCCTAATTTTAACACTAACTCATCTGTAAGTGGATCTCTTAGCCTAAGCCTAGAGTTATCTGGGGTTAGCTTTTTCCTTTTTTAACAATGTAATGCGGACTGCCTCTGTAATATGTTATCACTTCCATCACTCTTGCCAGATATGGGCCAGCGCCATATTGGAGGATGCTCCTATCCAATATGGCGCCTGAGATCACCGCATTGAGTGATCGTCGTGCCCGGGAGGACAAATTTTGGTGCCGTCTGATGCCTCAACATTGAATAAAAAATGTCAGAAGATGCTGATGAGGTACTGCTACCCCAAAACTGCTCCATTGCCATGGTAACATCCATCTTTATAAAACCATTATTTTTCAAATCAGTATTTGTCACCATTAAAATATCCCACTCAAAAGTAAAGTACGGTGGTCGACACAGATTGACAGGGCTGATTGTCATTCCAATCGGAGACAATTTAGATTACAAAAATGCCTATTATTATTTGGATAAGAGAGTAGGCAGGCCAAAGTATTTTCTCTAACCATTTTATATATACCGGCATGAAGGCCTATTACAACTTTGCGGCCTTTTTTTTTTCAAAAAATCCTATAGATATGGCAATTTTTCAATAAGTTCTTGGTATGTACATTACAGTGTCTGTACTATATTTGTAACACACTCTATAGAAGTTAGAATTATGTAAGATTATTAAGGCATAGGTTAACAACGGTGTACTTTGACACATGCAATAAAATGCAGTAGTCGCATACAGTTGCTCTGTCCATTTTTCATGTTTCCACCTGTCCTGATTCAGTATTTATTGCCAAATAAGGCGTCAAATGTAAAGACAATTGTTGCGTGCAATTCTGTTAATATTATCATCCTGAGAATGTGCAGATCATTTTTGATAATTGTTTTATGTTCTACATTTACAGAATAACAATATTTAGATGACTGAGGGGCATGTTCTAAAAAAAAACACAAATATATTTTATGTGCAAAACTATTTTTGCTCTTTGCTCCTTTTGCAGTGTACTCAATATTTAACACTCAAATAGTAAATATGAGCAAATTGTGCATAAAAACAGGAATATCTGAGAATAAAAACAGGCAAGTTTGCAGATATTTTTTATGCCTTTTATATTAGCACTAGCTAAAAACTGGTGTAATTTTCTCACGCAAAATAAGAATTATTTTTCATAAAATATTTGCAAAAGTCTTTGGCTTGCGCTAATATAATCACAATATATTAGCGCAACCGGAAAAATGCACACTAACTAAAAAAATATGGAAGGGGCACAAAACGTGAAAAAAACCCTGCAATTTGTTACAAATATTCGCAAATTGATACTTACTCATGTTGTACCTACTTTTTTTTCTCCACTTCACTTGTTTAGTACATGACCCCCATTGAACGTAATATTCTGAGTTTTGCAAATGGACCCTCTGTGTAGAGAAACTGGATATGCTTGAGATCCCCAAATGTCTCCAAACGCAAATCCTCCAGGAGCTTTACATGAAACTGTTGACCTCTGTATTACCCACCAGAGACAAACAGACAGACTGGACCAGCCACTAGACCAGCCACCAGTTCAGTGAAGCCATTTCATTGCCGTCAATTCAGCTAGGGTTAGGAGGCCTTCATTGGCGTCTGGAAGGGGGTAGATGAGGGTACACTTGCCCCCTCTGGAATTTCAAACAGGCTTACTGGAGCAGTAACAAGGGATGGAGAAGCCGCAGGCTGTTTAGGGTAGACATGGAGAACAAAAAAACAACAACTAGCAAGAACTGTAATGTGAAAAAAAGTTTTATTTAATTCTATACACTCCCTTGCTATCAGAGGGGTAATGTCTGCTCTCTTCCTTGAGGTGGTATCCTTCCCATTACAGCTGTAGACACAAGGTAATTTTTTTTTCAAATATGTATTGCTGCTAGTTAATACTCCAGTATGTTGTGGTACTATAGTAAAGTAGTATAGGAGTACTTGGTACATATGAAGTCTGTGCCAGAAGATAATAATAAACCTGCTTGTAAATAATAGAAGTATAGGGTGCTGTACCTTTAAAAATTAACTTTAATTGGGCATACCTCATATATGTTATAAGACAATATATATAGTAGGACCCCAACAAAGAAGGTGATAAATGAACCATACCGGGTGTTATGCATATTCTTGTTTAACCCCTTAACGACAGATGACGTGCCAGGCACGTCACGGCAAATCGAGGACTTGCCGACAGGTGACGTGCCTGGCACGTCATGCACTAAATGGAGTAAAGAAAGCGACCAGCAACACCCCCCAAATGTGCAGGGGCGCGCTACGATCACTCCACGGAGTGATCGTAGCAGCCATTTAAAAATGGCTGCGCCCGCTGCACACATGTGCTTAGAAAGCGAACGATCGTTCGCTTTCTAAGCATCTCCGGTGTTGTTAAAGTGCCTCGCTAGCGAGGCACTTAACAACACCTTCAGTTGCCCCAGATCCGATGGTGGTCGCTCTCCTGAGCGACCCCATCGGCTCAGTAGAAGGGAACGCTGCCTGTACAGGCAGTGCTTCCCTTCTAATGGCAAGAGCATCGGAAGTGAAAGTATTTCACTTCCGATGCTCTAGGGGGAGCCAATCGATGCCGGCACAGCAGATCTATGTGATCTGTGTGCAGGCATGTATGGTAAGTGCTCTGATGAGCACTTACCATACTGTCAAAGGCAATATTACTAAATATTGCCTTTGACAAGTATTGATCTGCCTCCCTCACCTTACTAGTTATACGTAAAAAAATTTTTTTAGCTGTCTGAGCGCATGTATAGCAATCAGTAACAGCTGATAAGTGACAATGGCGGGTTGGCGTTTGCTCAGATGAGCATCACCATTCGTCTGGTTAGATCAATATGTGTAAATATTTGATCTGACCCATGTAGTTCTGCCTCCCTCTCACTTGAGTTTTAGTGAGGGAGGGAGACAGAGCTGTATAATGTAAGTTTTTAATTATAATATATTTAATAGAATTGAGACCCAAAGGCTTTTATAAAAGCCGTTTCCAGTATTTAACCCCTTCCCTGCAATTGATCGCTGTGTACGCAGTGATCTTACACAGCAGCACATTTTTTGCTGTCTGTGCATTTTTTTAGGGGTTATTTTTTTTTACTTTGATTTATTACAGTATATCAAAGGCTCTTTTAAGAGCTATTAACCCCTTCCTTGCCGTATATCACTTCCTAAGCAGCACATATGGTCACTGCCTAAGCAGTGCATATGGTCACTGCCTAAGCAGCGCATATGGAGCAATCTAGTCGCCGAAGGATTTTTTTTTGCTATCAGCATTTTTTTTGTCAGACTCACTAGGGGTTAATTATACCCACTAGGGGATTACGTGTATTCCTTTTGAAGCTGTCTGAACGCGTGTATAGCGATCAGTAACAGCCGATCAGTGGCAAAGGTGGTTTGGTGATTTCTCAGATGAGCATCACCATTCGTCTGGTTCGTAAATATTGTTCTGACCCATATGGATCTGCCTCCCTCTCCTCACTTGAGTTTTAGTGAGGGAAAGAGACAGATCTGTATAACATAATTTTTAAATTGTAATAAATTAAATAAAATGTTAATAAATTGTGAGTCCCAAGGGCTTTTATAAAAGCCATACCTTTTGTATAGTGTAGTGTATTAACCCCTTCCCTGCCACTGATCACTGCACAGCAGAACATTTTTTCTTGTCTGTGCATTTTTAGGGGTTAATTTTTTTGTACAGTACTACAAAGGCTCTTATAAGAGCTATTAACCCCTTCCTTGCTCTACATGTTCAAATTCCAAGTTTGAAAATCAAAAAGCGCACCTCTCAAATGTAGCCTTTCAACCCCTAACAAAGCTGACAAAGCTATGCATGGGTGGTATCCCTGTGCTCGGGAGATGTTGCTGAACATATATTGTGGTATTGTTTGTCAGTGACACATACCGAAATATGTGAATTTGTGTCTAAAGTGCAATGTATGTGGGAAAAAATACACAATAAAATGACTACCACAAACTTTGACAAAGGCTGGTGGTAGAATTAGTGCATGGAAAGTGTTAAAATAACACCATTTAAAATAGCCTAGGGTGTCTACTTTTACAAAATATATACTTTTTGGGGTAAAATACACTGTCCTACTTAAAAAAAAGTCCCAAATGAAAGATGGGCTCAGGCTGACTACACGTCAATATTCCAAGTTGAAAATGCGCACCTTCACAATGTGGCCCTTTAGCCCCCAAACAACCCAACAAACCTATGCATGGGTGGTATCCCTGTACTCAGGATATGTTGTTGAACACATATTGGGTTATTGTTTGGCAGTGACACATACCAAAATCTGTGAATTTATGTCTAAAATACAATATTTGTGAAAAAAAACCACACAAAAATTACTACCACAAACTTTGACAAAGGCTGGTGGTAGAATTAGTGCATGGAAAGTGTTAAAATACCACCATTTGAAATAGCGTAGGGTGTCTACTTTAAAAAAATATTTGGGTTGAAGGGGTAAAATACACTGGCTGGTTTCAAATATGTCCCAAATGGGACATGGGTGCAGGCGGTCTGCATGTCAAAATTTTAATTTGGAAAACCAAAAACGGCACCTACCAAATTTGGCCTTTTACTCCCCAAACAACCCAACAAACCTATACATGGGTGGTATCCCTGTACTCAAGAGATGTTGCTGAACACTTATTGGGGTGTTATTTGGCAGTGACACATACCAAAATCTGTGAATTCATGTCTGAAGTACAAGGTTTGTGAAAAAAAAACACAAAAAAATTACTACCACAAAGTTTGACAAAGGCTGGTGGTAGAATTAGTGCATGGAAAGTGTAAAAATACCACCATTTGAGATAGCCTAAGGTGTCTTCTTTTAAAAAATATATGGGTTGATGGGGTAAAATACACTGGCTGGTTTCAAATATGTCCCAAATGGGACATGGGTGCAGGCGGTCTGCATGTCAAAATTTTAATTTGGAAAACCAAAAACTGCACATACCAAATTTGGCCTTTTACCCCCCAAACAACCCAACAAACCTATGCATGGGTGGTATCCCTGTACTCAAGAGATGTTGCTCAACACTTATTAGGGTGTTATTTGGCAGTGACACATACCAAAATCTGTGAATTCATGTCTGAAGTACAAGGTTTGTGAAAAAAAAACACAAAAAAATTACTACCACAAAGTTTGACAAAGGCTGGTGGTAGAATTAGTGCATGGAAAGTGTAAAAATACCACCATTTGAGATAGCCTAAGGTGTCTTCTTTTAAAAAATATATGGGTTGATGGGGTAAAATACACTGGCTGGTTTCAAATGTGTCCCAAATGGGACATGGGTGCAGGCGGTCTGCATGTCAAAATTTTAATTTGGAAAACCAAAAACTGCACCTACCAAATTTGGCCTTTTACCCCCCAAACAACCCAACAAACCTATGCATGGGTGGTATCCCTGTACTCAAGAGATGTTGCTGAACACTTATTAGGGTGTTATTTGGCAGTGACACATACCAAAATCTGTGAATTCATGTCTGAAGTACAAGGTTTGTGAAAAAAAAACACAAAAAAATTACTACCACAAACTTTGACAAAGGCTGGTGGTAGAATTAGTGCATGGAAAGTGTAAAAATACCACCATTTGAGATAGCCTAAGGTGTCTTCTTTTAAAAAATATATGGGTTGATGGGGTAAAATACACTAGCTGGCTTCAAATATGTCCCAAATGGGACATGGGTGCAGGCTGTCTGCATGTAAAAATTTCAAGTTGGAAAACAAAAAACTGCACCTCACAAATTTGGCATTTTAGCCCCCAAACAACCCAACAAACCTATGCATGGGTGGTATCCCTGTACTCAGGAGAAATAGTAGAATCTATTTAGCATGTTTTTTCGTTCGCTATTGTCGATGAGGAGAAGTTGTTTCAAATAAAAACAAAGAAATTTGTGTATTTTTTTTTTTTTTACCATATTTTATTATTTTTTTTAATAATATGATAAGATATGATCAAAAAGATGGCATCCATAGAAAGCCCTTCTTGTCCCGATAAAAACAATATATAATATGTGTGGGTACAGCAAATGACAAAGAAGAAAATTACTGCTAAACACAAACAGCACAGAAATGTTAAAATAGCCATTGTCCAGAAAGGACAAAAATGTTTCAAAGGCTCTGTCCTTAAGGGGTTAAACATAACTGTGTAACCCCTAAATCCTGGACTATTGGGTGTCCTTGAGGACAGGTTTAAGAAACACTGCTCTAGTGCTAAAAACACAGATTTTTAATTAAATCTGTAACCTTTTGTGAAAGAGTCCCCTCTTTCATCCTCAGTCTCCATCTTTTCTAGGAGCTCAGAATATTTGGTGTGTGTATCACAGAGATCCAGCAATAAAACATGTTTAAACTGCAAGAAGTGTGTTTATAAATTTGTTTTTGTAAATAAAATACTTTGATATCCTTATTTTAAATAACTTGCCAAATTACATAAATAGCTATAAATTAAGGAAAACGGATAATTTCCTGCCCAAAGCCACATTTTTAGTTTCCTTTTTTGGTCATTTTAAATGTTTAGAGCCACAGTGTTTTTTATGCTGTTTAGTCAACTCTGTAGTCACCGTGACTTTAAAAGGGTCAGTTCCACATACAAGAATTTTTTTTTATTTTTTCATGATTTTCATGTATTTTAAGTAACTTACCGTATTTGCTCGATTATAAGACGACCCTGATTATAAGACGACCCCCCAAACTTTGTATATTCCTTTAGGAAAAAAAACTAAAAATCTGAATATAAGACTACACTGTAGGAAAAAAAGTTTAACTTGTATATATGTAAATTTCTTTTTAATATTTAATAAAAAATTTATATTATACAAATGCATTTCTTGTTTTTATTGCCTTTTATGTGCCAATGTGGCCTCTCTCCCCCTCCCCCAGCTATCTCTCTCCCCCCCAGCATTGTCTCCTTCTCCCCCGCCCCAAACTTCTCTCTCTCTCTCCACCTCCCTCGTCTCTTCCCCCTCCCCTTGTCTGTCTTGTCTCTATCTATTCCCCCTCCCCTTTTCTCTCTGTCCCCCCTCCCCTTTTCTCTCTTCCCCCTCCCTCCCCTTGTCTGTCTGTGTCTTCCCCCTCTCCCCCCCCTTATCTGTGTCTCCCCCCTTTCCCCTTGTCTGTGTCTCCTCCCCCCCCCCCCCCCCACCTGGTTTATCCTCCATGCTGCCCGACACGGCAGTCTATTATGACGGACAGCTGGTCGATTCTCCCTAGTGGCTAGCGGGGCAGCGGAGGATGTCTGCGCGATATCTTTCCCAGATATCCCAGGTCCATTTCTGGTGGTGCTGTAGTTAGATCATAGATCTACTAGATCTACATAGATCTAGATTGTAAGCTTACGAGCAGGGTTCTCTACCTCATGTACCAGTCTGTACTAGTTTGTCTAAATTAGTATGTAGTTCCTTTCTTTGCTCTGTACCAAGCGCTTCGAGAATTGGTGGCGCTGTACAAATAAATGTTAATGTAATGTAATGTAATGTAATAGATACATGGGATAAAATATTTGGGATTGTTACAGACATAGTGAGAAAACGAGTACCTCCCATCCCAGGGAGTGCCCTTCTGCACCTAGATCTTGACGCTCTTCCACCAAATAGCAAGAGACTCGCAATTCAAATTTGTATGGCTATGAAATTAAGCATTGCTAGAAGGTGGAAGGATCAAGGGCAGATTTCATGGGAAATAATACAGAACCAAATTAACCAGCAAATGATTATGGATAAAGGGTTCCATGCTGCAAACAATAGATTATTGAGCTTTAAATGGATATGGGAAGGTTGGGAAAAGTACTGTAGTGAGGGGTTGCAGGCAAACAGGATCACAGGAATTAATCAATAATAGAGGAGTAAATCAGAGGGCTTCTTACTCGGTCAACCGCTGCTTGCGATTTTATGGGTGTTTTTTTTTTTTTTTTTCTCTCTATCTCCCCATTCATAAAGAGAATAGGATAGGCACCGATCACTTGGGATGGGTGGTTATGCCAATAGGTTGAGTAATTAAATGCCTATATCTTAACGATTATGCTATAAAAGAAGGGAGGGAGAGAGAGAAGGATATATAAGCACATAAAGGGTAGTGGGAGCGGCCAAAGGATGGGATAATAATGGAGAGATGGAAAATACAAAGGCCACAAGAACACTCCACGTGATATTGACTGATGACAAAAAAAAAAGATTTGTTTCCCTCTTTTTAATAATAAAGGATCTCATGTTAATACTTTTTTATAACATACTGAGATGTATAATGACTCTCTAACCAGTGAATTTACAGATACATGATCTTGATAAGAGATTTATATCTCAGAGTCAATGCTATCTTAGAGTCAATTACATTACTGATTGGGAGATAGCAAGTTGATGACCTTGCAGATGTACTGCCATCTAGATATACTGCCTTTTAATAATGTAATCACTCCAGTCTTTAAAGTGATCAAATATCTGTTTTATGATCCTCAGGTTTGTGGCTTATTGCGTTTTTAGCAGAATATTTTTATAATTTTCAGCTGTCTTGTTTTTGTATATACCTGCAAAGATCTCCCGCTAGTTTAAGTCTTCTTTATTGGAACATATTGTACTCTTATGGGTCAATTCACTACAATTCGAGAATAGCTCGAGGAAGTCAACTTTGGAGTTCGACTTTCGCTTTGAGACTAAGTCAAATTCGGCATCCAAGTTTGACTTAGAAAAAAAACCCAGGTTCAAATCTTTCCCATTGAAAGTAAAAGATTGAGACAGAGTCAGAACCTCAGTTTGACTTGGTCTCAAAAATAACTTTGATGATTTCACCTCCCATTACTTTAAATGACGAAGATCCGAACCTTGGTTTGGGGGTTTTGCTGATGTGAACTACTGTTTCCATGATTTACAGCCAGCTAAAAAGAATCAAAGTGATTGTAATCCACATGAGCGCCAAAGGTTTACAATCTGTTTTTTTATAAATTTGGGGGGCTATTCAATAAAACTGCCAAGTGAATTGGTGGAATAGATGACTTCGAAAGATAGGCAAGTTGGAACATTTTTCCATCTCCTCTATTATTGCCTGATTTTTTCAGTTCATGTATTAATTCACCTTTAGTGAAGAGATCCCATTGTTATTGGTATTTTTTTTATACCTGGGAACTAGTTTGCCAGCCAGTCTCTTAGAAGGACAGAGGTAGAGCTCAGCATAACTTTGGTAGCACTAACATTTGAACTTCTAAGCTCTGCCCCCTCATCCTGATTTGGCAAGGGCAAGATTCTGGAGGTACGGAAACCCAAAGTAATAGTTATTACAAAATGGGAAGATTGGGCCAATACGTTAATGAGCCTGCTCTCACCACTGCCACATACCTTCTAATGACTTCTGATGTATATATAAACTTATATATAAAACTTATGTGAAAATGTAATTAGTAAAATAGTGAAAATGGGGGTTGTGTAAAAAAGAGTGGTTGAGAAAAATGGGTGGTCATGACACAATTAGATCTGCGCATATATATAACATGTCTCTCCCTACTATAAATAAATTATGCTGACTGCACCAAAACAGAAAAGGCTTTGATTTGAACATTTATAGAAACATTTTAGATCCCTTTATGATTTCATTGTTCCAGTCTGGCTGTCACTGTCCTGTGTAGTCCAAGTTAGACACAAATGTTTTATTTTTGCTCCTTTTTTTGCCGACATATATATAGTGGTCTTCCAAATTGCATTACAAATATCATAATGCGGACACACATAAAGATCATTTTTACAGATCCAAACATGTATAATATTCATACAGAACCCCCATTGTTTTTGGACAAGGCAAAAGAGGGAAAGACGTATGAGTTTTTCTCAAACAAAAATATGTGACTTTTCACCTACTAGTATTTTGTTTTATATGATTTGCACTGATATAAATATATATAAATATATCTCCTTTCCTACCTCTGCTTTGCAAACTGGTAATGCTTGAAGCTGCTGTTAAAAGGCTGCATGTTACCTAAGGAACAACCCCAGATTATGATCTGTTTGGCCGTTTTGGGAAGTGTCCTGAGGTTCGTAATACAATTGTCTTTCCTCTGTCCAAGTTGACTTTGGCAGACACCTTCAGAAAGGATGTGCATGTTAGTTATTCTAAGACAATGTGAGTGTTTTAACCATATGTTGAATCAAAACTTACAACCTTCGACAACTACACCTCCAGATCTCACCACTTTCCTTTACTTTTTGCATCTCATCTATTTTGCCAAATCCAAACTTTCAGATACAATCACTTTGCACTCATACAATCCTATGCAACACATTTTTTTCTGAGTAGGTTTTATCGACATGCTCTAGGGTCAAAGCACAGGTCCTGTACCTTTTGTGATGACTGCCATCAATCTCATGATCACATGGTGCTACAAACTCAAGAATGAATGACTTCAAGAATATGGACTCTCTACTAGATAACTGGTTAGGGTCTTTAGCTGGCTGAGGGGACCAAAGCAGTATTCAAGGTGAGATACTCAGTGAGACCTCCACTTATGATTAAGCATTGTCAGACACTTTTTGCTTTATCCATATATTTTTCGTGTGCAGTTTACACCTCCATTTAACATACCTTTTTGTCTTGGATTCAAGAGTGCCGGTGTATTTTTTCCTGTTTGTCAATGAATTGGCAGCTCGTTCGACTGTAATTTGATCCTGAGCACCTGGAATCATTATATATAGTACTTACCTTGCCAGCGAGAGAGAGCACGGTTTGTTTCCTTGGTGGGGAGTGTGTTTGTAGACCTCCAAAGTACCATCACAGTAACATGCTATATTGTCCATTGAAAAGAAAAAGAATTCTTAAAAAATTGCATTTATATACGTTAGAAAAAAGGCATCTCAGAGGGGATATGATAACATTATATAAATATATGCAGGGCCAATATAAAGATCTCTCCAGGGACCTGTTCATTAACAGAAATGTACAAAGAACAAGAGGTCACCCCCCTGAGTCTGGAAGAGCAAAGATTTCATAGACAGCAAAGGAAGGGATTCTTTATGGTAAGGACAATAAAGTTATGGAACTCACTGCCAAGGGAGGTAGTGCTATCAACCACAATAGATGCATTTAAAAATGGTCTGGATGGGTTTTTGTTTTGGTTTTTTTTAGAAAAGCAGAGCATACACGGCTATTAATAATAGAATAAGTATTAATAATAGAGAAAGAGCTTCCTTAGGGGTTTTTGCCTTCTTTTGGATCAAAAGCTGGAATGATTGGTAGAAGGGTTGAACTTGATGGACTTGTGTCTTTTTTCAACCTAAATTACTATGTTACTATGTTACTATGTAATTGGTAAAGACACAAATTCAAAACCCACTCATATTTTCACCTGGTGCATTTTGTACAATCTAGACCTTATCGGTCTGTGATTATTACAATCACGTACAGATATCATGTTTTGAAAATTTCCACCCTCTACCATCTTGTTTCATTTAATATTCACAGCCCTTACAGGTGATCATGTTACCATGGGACTATGGTGAGATGTGCAAATTTGAGCAAACAATTTCTCCCATTTTGCCAGTTCACAATCATTCTCTCCTTTCTTTTTTCGTGTTGGATCATTCCCCAGATCATAATACAAATGCTAAATTTAAAACCAATTTATCAAAAAGCTAACTTTTATTAATCATGATAATAAATGACACAGTCATGTTGAATCACTGATTCAATTTATTAAAAGGCAGGCACTTAAAAAGATAACAGGAACAAACTGAGTTACTTATGGGTCAAGATCTCAGTGAGTAATTACAGTGCAGGGTTAAGTGTGGCACTTTAGTGATCACTCTGGTGTAGGGTTGCCACCTTTCTTCAAAAAAATACCGGCCTTGGTACTGTCTCCATAGACTTAACATTGGCCTGAGGCCAATATTTTACCGGCCTGCCGGTAAAATACTGGCCAGGTGGCAACCCTACTCTGGTAAACTAGTCTGAACGGGACAACTTAAATATTGGTTCTGCTTTGAATGTAGAGAATAAAAAAAAATATAAAAAATGATCAACACATTGTGTCAGCACAATCGCAAGCAAATGCATAAATTAAGATAAAAGTATGTTTTAAGTGTGTCTGTGGGGTTTCCTGTTTATGACATCACCTGTGGCTTGATATGTAAGTGAAGTACATTCAATAGGAAACGGTATAATTTGCAAATCAAACCACAAGCACGATACACCACAGATATGATTTCTCTTAACTTGTGCACTTGCATTCTGCTTACACAAAGTGTAGATCAGTGGTATATTTTTTATACTCTACAGTCGCAATATTAACAACAGAGTACCTTTAATATTGCAAAACTGTATTACATGGAATGAAAGCAGAACTGTTTCCCCTGATGACGCTTGTTAATTTCTCACCACAACAAAAACAAGAAGAACTTGTGAGTAAAATTAGTTCGCTGCCTAAAGGATTTGGCTGACCAGCAAACATCTGCAATTCTCTACTTGTTATTATTACCTAATAAGATTGGCACACGTAAATATTTGGTGTATGGGATTGGCCATTATACTTTAACTGAATGACTCGGTTGGCTAAGTTACTATTTATAAACTTCCTCGAAATGTGTTTCTATGGTGTACCATGCCTGAGTTATTCACGTTTTGTTGCCTCATTCATTCATCTAGGAGGGACAAACACAACTCTCCAGCTAGCACTTAAAACACCCGTATATAGGTAATAGAATAATTTTAATCATTTGTATAATATGAGTAATATTAATGATTATATTGGGAGATTGAGAACTGCCAACCTAGAATATAGTATAGGTACAGGTGCAATGCAAAGGACTGCTTGTATGCTCTCTCCTTAGGAGCACAGATAGAGGAAAACAAATTCTATCAAAAAGAAGCAGACATGCACACTGATAGTATAAAGGTAAAATAATTTTATTGGAAGTATTAATGATTACTTTGTAAGCTTTTTATGTTTATCCACATTCAAGTGAATGGAACAGAGAATGGAACTCTGGCTCCTAGTGAGAGCAAAAAATGTCCATGTTTGCACGGACATAAGATGACCCTTATTATAAAATAGCCCCAAAACTTTGGATCTTAATTTATGAAAAAATACATAAAATGCCTAATATTAGGTGACCAGCCCATAGGAAAAAAGTTTACTAATAAATATTGCTTCACATTAAAACTTTTTTCATGTTTAACCGGTTGTCGCAAATGGACATATACATATGGGGTCTTTTTTACCATTTCATCTTATTTTATTTTGTTTTAGTAAATTATTTGATATGATGAAAATAATCCTTAGAAATCTATTCTTTTGCTGATAAAAATAACCAATATAAAATATGTAGTGCCAGTGAAGACTTTTTGCTGGCCCTTGCTGATCTTGCCCTCAGCATCAAATACATACAGTCACAAATTCAGTGTCACATACACATACAGGCACATGTCACACAGTCACACATGCACATGCAGCCACACATTCACACCCAAACGACCTGCCATTTGCCCCTAAAGAATAACGATAATGTGGGAAGGCACTCCACTGTTGGGTCCCGACAGGATCTCACTACTGATCTCCCAAAAGGTATAAGAAAAACAACGCCCAGCAAACTTCTGTTGTGAGGTGGTTATATTACACCGCAGGTGATGTTTCAACATGTATAGGGTTTTTTAAAGCATGTGGCATAAAAAAAATCCACCTCATCACGACAAGGTGCTGTTTTTGTCTTTCTTCTGCTTATTGCACGCAAAGGACTTGCCCCTGGACTCACTGACGTGCCCCTGCACACTTTGTTGGCATTGCACAAAGGACATGCATTTGCACCAAAAACACTTCCCACTGCACACACAGACTTGCCTCTGCACTCAGTGACTTTCCATTGCAACCAGCGATTTGCTATCTCACCTCTAGGACTTGCCATTGCACCCACAGATCTGCACCCCCGGGACTTGCCATTACACCCCCCAGGACTTGCCAGAGCACCCACAGACATTTCTCCTCCAGGACTTGCCACTGCACTCAGAGACTAGTTATTTCACCTACAGGACTTGACAGTGGATCCATATACATGTCAATGCACCCATAGATTTGGCAATGCACCAACAGTTTTGCCATTACTCCTCTAGAACTTGCCATTGCTCCTTCAGTTCCTGCCAGTGTTACTTGGTGTCTAGTGATACGACTGGAGGATGTTTGTGCACTTCTTGGAAGTTGCCTAACATTTTCGCTGGGTCTGAGGCGGAATGTGAAAAGTCAGGTGACTCCCGGCATGACTACTATCTGTAAGGAACATGGATCCTATTCTTGTATTTAGACCTCTGACTATAAGACAATCTTATTTTCTCTAGAAACCTTCTGTTAAATTCAAGCCCGGAAAGGGGTTATAGCTCCTAGTTGTTGCCTGTCCCTGGAATATATTATTGACTTATACTATGGGGCCCCATTTTGTTCCCCAAGTCCCAAGACCCTGCCCCTACCCAGTGCCTTTGTTTGGTACAGCAAGACTTTCCCCACAGGGTGTCCAGGACAAGATGTATATCCAGGGGACCCCAAGCTGTTCCAAGATTTAGCTTCAAATGACATCCTGACAGGAAGAAGTCTGTTTATTTTAATATTTGCAGGAGGCCTCCTTCTGTTGGAAAGAGTGTGTTTTAGGTCTTATGGGCAATGTTAGTTTTGGACGTGTTCAATGTTATTGTATTACTTTTGAAATGTATTACATATCCAGGTAATAGATGGTAAGTGTTTTCCTATCTTATGTGTCCACCTGTGAGTCATCCCTTATCATTTCAGAATGTGTTACCTATAAGGTGTGATTTCCCATATTAAGTTGCATAGAAGTCTGTGTGTGTGATTAGAATCACTTGTCATTTCTGTTGTTTACTCCAGGGCTTGACAAACTAAACTGAGTTTTAGGAGCCAGAAAAAAAATCTAGGATCCAGACAATGACCCATACACACAATCACACTAACATACACACACAATCACATACACAGTCAGTCACAGACACACAGACACACACACACACACAGTCACTCACATATACACACACACAGTCAGTCACACACACACAGTCACATACACACAAAGATAGAGTCAGTCACAAACACACAAGTCAGCAGGTTTTTTTATTATAAATTTAAAAAAACGTTAATCTCTCAATATAACCCAACCTCCCTGCTGCTATACCTCATTGCAGAGATGGGGGGCATTTATATTCCAGCCAGGTCTGTGCCTCTCACATAGAGCATGCTTAACAGCTTTGCTTCTAGCCCTGTTAAGCATGCCCAGTTCTCGGACACCAAAGCAAAGTGGGCGGAGGGCAGTGCAGGACGTTTGTGCAGCTGGTGCGCACGCTCTGCTCCCTCCCAGGCTGCTCGATAAAAAAAAAAAGCGATCCCTTGTGGGGCTAACAATACCCGCCAAGTCTAATTTCCAATATTTGTCAAGCCCTAGTGTACCCGATTGTGTGATCAATGTCCCCTTGTTTTGAAGTGTATAAAAGTTTTATTTCTGTTCAATAAAGTTTTTGTTTTATCTCTATACGGGTGTTGTCTGGTAATTGGGGAAAATTGCTGAGTATTCCTGAGCTATATGGAGTTCCAGTATAAGGAAGCAGAGCTTTTGATGGAGGTACAAAGCCAGGGTACAGGGGAGTCTGTCATAGGTGAACTTTATGGTAAATATTGGCTATTTTGAGGAACATAACATAAGATTTAGTGACACTTTTTACTGTTCCTGAACAAAGCTGTGATATTCTATTGTTTTGTACATTGTAACACGTATTCTTTTTCACGAAAGTCACATGATGTAAAACACTGTCAGGTCTGGAATAAACCTAGTGTTTGTGAAGCTTTATTTTCACTGTTCGCAGATACAGAACAGAAAACCTGGTTAAGTGAGAGTATTGCACTGGGCTGTAGACGCTATCTGTCTTATTGCATTGTATTTGGTGCATTCTGATTGCTCAGTGTATTCTGAGATTCAGTTGCTAATACACTCTCAGTAAACACATAAAGGTTTCCTGAACAGCAGTTAATCAGTAGAATTATGTAAAACCAATTAGATAATGTAGAGGAAGTCACGGAAAGCTGTGTGTAATATACAAGAGATCAATATGTGTTCAGAGACATACCTAGAAAGTTACCAGTGAGCAAGGGCGAATTTAAATGTGAGCTGCAAAAATCCTGATTTAATAGTGAAGTTGGAAAATGTCTCAAGCTTGTCTATCTTTCCAACTCCATTATTATTGCCTGATTTTTGCAGTTCAGTTGTCAGTTATTGTATAGTGAATAGACCCCAATGGATTAAATAGGTTTTTTTTTCCACTAATGATCTACACAAAATTTACATTAAGGGCAACTTAGCCAAAGATGAAGTCATGTATAATTAAAAGATTGCATCAAATGTAGGCATTTTAAATAGAGTTACTTTTATGAAGGAATATAAACAAAGTAACTTGCTGAACCTTTTTTGTTTTGTATAACTCTATCATGGGCAAGGCCTCATTAAGACATTGTAGGCCACTGGGCTACAGGTACTGTGAAACCCCAGTAATATCGGATAAGTTGCTTGACAAATGTTTCAGTGCTCCAGCAGCTAAATTGCACTCCCAGGACTTCCCCCAGTACCAAGGACTTACACCAGCCTTAGAATGCACTCACAGGACTTGCCACAGAACCCATGACTTACCCCAGCCTTAGACTGCACTTACAGGACTTACACCAGCAACAAGGACTTGCATCAGCACATTGATTGCACTCATAAGACTTACCCCAATACGTAGATAGCACTCAGAGGACTTACACCAGCACCCAGGACTTACCCCAGCACTTGGACTGCACTCACATGGCTTATTCCAGGATCCGCTCACAGGACTTGCCCTAGGACTTAAATTACACTAACAGGACTTGCACAAGCTTGCAACCAGAGTGCAGCAAAAAAGCTTTTTTTTTAATTCTATACACCCCTTGCTGTGTTTTGGTCTACTCTCTTTCTCTGTGATGCTGAGCATCACAGAGTCACACAACACTACACAACATTAACTTTTGTTGACTGCAACTCCTCTGATGCTGAGCATACAACATTGCTAGTTGATATTATGGGAATAGTACTAACTGTTGGCATGGGGGAGCGTTGAGGAGGTGGTGCTACAGCAACTCTACAGTGCACACACTTAAGGCTTTATTTACGAAATAGAGAATTGCAGAGAGCTGAGATGGGAATTTTAAACTTTTGGCCAAAGTAGCAGAGTTAGAAAAATGGAAGATTTTTTCTCACTCAGCTACTGTGGAATTACATTTAAAATTCCCATCTTAACTCCCTGCAATTTGCTCTTTCATGAATGAAGCCCTAGCTTTTGTTGATTGCATCTACAATATTAATTAGCCAGCCATAGTGCTAGCTGAACGTCATGGGAATTGCTGTGGGGTTGTGGTGGCCTGCACTACACTACACACTAACTTCATTGTAGTTGTATCGCAGCTCCCACGATATGCAGCCAGCCATTACCGGCCGAACACCAAAGGAATTGTAGACTGGGGTAGTTGTGGCTAATCTTTACCACCCCGGGTATCCCACGGATGCTTAAAATCCTTGACTGTGTTTACCTCTACCACTTCTGCTGGCAGGCTATTCCATACATCCACTACCCTCTCAGTAAAGTAATACTTCCTGATATTACTTTTAAATCGTTGCCCCTCTAATTTAAGACTATGTCCTCTAGTTGTGGTAGTTTTTCTTCTTTTAAATATACTCTCTTCCTTTACTGTGTTGATTCCCTTTATGTATTTAAATGTTTCTATCATATCCCCCCTGTTACGTCTTTCCTCCAAGCTATACATGTTAAGATGCTTTAACCTTTCCTGGTAAGTTTTATCCTTCTACCCATGAACCAGTTTCGTAGCCCTTCTCTGAACTCTCTCCAAAGTATCAATATCCTTCTGGAGATACTGTCTCCAGTACTGCGTACAATACTCCAAGTGAGGTAAAGAAGTATTGAGATGGGAGAGCAGCAAGATGGGAAGGATATTTTGTCCCTCTCCTGCCAGGGGACAATATCCTGTAGTCAGTGAAAGGGATCAATTTGACTCCATAACCTTTAATTAGTTAGTTGATTTTACCTCACACGTCTATAAATGGGACAAAGCTATAAAAACATGTTTGACCTGAACTGCTCCTCTAAACACAGTTGAACCCATGCTAATGTTGGCTGAGTTTTCCCTGTGTTTATCAGATCTATATAAAAAGTCCTAGCTCCTATCTACATAACAGAAACCTTTTATTGCCAGATTAATTACTCTGTGAATTATTCGCTCTGAGCAGAAGAAAACTATCCCAGCAGTCATCCCAGTTCATGTAAATCATTAATCAAAACCTTCTCTTAGTAAGGGTGAAAATGCCAAGATAAACTTCACTTCTGCCATTATATAATGCATTCAATATATTTTGCACTAAATGTTTTTATGGTGAGGCCGAGAGTCGTTTGTTCAATGTTTGAGTAAATATTGACAAAAGGAACAGAAAAATAGCATGGGTAGAATACATTCCTATTAATTGTTATACTTATTGTGGCTATGACATAAAAGGAGCTAAGACTATTCAGATCCTACCTGCTATCTTCTAGGGGACTGGAATGCAAAGTGGCCATTTATTTATTACATATATTATTATTATTATCATAATGTTTACAATATTTTTCAATTTTTTTTTATATATATATATAAATGTGTATATGTATATAGTTATATATATATATATTAATATTCACATAAATTCATATACATCACATAATGATATTTGTATAAGTAAGTGCACTTTATAGCATATAATAATTTATTATATCATGTTAATAATCAATTAATATTAAAAGAGAAGTTCTTTTAGAAGTGCACTTTAATAACAAAATGCGACAAAAATCTGTTTTTGGCATTTTATATTTTAACAATATATATTTTTTGTTTATCTTTTTTTTTCCTAAAAAGTCTCGTTGTCAGTGAATTATGATATGAACTGTAAACTGTAAATATATATATACGCAGGTCTACATTCTTTTGAAAATGTCAGATTGTTATGAAAATGTCTGAAACAAACCATTGGAAGCGTTACATGTAACAACAGTGCAAAAAAATATAAAGCAGCAGAAGTTTATGCACAAAGAAACCAGAGTTTTTATTTGTCATTACACTTCATCAATCAAGGCAAAGTTGTGTTGAGAGAAAAAAGTCTTCTAATCGGCAGTGGTAGCTGAGAATAAAAGCCATTTAGAGGTTTTCCTGATGACAGTCAACTGATGAAGCCCTTGGCAGAGTGAAACGCGTAGTGACCATTGATCCTGAGCGCGGTTAAGTTGCCACCAGAAAATCCAGGTCTTTCCCTCTATTGTACGATTGTGTACCATGAGTGCTTTTGTGAACCTCTTTGCGGACGTTCACCATTATTAAGAGTAAGCCTTGTATCTGTTTTTATATAAATAAATACTATACAGTTTTACACTATTGTGTTATTTTTTCTCCTGTATTTTAGGGATGAAACTACTTAATGATCACAAGATGTCGGTAGGCTATGTGGTTATCGTGGCTAGTCCCTTTCAGCAACATTTGAATCTGCAAGTGCCTTTTGGGGGAAGAACCAGCATATACAGATACAAATGGTAAGCTTTAGAAATTGAGCAGTATATAATCTGATCCTAAATCCTTATCAGAGATATAAAAAGTTATCACTTTTTTCACAGTGTGCACTATTCTTGTTAATAAGCATTGATATTCTGAAGAAATCTGTCTCGCTTGCCTCATTTGAGTACTCTTTATGTTTTTTTTATACATCCTTTATATTTATGGGGACCAGTGGCGTAGCGTGGGGGGTGCAGGGGGGGCCGGCCGCACCGGGCGCAATATCTGGGGGGGCGCACTAGCCCTATGCGGCCACCAGGGCCGTCTTTAACGCGGGGCAAACGGGGCAGCTGCCCTGGGCCCATTTACTCCTGGGGGGCCCCAAGGCAGCTGTCCCGTGGGCCCCCAGCCCCTGCTGCCGCGTTCACAGCGCATTGCGCTTGTGAACGCTTTTTTCCGGCAAGCCGCATCCGATGGATGCGACGGCCGAAAAAAAAAAAAAAAAAAACTGCCGCCGGATGTGACGTCGCGTCACATCCGGTTTCTGTTTCCCTCCTCCGTGCAAGAGGGAAGACTGCACGGAGGAGACATCCGGCGGGGGACACGGAGCCGCTTCATGTAAGTACGGGGGGGGGGGGGGGGGCTGGCTGGCACAATATTCCTGGTATCTGACTGGCACTATATTACTGGGTATCTGAATGGCACAATATTACTGGGCATCTGATTGGCACTATATTACTGGGTATCTGATTGGCACTATATTACTGGGTATCTGATTGGCACTATATTACTTGGCATCTGATTGGCACTATATTACTGGGCATCTGATTGGCACTATATTACTGGGTATCTGATTGGCACTATATTACTGGGTATCTGATTGGCACTATATTACTTGGCATCTGATTGGCACTATATTACTGGGCATCTGATTGGCACTATATTACTGGGTATCTGATTGGCACTATATTACTGGGCATCTGATTGGCACTATATTACTGGGTATCTGATTGGCACTATATTACTTGGCATCTGATTGGCACTATATTACTGGGCATCTGACTGGCACTATATTACTGGGCATCTGGCTGGCACAATAATACTGGGCATCTGACTGGCACAATAATACTGGGCATCTGACTGGCACTATATTACTGGGCATCTGGCTGGCACAATAATACTGGGCATCTGACTGGCACAATAATACTGGGCATCTGACTGGCACTATATTACTGGGCATCTGGCTGGCACAATAATACTGGGCATCTGGCTGGCATAATATTACAGGCATCTGGCTGGCACTATATTACTGGGCTCTGACTGGCACAATATTACAGGCATCTGACTGGCATAATATTACAGGCATCTGACTGGCACAATATTACAGGCATCTGACTGGCACAATATTACAGGCCTCTGACTGGCACAATATTCCTGGCCTCTGACTGGCACACTATTACAAGCATCTGACTGGCACAATATTACAGGCATCTGACTGGCACAATATTCCTGGCCTCTGACTGCACACTATTACAGGCATCTGACTGGCATAATATTACAGGCATCTGACAGGCACCATATTCCTGGGCTCTGACAGGCACAATATTCCTGGGCTCTGACAGGCACAATATTCCTGGGCTCTGACAGGCACAATATTCCTGGTATCTGATTGGCACAATATTATTGGTATCTGACTGGCACAATATTACTGGTATCTGACTGGCACATTATTACTGGGCTCTGACTGGCACAATATTGCAGGCATCTGACTGGCACAATATTGCAGGCATCTGACTGGCACAATATTACTAGGCTCTGACTGGCACAATATTACTGGGCTCTGACTGGCACAATATTACTGGCATCCGAAAGTTACAATATTACTGGCATCTGAATGGCACAACAATTATGGCATATGTGTGTGTGTGTGTGTGTGGGGGGGGGGGGGGGGGTAACATTAGAGGTACAGGATTGAGGAAGTTGGCTCCGTCTAGCCCAGTCTTGGATCATCTCCAGGGTATGGTTCCATTTTGATGTTTAGTTTTTGTTCTTGATATTTTTTGTCGTTTACGACATATAATAGCATGGCCCATGCTAGGTTACTACATGTGTATATTTGTATTCATAGACCTGCTGAAAATGTGGAGAATGTGTGTAATGCATGTTCGCACTCAATAAAGTGTTGGAAAATAAACTTGTATTTAGATGCATTTTACTTTAATTACATAAGTATTTTCATAACAAACAATACATGTGCTTGGGGGGTAAGGGTTTCTTTAACTAATCTAGTAGAAGAGACTCGAGTGCTAAAATCCACGGGTTAGGGGGCGCAAATTACTTGCCTTGCCCCGGGTGCTGACAACCCACGCTACGCCACTGATGGGGACCGGCACTTTTTAATGTTTGAGCAGCTTACAAATATTGTTAAACTTGTATAGTGCCCATAGACTTAAGGATTTGTTTTATAATTTTTGTTGTTGAATATGTTTGGTTGCTTGAGGTACTGTTTTGTGCTGTTCACATAAGGCCATAACCAGTTGGTGACCAATTATTTGGATATTTATTATCCCTAAAACAGTGACTTGTGGTGAATTGAGAACTGAGTTAACAAACAACAGTCCAAAATAGTCAGAACTACTCAAACTCCGTAAGTTATCCAGCTTGGATGCTTTGGCCTACATTTTGCTCCGTAGTTGGCAATTCAGCATAGTTCATTGTGTACACAGTGTGTGCTGTACTGTGGATACAGGTCTTATTGGGGTGCTGATGCTAAATATAAGGTTCTTCTCAATAAAGCGAGAATTAAGACAGGAATTTCAAACATAAGGCCAAGGTAGCTAAGTTTTTCCAACTTGGCTGGAATGGCCTAAAATTTGAAAGTCCCTTTACAATTCCTTGCAATTTTCTCTCTATTGAGTAGACCCTTTAATTTAAATGAATGTTGAAATTACTGGTAAAAAGGTCAAATAAACCTTTTAGATGAATTAGCATTGTAATATTTTGCATTTCACCTTGTAAAAGATTACAGGTCTCTTGGAAATTGATATATAATACATGATGCAGTTGTATAATCTGCAATGTCTTCTATGAGTAGGATATTTTATGCTATATAGCCAGTGGTGTATCTTGGTTTTGTGCTGCCCTAGGCAGAAAAAATTTGGGCACCCCCCCCCTACCCACGCTGCACACGCACGACATGCCCCATAACCCACATCACCCCCATTACATGCCTCCATTAACCCCATCACCCCATTATATGCCTCCATTAAACTCATCATATGCCACTATTAACCCCATCACCCCCATTACATGCCTGCGTCACCCCCATTACATGCCTCCATTACCCCCATTACATACCCCCATTACATGCCCCATATCCTCCATTACATGCCCCATCACCCCCATTACATACCTCCATTGCCCCCTTTATATACCTCCATTAACCCCATCACCCCCATTACATTCTTTCATAACCCCCATTACATGCCTGCATCACCCCCATTACATGCCCCATAACCCCCATTACATGCCCCATCACATACCTCCATTGCCTCCATTATATACCTCCATTAACCCCATTATATGCCTCCATTATCTCCATTATATGCCCCCTCACCCCAGGACTTACCCTGATCTGATCCGTGGTGGCTAGTGGCAGGCAGCATGGTGTCCTACCATGCTGCCTGTTCAGCTCCTGCAGTGAGTGTGGATATGTCACGTGACCCGGCGTGCGTCTGATGTCAGAGCGGCAGGTCACGTGACCCATCATCACTCCGCCCCCTCTAAGAAAAAAACGCTCGGGCAGTGCGATTGTTGCGATCAGGCTGCCCATTCGTTTTTTTCTTATTTTTTTTTCTAGTGCTGGGGTGCGCTGCCGCCCCCAAAATTTGCCGTCGCCTAGGATGCCTCACGGTAAATACCGCACTGTATATAGCTAGCATTGCATATCATTATGTTACTAATTTTTACAAACTGAAATGTGCAAAGCAATGTAGAAAATTCAAGTTTGTATTTTATTTTGCTTACTGATATGTAATGATCTGTTAAGTCTCCACTACTTTTCCATAGAAGAAGCAATATAAATATTGAAACATGGATTATGAAGACAGATAAGAATCATTTGGTTAAAAGCTCAGGTGTATTTGTTCTTCAGGAAGCCAGGCTTGCTTCAATTCCTTTACAGTGTTAGACTGATCAGTCAGTAGAAGTAGAAAAGGCCATACTTCTACCACTGGATGATAAGTACAGCTATACCTCATTTTATTGCGCTTTGACTTATTGCGCTTGACAGGATGTGCCAATTACCCGTCGACCAAGTCTTTCAGCGCCATTTTCTTTGTGTGCCGCTGACTACTCCATGTCCGTATTTGCACAGACACAACAATATTTTATTGATATTAGACCAAATAATCACTTACAATGGCCTCTAAGCATCCAAAGATAGTATGTACAGTACATATTGTTTGTACTTAATCATTTTTGCCTATGTGACTCACGGATCTATTACGGTATTTGCTCAAATATAATATGAGACTGATTATAAGATGACCCCCAATATTAATTTAGGAAAAAAAGAAAATGCCTGAATATCAGACTACCCTATAGGGGAAAAGTTTTACTTGTAAATATTAATTCACATGTAAAATGTGTTTTTTTTATATACATAATAAAAATGATGATTAAAAAAAAAAGCTTTTCTTGTTTTTATTTGCCAATCTGCCTCCCACACAGCCATCTTCCATCCCAGACTTAGCCAATGCTGCCCCACACAGCCATCTGCACCCAAGACTTAGCCAATGCTGCCCCCAACACTGCCATCAGCCCCCCAGACTTAGCTGCTTTCCCCACACACGCAGGCTTCCTCCAATGATGCCGACACTTCTGCCAGAACTTCTATGAAGGAACATTGGAAGATCGCGTGACCCTGGTGTTCTTGCTATTTGAGGTCTGATTATAAGAAGGGGGTGTTTTTCTGAGCATTTGCTCTAAAAAAAAAACCTTGTCCTATAAACGAGCAAATATGGTACTTTATTCAATTATGACCCTCTGTGTAGTTGTTGATGCCCTCCATAGTTTGAGAAGTTTATTGCAATAAATAAATAAATATTGCAATTATTCAATTTAACATCAAGCGTATATTACTACTGTTTAGAGTCTTTCTGACGATTCTGTAATGAACACAGTATTCTGCTTCTCAAATATCCCCTCTGGACCTTGTTTCCTTCGGTTACATTTCTAAATGGTCTGAAAATTGTTCTGTAACGTTTGCATCGATCATTAAGTCTGCTCATGTCTGCCCTGCTTATCCATTAGATCCACATTAACTGAATGAGATTTTTTGGGGAAAAAAACATTAATTTTGTGAAATGCAATGTTACTGAAATGCAAGATAAAACCTCAGTTCACTTAGAAACCACCAAAACCCTTCAAAATTATGCAAAGTGCACTGTTAGGAGAACAGATACATAACAGGATTATAAGAATAATAATGCATTAAATTCAAATCAAATTGTGATTTTGTTTTAGTCATAGTCTTTGCCATTTGAGTTTAGTCGTATTTAAGTAATCTGAATTGTTTTTAGATTTAGTCTAGTTTTAGTCGACTAATTCTCCAGCAGTGAGGGAGGGAAAAGGTCTGAGAAGTCTGTTACACTGTGTTAAGGTAACTTGCTAGATAGATCTTGTGTCAGATGGGTGAGTATCCTCTTCATCAGTGTTTGTAGAGTCTCCACGCACAGCATTTTTTATCCTCCATTATCTCTATCATTAACCCTCTCTTTTTTATTTTTTCTTGTAAAAGGAAAAACATTTTTGAGCTTCCCCTCCCGCTAACCTACCTTTATAAGCATGGGGAGAGAATCGGGTATGTCATTTACCGTGGCGATCTCTCCTCAGACTCCTTGAGGAGTCACTGACTTATATAGATTTGTGTGGGAAATTACCCCCTCTTCTTCACAAACTGAGAGCAGATATAACTAGCCTATATTTCCCTAAATCCTTCAGTTATACACTGCAGTGCATTATGGTCCTTTCTCAAACACGAGCTTCCAATACAGGCCACTGGTGTAATATCTTTCTTTTTATTTCATTTTTATTAACAGAGAAACCTATTTTTCAATATTCTCACATAAATACATTAAGACAATACCAATATATAAATATTTAGCGTATCTATATTTATCTATGATAAAGTCTATATAAATCAAATATACAATTCATACATATATTTTCTCAACCAATGGGGGCCTTCTGGTCAACACTGGTTACAGCCTTTTATTATTGCATTCAACTCTTCTACACTCAGGTTTCTCTCTGAACACCTAGATATCAATGGCTTCCATCTTATCAACCCATTCACACCAACTCTGAAAGTCTTCACAAAACACACTATTCATGTTAATTATTCCATCTTTAACTGGAAAAGAAGCTTCCATTTTAAATGTGACCAGAAGAACCCTTGAGCTTTCATCCTATTCCTTGCAGTCAGAGGCGTCGCTAGGGGTGGGCTACTGGGGCTATAGCCCCGAGTCCCCCCTTCATAGCCCCGAATGGAGACTCTGGGGCTAAAGTATTCTTTAGCCCCGAGACTCCAGGGCTTTAAATATATATAAATAAATAAAAAATCCCCCGGTGAGCTTTCCTCCGTCTGGGGGGGTAAGGGCCGATTGGGAGGAGAGGCTGCTATAGGGAGCTCGCTCCCTAGCCTCTCCTCCTGGCCATAGAGATCACAGCGCGACGGGTGCAAGCTCCGCCCCCGTCGCGCTGTGTCAGCTGCTTGCCGAATGTCAGGTGGACGGACATCCGGCAGAAGGTCCTGGATGACGGACCAAGTGTAAGGTAAGTAAAAAATAAAAAAAGTGTGACTGTGTATGGGTGTCTAGGTGTGTGTGTGTGTGTCTGGGTATTACTGGTTTCTGACTGGCACACTATTACTGGGTTCTGACTGGCACACTATTACTGGGCTCTGAGTGGCACACTATTACTGGGCTCTGACTGGCACACTATTACTGGGTTCTGACTGGCACTATATTACTGGGTTCTGAGTGGCACAATATTACTGGGCTCTGATTGGCACACTATTACAGGGCTTTAAATATATATAAATAAATAAAAAATCCCCCGGTGAGCTTTCCTCCGTCTGGGGGGGTAAGGGCCGATTGGGAGGAGAGGCTGCTATAGGGAGCTCGCTCCCTAGCCTCTCCTCCTGGCCATAGAGATCACAGCGCGACGGGTGCAAGCTCCGCCCCCGTCGCGCTGTGTCAGCTGCTTGCCGAATGTCAGGTGGACGGACATCCGGCAGAAGGTCCTGGATGACGGACCAAGTGTAAGGTAAGTAAAAAATAAAAAAAGTGTGACTGTGTATGGGTGTCTAGGTGTGTGTGTGTGTGTGTGTGTCTGGGTATTACTGGTTTCTGACTGGCACACTATTACTGGGTTCTGACTGGCACACTATTACTGGGCTCTGAGTGGCACACTATTACTGGGCTCTGACTGGCACACTATTACTGGGTTCTGACTGGCACACTATTACTGGGTTCTGAGTGGCAAAATATTCTTGGGCTCTGACTGGCACTATATTACTGGGTTCTGAGTGGCACAATATTACTGGGCTCTGATTGGCACACTATTACTGGGCTCTGACTGGCACAATATTCCTGGGCTCTGACTGGCACTATATTACTGGGTTCTGAGTGGCACAATATTACCGGGCTCTGATTGGCACAATATTACTGGGCTCTGACTAGCACAATATTACTGGGCTCTGACTAGCACAATATTCTTGGGCTCTGACTGGCACAATATTCCTGGGCTCTGACTGGCACTATATTACTGGGTTCTGAGTGGCACAATATTACTGGGTTCTGAGTGGCACACTATTACTGGGCTCTGAGTGGCACACTATTACTGGGCTCTGACTGGCACAATATTCCTAGGCTCTGACTGGCACAATATTACTGGGCTCTGACTGGCACAATATTCCTAGGCTCTGACTGGCACAATATTCCTGGGCTCTGACTGGCACAATATTCCTGGGCTCTGACTGGCACTATATTACTGGGTTCTGAGTAGCACACTATTACTGGGTTCTGAGTGGCACACTATTACTGGGTTCTGAGTGGCACACTATTCCTGGTCTCTGAATTGCACAATATTCCTGGGCTCTGACTGGCACAATATTACTGGGCTCTGAGTGGCACAATATTACTGGTATCTGACTGGCATAATATTACTGGGCTCTGACTGACACACTATTACTGGCCTCTGAATGGCACACTATTCCTGGTATCTGACTGGCACAATATTACTGGGCTCTGAGTGGCACAATATTACTGGTATCTGAAAGGCACAATCAATATTACTGGGATCTGACTGGCACAATATTACTGGGTTCTGACTGGCACAATATTCCTTGTATCTATAGTTGTACAATTTTCTAACACTGAAAAAAATTGTGGGTGTTTTCTTACATTTTTATTATGGGGGGGGGGGGGGTGCAACACTCAGGGTCCGCCCCGGGTGCCAAATGTTTTAGGTACGCCCCTGTGTGTGACCGAGCTCATCTGGGCTCTAGCCCCAGATCATCCGAAGACCTAGCAACGCCTCTGCTTGCAGTGATAATCTCTGATGCGTTTTATATTTTATTTATCTCTCATACTTGGCCAGTCTAGCTGTAATACGCATACTTCTGGATTTAAACCATCCAATCTTTCAGCATGATAATGTTTCCTGCCACATCCAATTGTTCTACTGCTTTGATTACAATCTCCCAAAGGAGAGCTACCATACTACAGTTCCACCAAGTATGCCAGTACACCTCCAGCATACTTCATTATTCATCTGGGAATTTTGGGATAGTTTGGAAAGAATTACGTACCCGTTGTTTACTATCTTATAACTAGCTTCAATCAAAGTTAAGGAGTGAACAAGGGTTAGCTCAAAAGCGTCTATTAAATGGTCAAAAGGCAGCACTTGTATATATATATAGCTTGCATATACTCTATATTTTTATTTGACCATGATTTTATAGACAGATCTTCCACACTGCCTTCAATATCACAAACAATGATCTGTGGTTTGATCTCAACTCAAAGGAAACCGTCTCCAACTGTTTAGAAGTTAAATGATTGTTATGTAGTTCGATGTTGCAAACAGAGAATGTTAAGTCCTGGATCCATATGTTCTAATAAGACACCTCAAATCCAAACCTCTCTGCTACCTGTTGATGGACTTGAGATACTCCTGTTAAACCTTTACTGTTACAACATACCGTATTTGCTCGAATATAAGACGACCCTGATTATAAGACGACCCCCCAAACTTTGGATATTCCTTTAGGAAAAAAACTAAAAGCCTGAATATAAGACTACCCTATAGGTAAAAACATCTTCCGCTGCCGGGCAGCAGCAGAAGATGACTGCGCGCATTGCGCAGACGTCCACCGGCTATTAGCGAGGGGGATCCAGGTCCCCTGCAGCTCTGCAGGGGACCTGGATCCCAGTCTTATTGTCTGACCTCTATTTGAGGTCAGACTATAAGACGACCTTGAATATAAGAGCATGTGTCCTATTTTTGAGCAAATACATACCGTATGTCCATATGTTGCAATGTTATCAATGATCCGAGGATCCTTTATTTCACCTATGTGATGTAAACTTTCTTGTAAATCAATAAACACCCTAAAAAACACACAAAAAACAAACACAAACAAACTGTTATCTCTAGTCTTCCAGATTGGCCTCCTTAAATCATATGTGTGGCTTCAGACTCTAATTTACACCTTCCGTCTCTCTTTTAGCTACTTCTCATTGGAACATGGTAATATAAAACACCACACTTGCTTCAAAATAATTTTGTATTATAGGCATACTTAATCCTCCTTTATTTATTTAACAAAATATTGTAGATAACTTATTTTGAGGCTTCTTCCCTCTGAAGTTCATGAAGGATGACTGAATCATCCCCAGCCACCTTCGCCAACATATGAAATAAATACATCCACTTTGGAAGCATATCAGACTTTAGCATGTTGATTCTACCCTGCCACAAGATATCTCGTAATCGCCAGGCTTTTTCATCTTTGTTTGTTTGTTTTACCAATGTTATAATATTAACTTCCATGAGTCTCTCTGTGTTCTTTATCTTTTTTATACCCAGATTAAATTTATATCTGCAGTTCTGACTTTATTAAACTGAATTATTGTCACATTTAATTTATAATTCGAGACTGACTTATATCACTTGATTGTTACCATTAGGTGGGGCAAGGAGATGATAGAGTCTGTCAAATTTACAAGGATTTCATCTGTACATAGTGGTGTTTTTAGATCTTAATCTTTTGTTGGACCTTTTATACAGTTATTTTTTCTGATCTTCATGGCCAAAATTTTTATGGTCAGGCTATTTAGAATGGAATGCAGGGGACATCTATGTCTTGTCCCATTTCTGAGAGAAAAATATTCGGAACAGAGTTTTGGGCCAGTTGTTCCAGCAGAGTGGGTAGTATATATATAGACTTTATTACCACCTGAATCCAAACGTCTATGGCAAAAGCCCTGAAAGTTAGATTCATGAAGCCCCAGCTGTCCCTATCAAAAGCCTTTTTCGGCATCCAATGCCACGGTCAGCAGGGTGGTTTGCCACGTTATCAGCCTCCTATTATTCTGATTTGCCATGCAACCTTGAATGGAGCCAATTTGATCTTTGATGACTTTCATCTCCGTTGTTATCCTTTCCATTCTTTCTAGAATTTTTTCATGAACCCCACCAGGTGAATGTTTTACAAATATATATTGACTAAAGTATGGCCATACACCGATCAGTCATAACATTATGAACACTGGCAGGTGGAAAGCCAGCTGATGCTTTGCCCAATGTTCTGCTGGGAAACCTTGGGTCCTGCCATTCATGTGGATGTTAGTTTGACACGTAGCACCTACCTAAGCATTGTTGCAGACCACAAACACCCTTTCATGGAAGCAGTATTCCCTAACGTCTTTGGTATCTTTCAGCATGATAATGTTCATTTTGACACAAAGAAAAAATGGTTCAGGAATGGCTGGAGGAACACAACAACGAGTTCAATCTGTTGACTTGGCCTTCAAATTCCACAGATCTCAATCCATCTTTGAGATGTGGACAAACAAGTTATATCCATGCAGGCCACACCTTGCAGCTTATAGAACTTAAAGGATCTGCTGTTAATGTCTTGGTACCAGTTAACACAATACACCTTCAGTGGACTTGATCCAGAGCAGACTACATTAGACAAACAGACCAAAGCATGGGGTAGAGAGTACACATGGTTACACTAAAAATGACCTGATAAGTGAATTTCAAAAATCAGATATTAATAGATGAGATGGAAACATTGACATGTTGCGAATGTGTCCATCTCTGCTACTGATGCCTGATATTAGCAGTTCACTTTTAGTGACATCACGTAAGTACCAACGAGTTTATCTAGCCTGTCCTTAACCAGTGCTCAGATTGATTTGTTCCTCAAATTTATTGCCTTAGGTACATCCTTGAATTATTTTATTACATTCTGTTCCACTAAAAGGTTATTCTATTACCAGTTCCACTGGAAGGTTATTCTATTACCAGTTCTACTGGAAGGTCATTCTATTACTAGTACCACTGAAAGGTTATTCTATTACTAGTACCACTGGAAGGTTATTCAATTACTAATACCACTGGAAGGTTATTCTATTACTAATACCACTTTAAGGTTATTCTATTACTAATACCACTGGAAGGTTATTCTATTATTACTTCCACCGGAAGGTTCTTCTGTTACTAGTTCCACTGGAAGGTTATTCTATTACTAATACCACTGGAAGGTTATTCCTTTTATTACTTCCACCGGAAGGTTCTTCTGTTACTAGTTCCACTGGAAGGTTGTTCTATTACTAGTACCACGGGAAGGTTTTTCTATTACTAGTTCCACTGGAAGGTTATTCTATTATTACTTCCACCGGAAGGTTTTTCTATTACTAGTTCCACTGGAAGGTTATTCTATTATTACTTCCACCGGAAGGTTTTTCTATTACTAGTTCCACTGGAATGTTATTCTATTACTAGTTCCACTTGAAGGTTCTTCTATTACTAGTTGCACTGGAAGGTTCTTCTATTACTAGTCCCACTGGAAGGTTCTTCGATTACTAGTCCCACTGGAAGGTTCATCAATTACTATTTCCACTTGAAGGTTCTTCTATTATTACTTCCACTGGAAGGTTCTTCTATTACTAGTCCCACTGGAAGGTTAATCTAGTAATACTTCCATTCGAGGGATCTTCTATTACTAGTTCCACTAGAAGGTTCTTCTATTACTAGTTCCACTGAAGGTTATTTTAACTTTTATGCAAAATAACCCTTGTTTAATGAGAACACAGATAAGTGCTTAACTGGGTACGGGGAAAACTAGAAAACTAGTGTATGGATATCAATGTTCAGATGATAAAACACTTCATAGAACTATATGTGGCTGACTGTAGTGAACATCCTGTAGATTTCCAAGAATTCAGTTATTTGAGTCAAGCTCGTTACCATAAATTAACCTGGAAGCTGAAGGCAATTAAGTAATTTGTACTTTATCACCTGCTTATCACGCTTACAATCCACACCTCCTTTAAATGATATGCTGCTTCATCAAATGGTTTTCAGAGTCGGAGAAATGTAATATGTAAAGTGAGATTACATATTCTAAATAGACTACTACATAGATCTCATACTGTTATCATGCATTCGCTAGAGTTCTTACTCACTGCCAACAAATATGTTAGAAATATCAACAGTGTTAAACAGGGTGTATTTAAAGCATCAAAAACATTACATTAATATTTATTTATTTAGCGCTAACAGCTTACGGGGAACAGATTTCAAAAGTTATGTACAAATTCAATTATTGAATTTATAAAGGAATAGCAGAAATCAGGCATCTTTCTTACTTGCATAATAGTGCTTGATTTTTGCAGTTACTGTGTCCATTCATTACAATTCATTGGTTAGCAAAGTGACCCCAGTTACTAATGAAGCACAGGAGACAAGTAGAGTCAAGTTGATACCCTTATAGGCTAACTGAGTAGGTTTAGAGTGCAAGCTTTCAAGACCTCACAGGTGTCTTCACCTTGGCTTGTTATACACACTTTCACTATAATCCTACTCAGTCAGCCAATAAAGCTATCAACTTGACTCTACTTGTGTCTAATGCTTCATTATTAACTGATTACCTTTACCCATTTGTCACGATGTGGAACAGAAATATATATATAAAAAAGTCTATAATAGTAGACACATACTGGCTTGTGGGATGAGCTGGCTACTTGTACTATATTTCACTTGATACCCCTCCTCGCCTATCAGGCCTTCATTCTTTTGTTCCCTGGGCATACACTAAACATACATGGGAGACTTGGGAGTGGTTGCTGAAGAAGATCTTTACCCTTGCATTTCTCCTCTTGAGCAGAGAGATCTGTGTCTCTAATGACATTTACCTATATGTGCAGGGATTTGACATGATATTTAGTGTAATGCCCCACGTCCTCTGGATGCATTAGTGCCACTGTAATGACAGGTTTTCGTTTCGTTCCAAATTCCCTTTGAGAGATGTCCTTGTCCACTACTCAACAGGTAAATAGCTGCACCCATACCTCTCTCCAAACACTGGTTAAGGCAGTACTAGTGACAGAAGTTACAGGAAGATGGAACTTGAGACAACTGGGATCTTGACTAGCTGGCCCTAGAGCAGTACTGGTTCAGAGATATAAAATATCACACAGCCACAGGTAATGAGGCACAGAATAGCCACAATCACTGGTACTGGGGTTCAAGGTGATAGAACAAATAATTGAACTAGTTCTGGAACACTGATTACATACAGCTACAGGTTCTGAGGATGGAACAGCTGAACACACAGCCACTGGAACTGAGACACCAATAACCAGAATCAGGATGGAAGCCAAGGTCAGGATTACAGGGAACATAATAAACAAGGGGAAGTCGAGGGTCTGGTGCACAGGATTCGGGATCAAGAATGAACAGGCAAACCAGGTCAGGAATACAGGAGTCAATAACACAAGAATCGCCAGGGAACTAATAACAGGCACCTAAGGACCTATTATAAGCAATGCTAAGATGTAAGTGAGGGGTGCAACTGGTGCAAATCGCCAGCCAGGGGGGTGCAACCAATCACTGAGCAGTGATATTCTGTGATCTGTCAGTTTTGTCTATCACAAATGTGCATTGGGTGCCGTGTGGCCATTTTGTTGGTAACTGGACTCCAGAAAGATGGAGTCGCGGGACATATGCAGGAACTGAATGGAGTTAGGTGAGTTAGATCGCGAAGAACATTAGGAGCAGAGCGACGAAGATCAGGTAAGTGTTTTACACATGATTGGATTGTCGGCCTCTAGATTAAAATGTTAAACGCCGAAAAGAACTGTCAAAGATTTCACAGCTATTCTAAAGGAGGAAGGAGGTAGAATTTAAGGGTAAGTATGTGATTTGCGGTATTTTCACAGTGTGGAATATTGCTCTTGAATACCCCCACAATCGACCGAATATTAAAACATCGCAATGGGTTAATCCTTATGCAGGATAAATAGTTTCACTATACTACCTGTGTATTTTTGTTATCAGTCTACAGCAATGAGCACTGTTCCTATATATGGCCTGGGAAACGTATATATAAAAAAAGCCTTATAAGGTTATAGAGAGACAACTACAAGACAGACCTGTTACATAACATTCTCTATGGTCAGGGCTGCGAGACACGCCAATAAAAGGATTGCTCCATTAGCTGAGTACTGGGACGGCAGTGAGTCAACATCTAAGCTGTTTGAGTTTACTGCCAATCTCAGGCATTGTAACTATTTGCTCATTATGTCATCTTTGTGTTTACTGTACAATAAATGTTATGCATTGAAGTCAGTGGTAGATACACACATTATCTAATGCAGTGCTATCCAACATTTTAATGAAGAGGGCCACATGAAATACAGAAACTTCGGTTGGTGGAGGGACATTAGTAATTCATAGAGTCTCACGTCTATAACCTCTGAATCAAGACTCTAGGGCGAAAGTATGCTTTAGTGCTGCGTCTTCTTTTTACCCAACACTTGCAGAGCTTTATCCTGGAATCAGTGGTTTCAGCTCTCGTACTGTGTTAAAAGCATGTCAGTAATATGGGACATGGTCTTGAGTGAGTAATGCTCTCAGAGACCATTCCCAGAGCCAACAACCCAGCGCAAGACATTGTCTTGCAGTTGCACACTGAGTGGACATGAGGCAGAAGCAGGGTGAGGAGCTCTCCCAGACTAGCTAAATATTTATTTATATAGTTACTGCTCAATGATATACAATTTGTTCATTGGCATGCATTTACTGCTCATAGGCATCATATATAAATTTGTGCATCATATACAAATTTAATGTATTTTATTGTCCACTGGCATCTATATAAAGTTTATGCACTTACTGCTCATTGGCATCATGTACAGAGTTTATCTATTTACTACTCATTGTCATCATACACACATTTTATGCATTTACACAAGTTTATGCATTTACTGCTCATTTGCCCCAGATCTTTTTGGAAACTTAGCACTTCCCCTGCACCCCAGCATTACAACTCACACTTCAACTCCCCTAAACTGCTGCCTCTTCTCTGTCCCTCAGTGTAGGGCTGAGGGGTCAGGTGAAGTGCATTCTGGGAACCTTTCCGGGCCAGTGCTCCTTTAATGCCACATTTGGTCCATGGGCCTCAAGTGATCTAAAGAACCTATTGCTTAGGCGTCCAACTACGGCCCACTAGCAGTTTCTGTCCTGTGTAATTCTGGGTCATGCTGGTGTGGATTTATGGGGGTTGTAGTTCTGTAGAAGCTGAAGTTGGACACCTAGGCTTTACTGTTTGACTCTAATATAAATTGGGGGTACCACATAAAATCTCTAAATATTAATAAATTATTATGTATAACAGTGATGACTAAATCTTGAATTAATTAAACTTGGAACTACTTTAATGACTGCACACATTTTATATATGGGGATCTATACACATGCAGTGAACTAAAGTCAATGTAGAACTTTTAGACCATCTTAGTTTAGTTGGCAAATGGTTGTCAATTTACTACAGTCCACTGCATTCAGAGGTTTTGGATTGAGAAGTCTGTCTGTCTGTCTGTCTGCCTGTCTGCCTGCCTGTCTGTCTGCCTGTCTGTCTGTCTATCTATATCTGTCATGTATTTTCTCTATCTATCTATCTATCTATCTATCTATCTATCTATCTATCTGTCTGTCTGTCTGTCTGTCTGTCTGTCTGTCTGTCTGCCTGTCTGTCTGTCTGTCTGTCTATCTATATCTGTCATGTATTTTCTCTATCTATCTATCTGTCTGTCTGTCTGTCTGTCTGCCTGCCTGCCTGCCTGTCTGTCTGTCTATCTATCTATCTATCTATCTATTTCTGTCATGTATTTTCGCTCTCTATAGGGCCTTCTCAATAAAGAGAGAATTGCAGGGAATTGAGATAGGAATTTCAAACTTGAAGGGACTGTCTGGTGGCCAAAAGGCATCTTCCAAATGTTAATGCATATTAATGTGCTTTCAAAGTTTTTTGCATTACTTAAAATGTAAAATACTTACAGCTAGATGAATTTGTAAAAAAAACAAGACTTTGCAAGAAACCAGGACTGTGTTGTGTGTTGCACTGTTAAGAGATCATACTGTGTACAAGAACAAGTTTATCACAGTCCACACAATGTATTCTTTTCCAGCAGCACAGGAAGTAACTGAATGGAACAAAACTTTATATCGTCAGTATCCATATAATCAGTGCTGCTGCACCTGCAGTGAACATGCAGAGTAATCACTGGGGGAGGGCTTGAGCCAAATTTAAAAAATGTGATTTAGGCAGAATACCAGCATCAAATCACACTGGAAAAAAAGCTAGTGCACTATACAAGCAGCGATCTTCATCTTGCACCAAAGTGAGTTTGGGGACAAGACTGTCCATTTAAAACCAAAATAACGGAGGTGATTTTTTTTTACCATTCAGCTGCATTGGAGAATTTTTCCAACTCGGCTATATTGTACTAAAATTCTCTCTTTATTGAGTAGACTCTTATGTGCCTCTTTTTTCTCTCTCTCCCTCTCTCTGTCTGTCTGTCTATGTATCTCTTTATGTTTACACATATTCTAGCTTTTACCGTATTTACCTTTAAATTGGATAATGAATCATCACTCCGGAAGTCACATGTTATCTTTTCTTTCTTTAGATCACGATTGATCAATGTACAGTAACAAGAGGGACACACCTATGATGAAAACTCAGTTCACCCAGCTACAATGAAGCTTATTTGTCACATGTGAACTGACAAACAGGGCTGTGATATAGAGACTTTGACCTTTACAGAGATAAGCTATCAGGTTTGCAGTTTATTGGCAATCTTTGTTCAACTGCTCCAGCAAAAATATTGTGCATCTTAGAACATCTTGGAATGGACATATATGTTATAACTGCAACAGCATCTAACAGTCACATAAAATGTTGGGGAGGAGTTATGTTTTGGGCATATACTATTTGGGTTGTCCTTTGTTACTACTGTGTTGGCTGGATGACAAAACACAATATTTGTTTTTATATATATATTTTTTTTTTTTGTTTGGTTTTTTTTTTTGTTTTTTTTCCATCTAAAGCCTGTTTGCACATGTCTAGTTAGCACTTAGGGCATTAACATACACATTCTTTCTGAAGTGGGCTGTATATTCAGAAATTCATTTACTTGTTGGACTGTATCACTTTTTTTTTAATTCCCAGTAATGATGAAGCTTGTTAGCCATAGAAAAAACATTTGGTTAATTAGCAGCAATAGTGTGAATAGCTTTATTAAAAAAAAGAAGGTATACATTTATAGGCATAACGAGAAAATGGTTAGCAAAACTGCAAGCAAATGTCGAAATTGGAAGAAACGTGTTTGAAATGTGTTTGTGTAGTAGTATACAAATGAACTGGTTGCCAATGGCAAATGTGTAATTTGCATATTAGGCTACAGGTGATGTCATAAGCAGGAGACTCCACAGACACATTTGAAGGGACTGTATCAACTGAACATTGTTGTTACTGTGCATACAGAGCATCCAAAATGATTGAAAATGATCTATACATTGAATTAACAAAATTGGCCTAAATTGGGAGAACAATGTGTTTCAGATATGTCTCACACATTTCCCATTAAAAAGCAGGTCATTTGCATACCGTGCCACAGGTGATGTCATAAGGAGACTCCATAGACGCATTTAAAACACACTTTCTCCCTAATTTGGGTATTTGCTTACAATTTTGAAAATAAAATGTATAGATCATTTTCAATAATTTTATGCTCAACATTCAGTAACACAATGTATAGGTGATACAGTCCCTTTACATCAGGGGGGTCGCACCTTGTTGTGAAACGGGCTGCAAGTTGGATGTGCGTGGCTTAAAGGGACTGTATCACCCAAACATTGTTTTTACTGTGAATGTAGAGCATAAAAATATATTGGGAAAATGATCTACACGGTGTATAAGTAAAACTGCAAGCAAATGCCTAAATTAGGAACAACAAGTGTTTTAAACATGTCTGTGAAGTCTCCTGATTATGACATCACCTATGGCCAATTATGCAAATTACACATGTCCCATTGAAAAGCAGTTCATTTGCATACCGTGCCATAGGTGATGTCATAAACAGGAGACTCCACATTTTTCTCCTAATTTAGGAATTTGCTTGCAGTTTTGCTAACACATTGTATAGAACATTTTCGATCAATGTACCTTTACATTTAGGCAATGATTCAAGTGTTATACCTACTTTTTGATGGAGATAAATTACGTTTTTCATTGTTTTCAATGGGACTTTTCTGTTCTTCAAAGAATTACATTTTCTCAATCAACTTGTTCATCATAAACAACGGCAGACAGTCTCTGGCAGTAAGTGGTGTACTTTGCGGAGAGAGGGGTAGTGGTTCCGGCTTGGGTGCCACTCACAAAGGGTGGAACAGGCAACACTGACCTCAAGACTTTCTGCCACTGCGTCTAAGACTTGCAGGTGTGTGTGCGACAGTCTGTCTGTTGTGGAGTGCTGAGTCAGGGTAGGCCCTTTAATAGGCTAGACTGGGGCAGCTGCCCAGGCGGCACCCTAGCAGCTCTGATAGAAGGAGGTTTCAGCCAATCAGGTGCAGGGGCGGATCCAGAGTCTGATCTCGGGAGGGGCACATGTCCGTCTGTCTTTTCCTCTCTCCCTTGTCCGTCTGTCTTATCCTCTCTCCCATGTCCGTCTGTCTTATTCTCTCTCCCATGTCCGTCTGTCTTTTCCTCTCTCTCATGTCCTTCTGTCACGCTCCTCTCCCCTCCCATGTCTGTCGCACTCCTCTCACTCCCCGTGTCCCTCTGTCTCTCTTCCTTCCATGCCCGTTTCTCTCCGCTTCCTTCCCATGTCCGTCTATGTATCCTCTTCTTTCCCATGTCCATCTGTCTCTTCTCTCATTTCCCATCTCTCTGTCTCTCCTCTCCCATCCCATGTCTGTCTGTCTCTCCTCTACCATCCCATTTATGTCTCTCTCTTCTCCCTTCCTATTTATGTCTCTCTCCTCTCCCTTCCCATGTCTGTTTGTCTCCTCTCCCCTTCCCATATCTGTCTGTCTCTCCTCTGCCATCCCATATTTGTCTGTCTCTCCTCTGCGAACCCATGTCTGTCTGTCTCTCCTCTACCATCCCATTTATGTCTCTCTCTTCTCCCTTCCCATGTATGGCTCTCTCAGCCAATTTGCCCAATAATATGCCAGTGTTAGTTGCCATTTAATATGCCCCAGCCAATTTGCCCAATAATATTCCAGTGTTATTTGCCATTTAATATGCCCCTACCAATTTTCCCAATAATATGCCAGTGTTATTTGCCATTTAATATGCCCCTGCCAATTTGCTCAATAATATGCCAGTGTTAGTTGCCATTTAATATGCCCCAACCAATTTGTCCAATAATATTTCAGTGTTATTTGCCATTTAATATGCCCCTGACAATTTTCCCAATATGCCAATGTTATTTGCCATTTAATATGCCCCTGCCAATTTTCCCAGTAATATGCCAGTGTTATTTGCCATTTAATATGCCCCTGCCAATTTGCCCAGTAATATACCAGTGTTATTTGCCATTTTATATGCCCCAGCCAATTTGCCCAGTAATATGCCAGTTATTTGCCATTTTATATGCCCCTGCCAGTTTGCCCAGTAATATGCCAGTTATTTGCCATTTTATATGCCCCAGCCAATTTGCCCAGTAATATGCCAGTTATTTGCCTTTTAATATCCCCAGCCAATTTGCCCAGTAATATGCCAGTTATTTGCCATTTAATATCCCCAGCCAATTTGCCCAGTAATATGCCAGTTATTTGCCATTTAATATCCCCTGCCAATTTGCCCAGTAATATGCCAGTTATTTGCCATTTAATATCCCTGCCAATTTGCCCAGTAATATGCCAGTTATTTGCCATTTAATATCCCTGCCAATTTGCCCAGTAATATGCCAGTTATTTGCCATTTAATATCCCTGCCAATTTGCCCAGTAATATGCCAGTTATTTGCCTTTTAATATCCCCAGCCAATTTGCCCAGTAGTATGCCAGTGTTTCCTATCATTAATAAGCCCCTGCCTCTTTCCCCAGTACATTCCCCCCATCTCCCCAGCACTTACCTTATCCCCTGGTGGCTAGTGGCAGGCAGCATGGTCTTCTCCATGCTGCCTGTTCGTCTCACAGATGGTTGTGCCGACAGGTCACGTGACCCGGCGCGCGTATGACGTCAGCGCGCCGGTCACGTGACCTGTCGGCACTTCCGTGTCGGCACACTGCACGGGGAGCCGAACAGGCAGCACGGAGGTTTCTCTGTGCTGCCTGTTCGGCTCCCTGTGCAGCCTGCCGGCAGGCAGGGAAGGTGAGGGGGGATCTTCCGATCCCCTCTCACCTCAGTCTCTGCCTGCAAGCGCGTTTTTTTTTTTGAAAGTGTCTTTTTTTTTTTCTCTCTTCTCGGGGGGGGCAATTGCCCCGTTGCCCCCCCCCCTGGATCCGCCACTGATCAGGTGAGACCTCTCAACTCTCCTGATTGGCTAAGAGTTCAGAAGCCTCTCCTAATTGGCTCAGTCCCTCCTTCACACAAAGAGCTCAAAGCAATAGATGCCTGCACCAGGTAAGGTAAAAACAGACAGTGAGTGTGTGTATGTTAATGTGAGTGAGTGTGTGTATGTCAGTGTGAGAGAGTTTGTGTGTGTCCGGTGTAAGTGAGAGAGCGTGTGTGTGTGTTTCAGTGTGAGTGAGTGTGTGTGTATGCGTGAGTGACAGACTGTCTGTGTATGTGTGTCAGTGAGTGGATAAAGGGGTTAACTCCTCTGACACTGTCTATATTTGTCTAGCCACCCAAGGGGTTAACTCCTCTGACAATGCCTAAATATTTCTAGCCACCAAAGGTGTAAACTCCTCTGATACTGCCTATATCTGTCTAGCCACCCATAGGGTTAACTCCTTTGATATTGACTATATCTGTCTAGCCACCCAAAGCGTTAACTCATCTGACCCTGCCCATATCTGTCTAGCCACCCAAGGTGTTAACTCATCTGACACTGCCTATATCTGTCTAGCCACCCAAGGGGTTAACTCCTCTGACCCTGCCTATATCTGTCTAGCCACTCTGGGGTTAACTTATCTGACACTGCCTATATATGCTGGGCCGGTCCTTGACTGGGGCAGCTGCCCTAGGCGCTCCCTGGCAGAGGTGGCACTATGCTGCTCCATGCAGCGGTCTTTTTCCTTTTTTTTTCTGGGGGAGCTTGATAGAAGGAGGTCTCAGCCAATCAGGTGAGACCTCGCAACTCTCCTTATTGGCTGAGAGTTCAGAAGCCTCCCGTGATTTGCTCAGTCCCTCCTTCACACTAGGAGCTCAAAGTAAGGAGATGCCTGCAGCAGGTAAGTTAAAAGCTGACAGTGTGTGTGTGTATGTCAGTGTGAGCGAGTGTGTGTGTTTCAGTGTGAGCGCATGTGTGTGTATGTGTGAGTGACACACATACACACAAAAAAAAACAACAACAGGAAAACTTAGAAGAATAATAGAATCTATTTAGCAGGGTTTTTTTTATTAGTGTTTGTAAAAGTGTAAAAGATTTTTCATATAAAAGTTTGAAAAAGTGTTCTTTTCCCCAATTTTTCAGCATTTTTTTTATATATTAAATTAAATTATGATAATCAAAATTATGGTATTAAAGAAATATTGTTTGTGGGTATATTTAATGAGAACGGGGAAAATTACAGCTAAGCACAAACACAGCAAAAGTGTTAAAATAGCCATTGTAGCAAAAGGATACAAACTTTTCAGTCACTAAAGGGGTTAAAATGAATGTATGACATAATCATCAGACAAAAAAAGATCTCTGCTTGCCTGTTAGTTTAATCCAGATCTGTGTCTGCTAAATAGATTTCCTGGTATTTCAATTGCATCTTGTCCACTGGGTGACCCGATATATCTCTAATCTGGCGGTGCTTTTTAGTAGAGGGTTCTATTGATTGTAATTTACTCATGCAGTATACATATATATATATTTTTATTTTTAAGTGATAGACGTTAACTCTTGAGTGTGTTGAATGCAGTTGTGTAAGAGATGTATGATTAGGATACTTGATCATTTCGAATACAATGATTCACAATATAATGGCTATAGAAGTTGAAGGGGCAGTTCCTCCTACTGTGCCCAAAAACATATTTTTAGATAAGTGCTGAATAACGTAAAGTAAATAAAATAAGAAACAGATCTTTCCGATCATATTTTTTCCTTAACATGTCTATCTTCTAAAGTATAATAGAGTTGTTGCTGGTATCTCTCTGCATTCGATGTCAATCAATTTTAAAACTACAGCATTAGTAAAAATAAGTACATTTTACAAATATTAAAGAATTCCAACATAAAAAGGCAGCTAAATCAGTCCTGATGGTGTGTTGCAAAGGAGCCATAAACATCCACATATCACTGGGAGTTAGAGACCAACCTTAAAGCCATAAAGGATTGAAGGAAAGGAAGAGTGAGGGGGCTAATTCCACACAGAACACCAAATGACACTGGATACTTGGCCGATTTATATATTGCCGTGTGCAGTTTATCTTGTAAATAATCATTGTTATCTAGAGTTTTATGTGGAATTAACCTTCTCTCTTCCTTTTGTTCACATATATTAAAAATATGTACAACATACAGACAATATGCTAGGTGGAACTGCCCTTTTAAAGGGACACTAAACGTTTTTTTTCACTCGTTCTACTAATATAGAAGCACAAGTGAAATTGTAGTTGTTCCTATAGTGAGGATGAACTGGCATGTACTTTTGATAGTACATGCCAGGCTTTCCTCTGACCGACAGCTGCCATGCTTACATAGGAAGTAGGCAGCCGTCTGGTCGGCGACTGGCTCTCACTGCTAGCGCAGAGGGACACCCTTGTTCTTGCATGGGATCAGCAGGGGGGGGGGGGGGGGGTGGGCAGTATTCACAAATATGTATTTTTTGTCCCTGTGTTTCTAAATCAAAAGTAGTGGTGACTCTATTATCTTCAAATTGTCATTTGTAAGTAAAAGTAGTATGGCGAGATCAGGAGGGTAGGATTATGTTATTGAAGGTATGGTAGGGGTAGGTGGAGACTTTAATCTGGTTTTCGACTCAACTTTGAACTTTTCTAAAGGGCAAACACATTTTCCATATTTCCATTTACACAAAGTTAAGAGAGCTTTAACATTTTCCCAATTAGTGGACTAATGGAGGGTACATCATGGAGCAATAAAGATTATACATATTATTCGAGTTTACATAATAAATACAGAAGGCCTGATCTCGCATACATCTCTCATTATCAGTTAAATATGGCGATGGAGCCCAAGGTCAGGAACATAACTTGGTATGATCATGTACCCGTCATGTGCATTTTAAGATTAAAGGATAATAAACTTAAAGTAGTCAGTTCATGTCTAAGTAGTAAGGACACATATCAGAAACAATTGTAAGGAACATAATACAGCAGATATATCAGAATCAACTCTTTGGGAAGCACATAAGTCAGTAGATAGAAATCTAATTCATTCAGGATCATACATTAAGAGTAATTGAGAAACTGAAACCTTCAAATAAATTACATAAAACCGCACCGGAATTATTAAATGAAATAAAGATCTTAACTCTCTCAGCTAGTAAATTATAAATTGGCAAGAGTTTAATTATGACCTATTTTTTTTCATGTTCATGTAAATAATCCTGGTAAGTGGTTAGCTCAGGTGCTTAAACATCAGCAGGAGAGATCTTACATCTTTAAGATTAGAGGAAAAGAGATCTCAAATGTAATATGTAGGACATCACACTTATTATCACACTTTATACAGCATTCATGCCGAGGGCACATCTAAACCTGATCACTTATTAATGGACACGGGGCAATATTATATTTAAAAAAAAAATACTCATAAGCTTCCAGAGAACCATCAAATACAGAATCCTGTAGCATCGCCAATTTGACTATTAAGATGCCAGTATTATTGTTCCATTAAGATGCAACAGCCAATTTGCCCATTAAGATGCCAGTATTATTGTGCCAGTCAGATGCCAGTATTGTGCCATTGAGATACCACAGCCAATTTTCACATTAAGATGCCAGTATTATTGTGTCATTAACATGCTACAGCCAATTTTCCCATTAATATGCCGTTATTATTGTGCCATTAAGATGCCAAGCTAATTTTCCCATTAAGATGCCAGTATTATTGTGCCATTCAAATGTCTGTATTATTGTGCCATTCAAATGCCAGTAATATTTTACAATTAAGATACCAGTATTATTGTGCCAGTCAGATGCCAGTATTATTTTGCCATTCGGATACCAGTATTATTGTGAAAATCAGATGCCACTGTTATTTTCCATTAAGATGCCAGTATTAATGTGTCATTCAGATGCCAGTAATATTGTACCATTCAGATGCCAGTAATATTGTGCCATTCAGATGCAAGTAATGTTGTACCATTAAGATGCCAGTATTACCGTGCCATTCAGATGTCAGTATTAGTGTGCCATTCAGATGCCCGTAATATTGTGCCATTAAGATGTCCCAGCCAATTAGCCCATTAAAATGCCACAGTTAGGTTACATTTTATATTAATATGTCAATGTTACAGTGCTCGTTATATATATTATCCCATTATCATCTTTACTATTAGAACTCTGGCTGGTGGTCATTTGACTTAATTCTTCTTTCCAAAGAATAACTTTTGGGAAGGTGTAGGCAAGCAATTGCCTACACACACAATCTCTTGTTAATGGTTATTGATCCTGTAAAATCTTTAAAATAAATTGATACCAAACTTTAACAAATGTAGTTATCTTAGAAACTTAAAGGTAAATTTATCCAAATGTGAGATTTTGAATATCACTATACCAATAGGTCTAGAGCAAGATATAATATAGTTATTTTCATTTAAGTGGTGTAGCAAAACAATATTGGGTTTTTTTTCTTGGTATTTTTCTCTCTCTGCTGATTTAAAGGACCTATATTCAGAAATGTTTTCATAATTCCTTGACTCGATTAGAAAGGACTTGGCTCGGTGGTCATTCACACAACTAACTTGCTTTGACAGATCAAGAGTAATTAAGATAATAATTTATTAACAAGAATTGTCTTTCTATTAAAGCACCTTTAAGTTTTTCCAAATTATGAGAAGACTTTTTACAAGTTATATTTGGAAATGGACATTCACATATGACCCAACCAAGAAATAGCGCTCCCAACTATCATCAAGCAGTACACCTGAGAAGAGTAGCACAGTAAGTTTTGGATTCACACAGAGGAGGAGTATTGTGCATCTCGTATATGAGATGTAAATACCCCAGGGCCTATTGTAGACATGATAAACACCCAATGATTTTTTTTTAACCTGAAATTTGGGGTAAATATTTCAAGAAAGGGACTTTGACCCGATACCCTAGCTTGCTGCTGTCAATCTCCCATAATAAAGCATTTGCCCCAGGAGAGCATATATTTGAGCTTGGTTTGTTTATTCAATTGAGGGAATATTTAACCTTTTAAAGTGCTATTTGTGAAGGAAAGGCGGAAGCCAGGGACAATTTCCATATATATGCAATTGCATCATTTTCTACAATCAATGAAGCATTATTATTCTTTTCCAATTGATTGCACTGATTTTGAATCAATATGTATACAGACAGATCTGAAAAAAAACACTTATTATCTAGAATGTAACATATAATCAGCTTCCAAAATACGGATACTACTCTCTACTACTTTCAGTTATGGGAATGGGATTTAACAGGGCCGATCCTGGGCGGGTGCACGGGGTGCACCGCGCCCAGGCGCACGAGAGGAGAGGCGCTGTAGCAGGGAGCTCAATCCCTGCCGTCCTCCTCCTTGTTAAAGCAAGCACAGCGCGACGGGTGCAAGCTCCGCCCCCGTCGCGTTCTGTGATTGGCTGCTGCCGGGAGGAGGAGGTTCTCATCTGCCAAGACACCATAGAGAACCTCCTCCTCCCTGCAGCCAATCACAGAACGCGATGGGGGCGGAGCTTTCCCCCGTTGCTCTGTGCTTGGATTAGCTAGGAGGAGGAGGTGATAGCAGTTTGGGGAGGGTATTGTTAAAATATAAAATAAAAAAAGGAAGTGTATGTGTATGTGTGTGTCAATGTGTTTAACTATGTGTGTGTTAATGTCTGTGTAAGTGTGTGTGTATGTGTATAAGTGTGTATGTGTGTGTCAATGTGTTTAACTATGTGTGTGTTAATGTCTGTGTAAGTGTGTGTGAATGTGTATAAGTGTGTATGTGTGTGTCAATGTGTATAACTATGTGTGTGTTACTGTCTGTGTAAGTGTATGTGTACAAGTGTGTATGTGTGTGTCAATGTGTATAACTATGTGTGTGTTACTGTCTGTGTAAGTGTGTGTGTATGTGTATAAGTGTGTATGTGTGTGTCAATGTGTATAACTATGTGTGTGTTACTGTCTAAGTGAGTGTGTATGTGTATAAGTGTGTATGTGTGTGTCAATGTGTATAACTATGTGTGTGTTACTGTCTGTGTAAGTGTGTGTGTATGTGTATAAGTGTGTATGTGTGTGTCAATGTGTATAACTATGTGTGTGTTACTGTCTAAGTGAGTGTCTATGTGTATAAGTGTGTATGTGTGTGTCAATGTGTATAACTATGTGTGTGTTACTGTCTGTGTAAGTGTGTGTGTATGTGTATAAGTGTGTATGTGTGTGTCAATGTGTATAACTATGTGTGTTACTGTCTGTGTAAGTGTGTGTGTATGTGCATAAGTGTGTATGTGTGTGTCAATGTGTATAACTATGTGTGTTACTGTCTGTGTAAGTGTGTGTGTATGTGTATAAGTGTGTATGTGTGTGTCAATGTGTATAACTATGTGTGTGTTACTGTCTGTGTAAGTGTGTGTGAATGTGTATGTGTGTGTCAATGTGTATAACTATGTCTGTGTAACTGTCTGTGTAAGTGTGTGTACATGAGTGTCTGTGCAAGTGTATCCTGTGTCTAAGTGTGTAAAGGTGGCTGTGTGTGTATTTATGTATGTGTGACAGTGTGTATAAGGGTGTCTGTGTAAATGTATGTCTGTGAGGGTGACTAAGTGTGTAACTGTGTTTGTGTGACTGTGTGTATTTATGTATGACTGTGTGTATTTATATGTGACTGTTTATTTATGTGTGACTGTGTATTTATGTGTGACTGTGTGTATTTATGTGTGACTGTGTGTATTTATGTATGACTGTGTGTATTTATGTGTGGCTGTGTGCAAGTGTGTTCTTGCCCGGGGTCCTCACTGCGCTCATCAATTTATCACATGGAGGGCACCAGCCCCCAACCAGCTTGCGTCTATTTCCCGCCTCCTGCACTCAGCGTGCGTAGAGGGAAGACTATGCGGAGGAGACGGCCGGGGACGCGAGAGCAACAGCAAGGTGAGTACTGGGGAAGGCAGGAGAGGAGATTATGCTTTTATTGGGTAAACTAACTGTGGCATATTGGCTGTAGCCTAGTAATTGGCAAACTAGCATAGGTATATAAATGGGAAAACTGTCTGTGACATATCAGTGGGCAAATTGGCTGTTGTATATTAATGGACAAACTGGCTGTGGCATATTAATGGGCAAAATAATTGGCATATTGCTTGGGAAACTGGTGTATTTTAATGGACGAACTGGCATTTTTATTGGGCAAACTGTAGAATTTTTAATAGGCAAACTGGCTGTTGCTTATGTTAATGGCAAAGTGTACACTAAGAACACTTCTGCAAATGGGCTGCCCATGTGCTGCTTTGCTGCCTCTCAGAGCCAGCTCTGCAGATCGGCGCCATGTTTCCCCTTAGACCTCAGTCAGCGCTTTCTGCTCTTTCCATGCACAGTGATGACTTAGAGCGTCGGAACATAACCGTCGGAGTCATCACTATGTGCGGGGAGATCAAGGCAGCGCTAATTGAGTTCTGAGATGAGGTCAGTAGGGGGCATGAAAAAGGGACATGGGAAGAGACAAATACATGGTAGGTAGGAGAAAGATATGGGGTGTGACAGACAGACATGGGGTATGAGTGGAGATAGACAAACATGGGGCATGAGTGGAGAGAGAGACAGACATGGGCAATGAGTGGAGAGTGAGAGACAGACATGGGGAATGAGTGCAGAGTGAGAGACAGACAGACATGGAGTATGAGTGGAGAGAGACAGACATGGAGCATGAATGGAGAGAGAGAGAGACATGGAGCATGAGTGGAGAGAGAGACAGACATGAGGGAATGGGGAGAGAGAGACAGACATGAGGGTACGGGGAGAGACAGACAGACATGAGGGTACAGGGAGAGACAGACAGACATGAGGGTACGGGGAGAGAGAGAGACACATGAGTGACTGACTTGGTGGAATATTATTTATCACTCATTGTGTACTTCTTTTCCAATGATGCTCAGCCAGACTAATGAGAGACTTTGGCTGGTTAGGAATCATGGGTAGTATGGTAGTAAAACGGTAGTAAAAACTCATTCTGCTAGCCAGCAAAAAGTCTCCCATGTTGCTGGCTGAGCATCATAGAAATAAATAAAACCACTACACAGTATTATGGCAAAATATATATCTTTATTTAAAATAAACGTTGGTCCTTTACATTAAAATAAAGTTTTCTCCCTCCCCCTCTCCCCAATATTGAAATGGGCATGTCTGGAACAGAAATGTCTAAAGGGGAGGAGTTCATAATATAGCCACGCCCACCCTTGGGCGCCAAAGGAAAACCTGCACCCAGGAGCCCGTGACCCTAGGATCGGCCCTGGGATTTAAATATGTCTTACACCACAGGATTGGGCCAAATGTATAATTTTAAATATAACATGCTCAGCCTCGAGTAAATACAAAGAGCAAACTAGGTGGTAAAGAACACCGACAGACATCTGATGTCTCAGATAAATGCTGGAGATGTCAAGAAGATAGGTGACTTTAAATATTTGGTGACATTGTCCAATAATGTGAGAATTCTGGGATGAAATCAATAAATTGATAAATTACATTGAGACAACTGGTAATTCTCTGACTCCAGAACTAGTACTACTATATCATACCGAGATACTGGTTAAGAAATATAGATAATAACAATTAGATTTTCTATGTTAATATTGTTCTTTTTTTGGTTTGATACAATGAATAAAATAATTTAAATAAAAGAAAGGGAATTCGGACATGTTGTCCTGTGAGTTTTTACATGTTAGTCAAATATAACAAATTGCGGAGAGATATTAGTCTCTTGATTGAACAGGGTTGTGCCAGGGAGAACTATGGGCAAGATAATGTGTTAGGTATACCTGGATGGACTGATACCCCCCCCCCCCCCCCTTATTGTTATGAGGAAATAGACCCATGCATGTGCTCTATTATGTGTACTGAACTGAAGTTGAAGGGTTTCATTCTGTGGTACTCAAGGATGATAGGGAAGATACCCACTAGCTTCAAGTATCCTAATATCACATAGCTCCTCACTATCATCTCATTCACTACATGTCAATGCTAAGGGCTGCTTAATGACTGAAACTGATAAAAAGGTTGTCATACAGAGAGAGTTCAGAGAAGGGCTACTAAACTGGTTCATGGGTTGAAGGATAAAACTTACCAGGAAAGGTTGAAGTATCTTAACATGTATAGCTTGGAGGAAAGACGTAACAGGGGGGATATGATAGAAACATTTAAATACATAAAGGGAATCAACACAGTAAGGGAAGAGAGTATATTTAAAAGAAAAAAAAAATACCACAACTAGAGGACATAGTCTTAAATTAGAGGGGCAACGATTTAAAAGTAATATCAGGAAGTATTACTTTACTGAGAGGGTAGTGGATGCATGGACTAGCCTTCCAGCAGAAATGGCAGAGTTTAACACAGTGAAGGAATTTGAGCATGCGTAGGATAGGCATAAGGTTATCATGGATATAAGATAAAGCCAGGGACTAATGAAAGTATTCAGAAAAATTGGGCAGACTAGATGGACCGAATGGTTCTTATCTGCCGACACATTCTATGTTTCTATATAGACCAAATAGCTTTTGGAAAATGTCAATTATTGCAAATGTTTGGATGTTTTAATAATTTGTGATATTTGTTAACCCTTTTGATCCCATAGGACAGGCAGAACATTGTAGAAATATATAATAAGTAAGTAAAGGGAAAAGGCACACTGCAACATTCATCCAGCTATTAATGGCTGATTTTTAGAGTTCGCGCGTGCGTCATTTTACTTTCATTCTCTGCGTTAATCTTTTTGTCCACTAGATGGTGGTAGAACATATGGAAATACAACAAGTGCAGTGGAATATATAGGACATATTTAAAGCATGAGAAATTTACGTATTTTTTTTTTTTTTTTTTTTTTACAGTGTTTTGCATTGAGATTCCTCTAATTTTCAGTATGTCCCTGACATTAACAACATAACAATAGGATATTTTAAATATTTTTCTAATATTTACAATTATTCACAAAATGTCCCAGTATAATTAAGTGTTTACATTCATTGACTTTAAAATAAGGAAAGTCCCAATGTAGCAGACAATATCAAGCTATGTTATGATATTCCTCTTGTGCTATGCCCCAGTCCTTAGGCCACTCTTATTTTTATGCTTTATGCTTTTTTAGTTTGCTTTCCACCCACTGGAGGGGGCTAGTATGCACAACCTTCTCTATCCAGACGTGTTAGTATTTTGGCCATATACTTCTATTTGATGGGGAGCGACATAACCAATCGCTAGCATTGTCAGAATCTACTCTGAACCTTAGAACTTCTGCTTTATGTCTTGTTTACCTAGTTCAGGGGAGTTGCTTTTACTCCTCTTCTCACTAGTCCTATAAATGTGTAGTTTTGTTTGGATAAAGATGATTTAACCTGCTTTTGGACTCAGATTGTCTTAAACAAACACTTTTCTAAGCTGTTCTTTATCACTGCTATAAATACCAAATTTGTATGCAGCACAGTTCAGAAAAATTAAATTGGATTCCCCGGACTTGTTCCTAATTCCAGACTGTACACAGATGTGTCTTCATAAATAGGCCTGCACCTGTTAATACGAGTCTCCTTTCTTGTCTTCAGACTGATCATCTGATTTTGAACCCAGTGCTTCGCCCTACCTCTTTAGCATTGGTGTCCAAATCTAGATCTTCCACCCCTTGGGGAGATGGAGAAGACCTTTGGTAGACCAAGGAAGACATTAAAATGGGCAGTTTGTGCCCTAATTACTAATGGGACAGAAAATCTGAATTTAGTTATTTTTTAAATCAAAATTTTTATTTGAGTCACAGTTCACAAGCGGTGATGTTACATAAATAACAAATCTTAATGCACACTATTTTCATAAAAACACATAGAAAAATGTAAAAATATCGACTCATTTTGAATTGTAGATGATCAATCAATTCCTATTACTATAGGTGGTCGGTTAGTTAGAAGAAAAAATGCCAAAGAGAGAAACTATTATTGGAGCTTGGTTATGTATCTGAATATGTGGGAAATTCTCCGATGTGCAAACAGATAATAAAAAAAAAATCCAAAACATATTCTCGTTAATACAATCATTGTGCTTCAATTAACCAAGTTAAGGCATGACCACTGCCACATTTCGGTATCAAATAGCTTCTAGCGTTAGACAATATTCAATAATCAGTACTTAGACAAAATCCAGGTTGGCATTTTAAGGAGATGACGTGTTGAAAAAAAAACAAAGAGAGAAGAAGAAAAGAGATTAAGATGAAAAACGGAGAGTGGGAAGTGGGAAGGCCAAAGAATCAGCCGATGAGAAATGAAAAAAGAGGGAGAAAAGAAGGGGGGACAAGAAAGGGAAGGAAAAGGAAAAAGGCAGGAAAAGGTGTGGAGAGAGGGAAACCTAGATCATCAGAGGATGCTGCCAAAAAAAGCAGGCTGGTGCTCACCAAAAATAAAAAGGTGGTGAGAGTCCCCCGCTCATAAAAAAATGTCGGGGATGCCCCGGGGGAGGGGTAGCTCAGGCCATAAGCCAAATATATACACATGGCCATAAACACTTGATACCATTGGTGAAAAGACAAAAAAAAATAAAAATCTTAAACTTGTTGTGTAAGAAGTTGACTGTCTATTTATAGACTGGGAAGTTGGGCACTTCAGGTTTCTGGGCTAACGTCCATCTCTGGCGTGATAAGATCAATTTGCAAGTCCTGTAAAAATGTTGGAATTCCAGCCGGATCTTCAATTGATAATTGCTTATCTTCACAGTGCACGGTAAGCTGGGTTGGGAGTCCCCAACGATATTTATCTACAATTGAGGGAAGGCGCTCAGTCAGCGGGGACAGGTGACAGTATATCAGGCAGTAGATCTTTGAATATCTGCAATGTGTCCTACTTGTAGGTGATTGGCGGCATGTTCCGTAAAAAAAGCTAAAAACGCCATCTTATCCTGGGCGGATTGTAGGCGAACCACCACGTCTCAGTATGAGGTCTGCGGGGCCTCCCTACCGACTGCGGCACCTCTCTTACTTTGATTTTGGCCTGGCTGGCCTTTGTGTCTAGTATCAGGGTCCGTTGTGTGAGCGTTTTGATTTGCTGAGATGTTTTGTTGTGATTCGTTTGCAATGTCTTAGTAACAGTCTCTAATAAAAGCCGTTTTTGGGAGTTGAGTTCCGTGCGGATTGTTGCCAGTTCTTCCCTGACCATGGATTGCAGATCTTTGAATAATCTCTGTGGGTCACCCCTGGTCAATGCGGCCTTGTTGTAGCAACCGTCCAGCATTCTCGTGGCGCCTACAGGCTAGTTGGACGCAGTTTGATCTTCAGAAGATTAGTCTGAGTCGGTATATGCTGGTGAGTGCTGCGCACTTGTCATTTTAGCCGATGGCTTTTGGGGCCTAGACAGTAAAGTCCCAATATCTCGGTTCATCGGTTGTTGAGGCAGTTCACCCTTCTAGTTCCAACGCCCCATGTTGTTAGATGACCGTGGGGCATGTTTTCCAGCTGATTTAATCGGTGTAGCCATCGAAAGGCGATGCTTGAAGTCGTCAGAGACAGAAGCTCAGGTAACACATCGCCAGCTCTGCACCTAAAATCTGAATTTTTAATGAATATTTACCATTATAACACACGCTCTCCGGCTGATTAATAAGCCCCCTTTGCCGTCCGACAAAGTCTCCAACGTCTCTCTTACTTTTGTAGATGCCCTTTTAATTCTGCACAATGCCCTTCTCCAAAACTGTTCCTCTAGGTATAGTCCATGTCCATTAAATAATCCAGGAGGTGTCATGCAGTAAGTCTTCTTCACTTGATTTAGGGCGACAAGTGAGCAGCATTAAAGATTTAAACTGCTTGTGATCAATGGTTAATGCATGTCAGAGGGGATATACTAGCCAAGGAATTCTCTATTTTATTGATTTGGGGGGTGGGGGGGTTAGGGAGGTTGGAATAAAACAAACAAAAGTCTCTTCCAGCTATTTGGTTGCATATGACAAGTATTCAGGTCTCAGAAGAGATAATCCGGGCTCCACTCCTCTGTCTGATCAAATAAGAATGTGGTATAACCAAAAAATGCTGGACTCCCAGTGCTCAGGTCTATTCCTCATCCCCACGATTGCTGCCTCATTTTTATTATTTTGTCATACAGCACTTCATCTTGCAAATGATCTTGTGTGCAGTCTTTATCTACATTTTACCACTTGTTGCACCTCACAAGGTAGAGGACCAAGTGATTGGCAACTCATGGTGATGATCATTATTGTGCGCACAACTGGTGGAAGGGGAGCATAGAGATATTTAGGATGTTACTATTGCCCAATTTAATTCTCATTAAAGTAATCATATTATTTAACTCGGACAGGTAAAAGAGTTGATCCCACCATGAACTGAGCCTCATCCTCAAGATGGATGCTGCAGTGAAGGAGTTTAAGCATGCGTGGGATTAGGCACAAGGCTATTCTAGATGTAAGATTAGGCCAGGGACTAATAAAAGTATTTAGAAATTTGGACAAACTTGATGGTTCTGATCTGCCGACAAATTCTATGTTTCTATGTCTATTAGGCCACTGAGCTATATGACCAACTCTATATAAAAGAATTAAAAAAATAATCAGGTGTAAGAAAAGTTCCATCTGTGAAAATGGCAGGTTTAAGAAGGATGGGAGCCAGAGCTTGTTCTAGGATGACAGTACTTTAGAAACAGTGTGTGGGTCCAGGGTAGATGGCACAAATCCAACATAAGTCCAATGATCCAGTTAACACGTGGAAGGAAACTGAAACGCAGTGCGCCGAAACCCAATATTAAGGGATTTTTCCATGAAAAAGCGAATTTCAAGCTAAAGACCAAAGTACCGAGTTGGAATCATTCTCTCATTGAACTGAATTGGAGCAATTTTCTAACTCGGTTACATTGGCTTCAAGTTTTAAATTCCTTTCTCGGTTGCTTGCAATTCCTTATTTCATCACTAGAGGTCATAGACACGTTATTATAGGCTACAGGAGACACCAAAGAACTGAACGGGAATATGGTGCAATCAACAGCCATGCCCTATTGCAGGTTATCTAAAAAACTCATTTCCGGTGCAGAATTCTAAATGTGATCTAAACAATATGAACATTCCATTGGTCTCCATGGTGACTGCTCCACTTTAGGAATATTGCCCCTGAATTGGCTTTTATAAATATATAAACAAATAATAACTAGTTGTGTTACGTTGATGATATTCAAACATTTGCAATTTCTATATTAACAATATGAGAGCTTAATTTGTGCATCTTGAAGTGTCAGCTATGCAATAAAGGACAACATATGTTTAACAGAAAGATTGCATAATGTACAGGCATTTTAAATAGAAATGTTTTAATGGAAGAATATAAATAAAGTATTTTATTAACCCCTTAGTGACATGACTTTTTTGGCTTGTCCGACGCTTGGTGACATGGGCTGTTTTAACATTTCTGAGGTGTTTGTGTTTTGCTGTAATTTATTTCTGTCTCATTTAGTGTACCCGCACAAACTATATATCGTTTTTATCGTCATAAGAAGGGCTTTCTTTTGATACCATTATTTTGATAATAGCATATAATTTGATGTAAAAAAAATAATAAAATATGGCAAAAAAATTGAAAAAATTATTTTTTTATGACTTTTATTTGAAAAATCGTATACTCATGTACAAGAGACAACAAAAAAACACTGCTAAAAAGTTTCTAATATATGTCCTGAGTTCAGAAATAGCCCATGTTTTTATGTTTTTGTGCTTTTTTATTCATGTTACAGGGCCAGAACTATAAGTGGTGCAAAGCTATTTTAAAATCCTTTCTTTCAAAATTAGCGATAGTGACATTGTAACACTGATTTCTGTACTAAATCCATGAATGACCCCCAACATGTACATATTTTTGAAAACTAGACAACTCAGGGCATTTAACTTGGGGTGTTTTGACACATTTCACGTAGCCATTTTACCACCAATCTATGCCAAAGTTTGCAGCAAAAAATCTTTTTTTTTAATTTTTCACATATATTGCAATTTAGGTAAACATTACCTTAAAATGTGAAGGGGTATTTCCAAATAACACCTCAATATGTGTTCAGCAACATCTCCTGAGTACAGGGATACCACTCATGCATAGGTTTGTTGGTTTGTTTTGGGGCTAAAAGGCCACATTTAGGGGGTGCGCATTTTGGTTTTCCAACTTGGAATTCTGACATGCAGAAAACTTGTGCCCATGTCCCATTTGGGACATTTTTGAAGCCAGAAAGTGTATTCTACCCCACAAAACCATATATTTTTGAAAACTAGACACCCTAGGGTATTTCAAATGGTAGTATTTTAACACTTTCCATGCACTAATTATACTACCAGCCTATGTCAATGTTTTGGGTAGTATTTTTTTTTCACATACATTGTACTTTGGGCATGAATTCACAGATCCTGTTATATGTCAGTGCCAAACAACACCTCAATATGTGTTCAGCAACATCTCCTGAGTACAGGGATACCACCCATGTATAGGTTGGTTAGGTTATTTGGGGGTTAAAAGGCCACATTTGAGAGGTGCACTTTTTGGTTTTCCAACTTGGAATTCTGACGTGCAGAAAACCTGCGCCCATGTCCCATTTGGGACATTTTTGAAGCCAAAAAGTGTATTCTACCCCACAAAACCATATATTTTTGAAAACTAGACACCCTAGGGTATTTCAAATGGTAGTATTTTAACACTTTTCATGCACTAATTCTACCACCAGCCTATGTCAATGTTATGGATAGTAATTTGTTTTTCACATTCATTGTACATCGGGCATGAATTCACAGATCCTATTATGTGTCAGTGCCAAACAACACCTTAATATGTGTTCAGCAACATCTCCTGAGTACAGGGATACCACCCATGTGTAGGTTAGTTAGATTATTTGGGGGCTAAAAGGCCACGTTTAGGGGGGGTGCATTTACAACTTGGAATTTTGACATGTAGTCAGCCTGCGCCCATGTTCCATTTGGGACACTTTTGAAGCCTGTCAAAGTATTTTACCCCATAAAACCATATAATTTTGGAAAACTAGACATCCTAGGGTATTTAAAATTGTGGTATTTTAACACTTTCCAAGTGCTAATTCTACCACCAACCTATGTCAAAGGGTTGGGATGTCATTTTTCCCCACACACATTGTAGTTCAGGCAGGAATTTTCAGATTCTGGTATTTGCCACTGCCAACCAACACCTCAATATGTGTTCAGCAACATCTCCTGAGTACAGGGATACCCCCCATGCATAGATTTGTTGGTTTGTATTGGGTCTAAAATTCCACATTTAGGGGGTGCGCAATTCCAACCTGGAATTTTGACATGTAGTCAGCCTGCGCCCATGTTCCATTTGGAACATTTTTGAAGCCGTCCAATGAATTTTACCCCATCAAACCATATATTTTTGGAAAATAGACATCCTAAGGTATTTCAAATGGTGGTATTTTAATACTGTATAGGTACTAATTCTACCACCAGCCTTTGTAAAAGTTTGTGGTAGTACTTTTTTGGGAGTTTTTTTTCCACATGCATTGTACTTCAGGCATGAATTCACAGATTCTGGTATATATCACTGCCAAACAACAACCCAATATGTGTTCAGCAACATCTCCCGAGTACAGGGATAGCACCCATGCATAGGTTTGTTGGTTTGTTTTTGGCTAGAAGGCAACATTTGTGAGATGCGCATCTCAAAATTCCAACTTGGAATTTTGACATGTAGTCAACCTGCGTCCGTGTCCTTTATGGGATATATCTTTGAAGCCAGCCAATGTAATTTACCCCCACCAAACCATATATTTTTTTATCGGTAGACCCCCATCACTACTTGTGGCAAGGGCTCAGCAGCCACCGATACATCGCTAGATGATGTATCAGAAAGCTGAATAGGGTCAAAATCGAACCCTGAGTCCGCGGCCTTAGAATCAGTGCGTAAGCAGTGATCTCGAGCAAAGAAGGGGTTAATAGCTCTTAGAAGAGCCTATCTAGTACTGTAATACATTACAGTACAAAGAAATTAATCCATAAAACAGTGCAGACAGCAAAACATACTGTTGCTGTGCAAGATTACTGCTTACACAGTGATGAATGGCAGGGAAGGGGTTAATACACAGTGAAAGACTTTCATAAAACCTGACAATTTTATAAAATGTTATTTTATATCACTAATACTGATCTGTCTCTTTCCGTCACAAAAATGTAAGTGAGGAGAGGGAGGCAGATCAATATTTGTGAATATTGATCCGATTAATTTTGATCTGACCAGGGCGAATGGTGAGCTTAATTGAGAAATCACCAAACCGCCTTTGCCACTAATTTGCTGTTACTGATCGCTATGCGCTCAGGCAGCTTAAAAAAAAAAATCTCAAATATTTTTACTTTACATGTAATCCCCTAGCGGGTATGTGTAAAAAAATAAAATAAAATAAAAATATGCAGACAGATAAAAATTGCTTTGGCGTCAATATCATTGCGTAACCAGTGATCGACGGCAAATAAGGGGTTAATAACTCTTAGAAGAGCCTTTTTAGTACTGTAATAAATTACAGTACAAAAAAAATTAACCCCTAAAAAATGCACAAACAGCAAAAATAAATGCGCTGATGTGCACGATCACTGCTTATGCAAGATCAGTGGCAGGGAAGGGGTTAAACGCAGGGAATTGCTTTAATAAAAATTTTTTTATTGTTTTATTATTTGTGTGTTGTGTGTTTATTGTTTTTTTTTTTACTTTTACTTACTTTTAGAACTTTGATCTGTCTCTCTCCCTCACTAAAAAAAATGTGAGGAGAGGGAGACAGATCATAACTGGTCAGATCAATATAGAGTTAATATTGATCTGACCAGTCAGTGGGGATGTTCAGGAGAGCATCCCCACTGCCTGTCAGTGTGCCTGGCAGTCACTGATTGCCTCTGTGAAGAGGCAATCGTGTGACAGCCAGAGAGCACAGGAAGCAGGTACTTCCTGCCTCCTGTGCTCTTGCCCTTAGAAGGGCAGCGCCATCTTGGTCACTCAGTGACCAAGATCGTGAAATTTTTTTTTGTGTTTCTGATTGCCTCGACTTGCGAGGCAATCAGAAACACTTACTGAGCATAGGAAGCGAAAGATTCGCTTCCTATGCTCATTTTTGAAATGCCCGCGTTTTAAAGGCACTGTGCCTTTAAAACCGGCATTTCGATCGCTCTCCGGAGCGATCGAAATGCCGACGGGCATTTTTTTTAGTATTGTACGATGCTTCCACACGGAAGCATCGTTACAATACCATCAGAGCACTGAAAGCGGAAAAACTCCGCTTTCAGTGCTCGTTTTGACACAGGACGGACTAGGTCCGTCCTGTGTCACTAACGCCTCGGCACACAGGACGGACCTAGTCCGTCCTGTGTCGCCAAGGGGTTAAGCACTCTTTGCTCTCTGTAGCTCTACCTGGAGGCAGACATGTTGTTTAGAATCTTGGGTCAGATGAAGGAAGGTCTGATTCACCTGACCCAACATGTCTGCTAAATCAGTAATGTATTTTAATTGGATTCTTTCATTAAAGTATTTCTATTTAAAATGCCTCCACTTGGCGCAACCTTTCAATTAATGACTTTTATATGAAGAAATACACTGAAATAAATTGAACACTAAAGAAAGTGTACATTTTTATGGCAGATGGGTAACCCAAGCCAAATTAACAGAGCTAGAAAAGTGAACCACATATTGGATACCATATTGGAGTATTGGATAAAGTTTAAAAAGGTCTGTGGGATTTAGTATAAAATAAGAATCTATACCTGTAGATATTTTGGAAGCTATAGTAGAAGATCTAAACTTAGGAAGGGGAAAACAAGTAGGAATTAAGGTAACAATCCAAAAAAACACAGTGTCCATGGAAAATATTCCCTTTTTCTATTTTTGTATTTAAGATGAATGTTATGTGATATGTTGTCGCTTGTAATTTTTTTACCTATGAAAAATCGAATTAATATTGAATAAAAAAAAAATTACAGTGCTGAGAAAGAAAAAAAAAAGAATGTCTGTTTCCTTCATAATTTCGGCAATAAATCATGTGTTTTAAGGAAAGTAATGAGTGAAACTATCAGAGAAACAAAAGCAAAAAAAAAAAAAAAAATACAGTGACCATGCATGTTCCCATACCTCCTAACTTCTGACACCTCTGGCTGGGAAGTCAAGTGTCAGCACTACTGCTTCAGACTGATCATTTGAGTTTGACCCCAGTGCTCCCCCAACTCCATTACCATAGGTGTCATGTGTCCAAACCTAGGTATTCCTTGGGTAGATAGAGAACTCCTTTGGTGGACTGAAATTTAAATGGACAGTTGGTGCCCTAATTTCTAGTGGGCCAGAAATAAAAATCAGAAGTTTTAATGAACATTTACCTTTATATTGCAAGCTCTCTAATTAATGTGGCTCCTTCGCCCATCATCACAGAAAGTCTGATAAAATAACAAAGTTAAAGATTACATGCTCTTACAGTTCCCTGTGTGTGGTCTGTTCACAAAATACTATATAACAGCAGGTTCACACATATAGACAATGCATAGTGGAATATATAGACAACGCATAGTGGAATATATATACAATGCATAGTGGAATATATAGACAACACACAGTGAAATATATAGACAACGCATAGTGGAATATATAGACAACGCATAGTGGAATATATAGACAATTCATAGTGGAATATATAGACAATGCATACTGGAATATATAGACAATGCATAGTGGAATATATAGACAATGCATAGTCGAATATATAGACAACGCATAGTGGAATATATAGACAATGCAAAGTGGAATATATAGACAACGCATAGTCGAATATATAGGCAACTCATAGTGGAATATATAGACAATGCATAGTGAAATATATAGACAATGCATAGTGGAATATATAGACAACGCATAGTGGAATATGTAGAGAATGCATAGTAGAATATATAGACAATGCATAGGGAAATATATAGACAGTGCATAGTGGAATATATAGACAACACATAGTGAAATATATAGACAATGCATAGTGGAATATATAGACAATGCAGAGTGGAATATATAGACAATACATAGTGGAATATATAGACAACACACGGTGAAATATATAGACAATGCATAGTGGAATATATAGACAACTCATAGTGGAATAAATAGACAATACATAGTGGAATATATAGACAACACACAGTGAAATATATAGACAATGCATAGTGGTATATATTGACGATGCATAGTGGAATATATAGACAACACACAGTGAAATATATAGACAATGCATAGTGGAATATATAGACAACACACAGTGAAATGTATAGACAACGCATAGTGGAATATATAGACAACTCATAGTGGAATATATAGACAATGCATAGTGGAATATATAGACAATACATAGTGGAATATATAGACAATGCATAGGGGAATATATAGACAACACACAGTGAAATATATAGACAACGCATAGTGGAATATATAGACAACTCATAGTGGAATATATAGACAATGCATAGTGGAATATATAGACAATACATAGTGGAATATATAGACAATGCATAGTGGAATATATAGACAGCGCATAGTGGAATATATAGACAATGCATAGAGAAATATATAGACAACGCATAGTGGAATATATAGACAACGCATAGTAGAATATATAGACAATACATAGTGGAATATATAGACAATGCATAGTGGAATATACAGACAACGCATAGTGGAATATATAGACAATGCATAGTGGAATATACAGACAACGCATAGTGGAATATATAGACAACGCATAGTGGAATATAACAGCATGTAATTTTTAGGTTTTTTTTCAGTTTGCCAGTTGATTAATTATCTAGTGGTAAAGACTAAAGAATAGGAAATTTATATCACACTTTCATTCAAGGAAGATTTAATAACATTATCATTAAAATAAGTTGCTAGACATCGATGTTTTGCTCTAACAAGCTGTATGAATGAGTCAGCAGTTCTTTTGTTATATTATTTATTTATCAAGTGTTTAGTCTTTGAAAGTCTTTAAAAAATAATACAGGGAATCTTGTTTGTGCAATGATAACAGTGTAAATTAGTCCAATAATTACCATAATGATAGGAACTTGTTGTTACACAGAGATTTTCAAAGTGATTTATTGAACAATTTTAACAGAACTGACAGCTGAATAATACCTTATTTGTTCAAATATAAGATTAAGTTTTTTTCAGGTAGTCTTATAGTCTGACCTCAAATCGAGGTCAGACTATAAGACTGGGATCTGCAGGGGACCTGGATCCCCCTCACTAACAGCTGGTAGATGTCTGCACAATGTGCGCTGGCATCCTCCGCTGCTGCCCGGCACGAGTCCGTCAGAACTTCAATGACGGAAGCCGGGAGATCATGTGACCTTCCGGCTTCATCATAGAATTCCTGGCGGGAGGGAGGGGGATTGAGAGACAGACAACGTTGGGGGGAGGGAGGGAGAGAGGGAGACAGAAAACGCTGGGGGACAGCAGGGAGGGAGAGAGGGAGACAGACAATGTTGAGAAAGTCACAGCTAAGAAAAGAGTGCTTTGTGTTCCCACTGTACAGCACTGTGGAACATGATGGCAAATTAACAATAGTTAGAACAATAAGTTTAATTAAACCCAGACCAGTGCTGACGTTACTTTATATTCCAGCATCATGGTGATTCACTGTCACTAGTAATTGTCAAACCAGGAAATTCCATTAGAAAGCATTACAAGGAGCTAATGAGCACCTGGACAGCTCCTAGGTACTGGAGCAGCTCTACTGCAGGATAATCACTGTGTGCTATCAGGCTTTAGAAAAATGTCCTTAGACTCTGGCATTAAAGGGCTCCATCACCTCAACATTGCTATACTGTGAATGATCTATACTTTGTGTTAGCAGCATCACAAGTAAATGTTAAATCAATAGAAACGTGTTCTATATGTGGCTAGATATGTAAATTACACGTTTCCCATTGAAAGTAGTTCATTTGCATCAAGTCAGGTGATGTCATAAACAGCAGAATGTACAGACGCATTTAAAATATATTTTTCTTTTAATTTATGGATTTGCTTGCAATTTTGACAACAAAAAAGAAAGATAATTAAAAAATAATTTTTTTTTAGCAGCTACATTCAATGTATAAGTAATATTTAATGGATGGCGTCCCTTTTACACATTGTGCTATCACCACTGCATGTAATAAATCACAGGACAGTTGGGACTATGTAGCACATGGTATAGGCTTCAGGTCATTAGATCACACTCCTGGACTGTTTGATCCAGTCTTTTTGATTCTGACTATTCATTTTCAGTGTGTTCTCCTGCTGTCAGTCTGTGCTGGAATCTGCAGTATCAGCTTCCATCAGTCCATCTGGATGCCCCCCTCATACCTAACCTAATGCAGAGTAGCCTGAGGCACAGTTTGCTGAGACTGGATCCTGCCTTGTTCATTTTTTTGCCTTTGTACAAAACCCACGACATCAACTGCAAGTCTAATCCCCATCAGTCAGTTGGGGATGGGACTCTTCATCGCGGCTGCTTCCGCGCAGCGGCTTCACCGCCGACTCTACACAGCAAGACAGATCGTCGCTGGAGATTTCATCACGGACATTTCATCGCTAAAGGTAAGTATTTTACCTATTTTAGTTTGGTTAGAATTAGGGTTTAGGGGGTTAGAATTAGGGATTAGGGGGTTAATTTTAGTATTGGGGTTAATTTTAGTTTTAGTATTGGGGTTTAGTGTTTAGTGTTAGTGTTTAGTGTTAGGGGTTAATTTTAGTATTAGGGGTTGGGGGTTAGTATTAGGGTTTAGGGGGTTAATTTTAGTATTAGGGGTCGGGGGTTAGTATTAGGGGTCGGGGGCTAGTATTAGGGTTAGTATTAGGGGTCGGGGGTTAGTATTAGGGTTAGTATTAGGGCTCGGGGGTTAGTATTAGGGGTCGGGGGCTAGTATTAGGGTTAGTATTAGGGGTCGGGGGTTAGTATTAGGGTTAGTATTAGGGCTCGGGGGTTAGTATTAGGGGTCGGGGGTTAGTATTAGGGGTCGGGGGTTAGTATTAGGGTTAGTATTAGGGCTCGGGGGTTAGTATTAGGGGTCGGGGGTTAGTATTAGGGTTTAGGGGGTTAATTTTAGTATTGGGGTTTAGTGTTTAGTGTTAGTATTGGAGTTTGGGAATCATTTATTAGGGGGGGTTATTTTCGTTTTACTTTTAGATTTGTAAGAGGTGACAGTTCAGCGCTGAACTGTCAGCTCTTACATAGCCGTGTCCGCGATCAAACGGCAGCGTTATACTTCATTGCTGACAGTTCAGCGTTCTAACTGCCGCGCTGAACTGTCAGCGATGAAGATGTGGCACGGAAGTGTCCTAGACCCCAGTCAGTTACCCTGAAGCGAGGGGTAATACAGACTGCCTTAATTCCCTATGGAATATTGCGCTACTTGAAGTTTGCCTTTGAATGTTTGATTTGAACTATCGTTTTCCCCTTAACTAAGATTGCCTCATTAATGTCAAAATAATATCTGTGGTGGAAACTGATGGGACCTAAGCGTGAACTAAAAAAATCAGGCATTTATAGCTGAGCTGGAACTGAATCGTTCAGCCTGAATGTTGCAATTCACTTGCAGGTCACTGCTTAGTGAGCAGACACCTAAGTCATTTTTCAACCTGAACTGAATTTATTATGATGATCAAACCAAATGACCAATATATAATTGGAAGAGATTGCATCAACTGATTAATATAAACATTGCTACTGTGAATGGAGAGAAAAACAAATTGATTGAAAATGATCTGTGTGTTAGCAGAAATGCAAGCAAATGCCTAAACTAGCAGAAAAGTGTGTTTTAAATACCTTATTTGCTCGATTATAAGACGACCCTAATTATAAGACGACCCCCCAAACTTTGGATATTCCATTAGGAAAAAAACTAAAAGCCTGAATGTAAGACTACCCTATAGGAAAAAAGTTCAACTTGTATATATTGACATGTAAATTGCTTTTTTAATAAAAAATTATGATACCAAAAAATGCATTTCTTGTTTTTATTTCCTTTTATGTGCCAATGCTGCCTCTCTCTTTCCCTTGCCCCCAGCTTTCTCTCTCTCTCCCCCCCTTAGTGTTGTCTCTCTCTCCCCATCCCTTTGTCCCCCCCTTCGCTCCCCCTTGTTTCTCTCTGCCCCTCTCCCTCCCATTGTCTCTGTCTCTTCCCCCCTCCCTCCCCCTTGTTTCTCTCTGCCCCCCCCCCCCCCCCCTTGTTGCTCCCTCCCCTTGATGTTGTGCAGACATCCCCCGGCTGCCCGATTCTCCCTGGTGGCTAGCGGGGCAGCAGAGGATGTCTGCGCGTTGAGCGCAGACCTTCCCTGCTGCCGCCCGGCACGACCGCCGAGACTTTTATGACGAAGCCGGAAGTACCTGGCTTCATCATAGAAGTCCCAGCGGTCGTGTCGGGCGGCAGCAGGGGGAGTCTGCGCTCATCGTGCAGACATCCCCTGCTGTTAGAGAGGGGGATCCAGGTCCCCTGCAGCTCTGCGGGGGACCTGGATCCCATTCTTATAGTCTGACCTAAATTTGAGGTCAGATTATAAAACGACCTCAATTATAAGACGAGGGGGATTTTTCAGAAATAGAAGAAGTCTTATAATCGAGCAAATACGGTATGTCTGCTGAGTCTTGTTTATGACATCATATGCGTCTTGATATGCAAATGAACTGGATTTCAATGTGAAATGTGTAATTTGCATATCACAGGAGATGCCATAGCCAGCGGCCTCCACAGACACATTTAACACATTTGTTCTGCTAACAAAATGTATTGATCATTTCAATCAATTGTTTTTTTAGTTTAAGACATTTTTATCAATTTCATCATAGAAGGAGTGGGTGAAAGGGAGTATGAGCAAAGCAGCATTTCCACAACATGTATAGAACATATTGTACAGAGTATTCTGTATCAACAGCAGAATTATTTGATGATCCCCTTTCAATCATTTTTTTATTCTCTAATTTCACAGTGAAAATTATGTTTGGATGATACAGTCCCTATAACTGTCTAAGATTCTTGGTATTCAATAGCTATTTAATTGTCAATATTTTGTATTATTCGACCTTTCCTATGAACAAACTGTCTAATTATACTCTCAGCAGGTACGTGTAATACTCACATTCACGCTGAAAGGAAAACTGTAATCTTAATTACCTCTAAACAGTACCTGCAGTTTCTTGTTCATATAATTGTATATTATTTTTGTTGGTATTATGTTTTTTCTATAATGGCATTTGTTATCCTAACATTTACTGTTATTCCAATAAATTTAACTGCATCATTTTTTGGCAAATCATGATGGCTGAGAAAGTCACTCAACTCATCAATTAATATAAAATAATGTGATAATCTTCAACATCCAAATTACCTAAAAATACAGTTCTGCATATATGCCAACAGAAACACTCGGCTCATAAGTGAATTGAGACATGTGCATGCGATAATATAAAGATAATAGTTCAGCTGCAGTTTTCACCCTTTGTGCCTAATATACAAATGGGAAAACAGGAGGGAGAAGGGAGATCTGTGCCTCCAATGGTCATTATGTTTTCTGCAATATCAGTGACTAAGGTCAACAGGTAGAAGCAGGTGAAGACATATGCATGCCCTCACTAGCACATGTCTTTCTGCCCAATATATCCAGTAGTTCTCCAAGAAATACAACAGGAAATTGCCAAGAAAGCGAGTAACTCATACAACGCTGTGTACTACTCCCTTCACAGAACAGTGCAAACTGTTGTATGCTGAACACCTGAAGTCCTGACCACTTATTTAATCCTGCTTCCATATGTGGGGGATGGAAATATGCAGCTAAGGGAGATAATGGGGTGAAGACAGGCTTGTCAAAGTCTTTAATTTACATCTGAATATGGTGTGGTCTGCTGCTAATTGAACCAGTGTGTGGTAATAGTGAAGGTCTGTGAAAACTGGTGGCTATGCTGTAGCTAAGCTGGAAAAATTCTCCCATTCAGCTGCATTAGAGAATTTTTACAACTTGACTACATTGGTCTAAAGTTTGAAATTTCCTGCTATTCTCTTTTTTTTTAGTAGACCCTCTAAGCAATGTCATAATAGCAAAAATCCCTACTGCTGGCTGATATTTTTGTTTGTTTTACTTACAACTCAATTATCAATTCCCTGGCTCCTAAAATTAACTGCACTGACTCCTTAATTAGTCTCTTTCCAATATGTCTTGCCAGCATCTGTGTTACAAGGTTTCTTTATTTAGTTTATAAACCTACAAGGAGTAGAGAGCACTCCATCATATGAAAAATTACTTTTATTAAATAAAAATAAAAAATATATATAGAATCAATTTATATGACTGGTACCATCAGGACCCCTTATCGCCTTACATGTATCGGGATTAGACACGTACAATGACCTAAATGTGAAATGTGTAGGGGTCCGTACAATGAGCTGCACCTCTGTCTCTCATCACATGTGGTGAGTGGGTTAAGTTTTTCCAATACTGAATTTGTAAGCAGCTGTTTTACTTCAATGTAGAATAATATTCCACTGTTTTTCTCTATACTTTCCCGTCATAATGTCTAATGTCTGAATTCTAATTGGTAAAATGTACCATTTGAATCTTACATGTGTAAACCACTGTGTAAATGTATGACATTCAGGCAAACAGCTGCTGTTTAATGTAAATTGCATTCTAGGTTTAACATATTAATGTGTAAATAAATACAGTCAAGTGGTAGAAATACTATTAAATTGTAATGGAATTCAAACCAATTACACTTGTAAAAGTGGCCATTTTCCTGATTACCTGCTCTATGCATTATTTATATATTAGTTCTACCGCGTATCTAAAAACATGCATGTGACATTGCAGTCTAAGAGACACACATGCCAGCCACAGATTATAGTTCTACCTATGTCCATGAGTGCTGCTTCAGAGGAGTTATAAGGAGGAGAAGATTTCTTAAAGAACAAATACCGTATTTATCAGCGTATAACACGCGCCGGCGTATAACATGCACCTCATTTTAAGAAGGAAATTTCAGGGGAAAAAACTTAAATTTCAAATAAAGAACATTGAAGCCCAATATGCCATTTAATATGCCAGAATATGGCCCCCAATATGCCATTTTAATATGCCAGGATATTGCCCCCAATATGCCATTTTAATATGCCAGGATATTGCCCCCAATATGCCATTTAATATGCCATGATATTGCCCCCAATATGCCATGATATTGCCCCCAATATGCCATTTTAATATGCCAGGATATTGCCCCCAATATGCCATTTAATATGCCATGATATTGCCCCCAATATGCCAGGATATTGCCCCCAATATGCCAGGATATTGCCCCCAATATGCCATTTAATATGCCATGATATTGCCCCCAATATGCCAGGATATTGCCCCCAATATGCCAGGATATTGCCCCCAATATGCCATTTAATATGCCATGATATTGCCCCCCATATGCCATGTAATATGCCAGGATATTGCCCCTTAGTATGCCACCCTCCACCCCCCCTTCCCCAGACCCCAGTACTTACCTTGTTCCTGCTCCGTCTCCCGGTGCTTTGAAGCAGAGTGGCTGTGAGGGAAGCGTTGTGAGCTTCCCTCCAGCCGTGCGGAACAATAAAGTTTGTTTAAAAAAAAACACACTTTATTGACCGCACGGCTGGAGGGGAGCTCACAACGCTTCCCTCACAGCCACGCAGCTTCAGAGCACCGGGGGACAGCAGGAACGAGGTAAGTTTTAGATTTTTTTTTTTCCCCAGCCACCGATCGGCGTATAACACGCACCCATCATTTGCTCCCTATTTTCAGGGAGAAAAAGTGCGTGTTATACGCCGACAAATACGGTACGTTTTTTTTTAACCCTAGCTTCCTAAGAACAGTATCAGAGTGTGCCTAGCCAATGGGGCTCGCCCCACTACGTCTAATCGGGGTCTGTTGGAGCTCTCAGTCTTTCTTCTACCACAGAGAGAGACCATTGTTTTTTAATGCCACCAGCAGAGGGAACCTAGCTAAGGTCCTCACTGTTGGTGGCATTCAAATATGAAGGTCTCTCTGTCTACACTAGTAGATCGGGGTCTGTTGGAGCTCTCAGTCTTTCTCTGCTACCACAGAGAGAGACCATTGTTTTTTAATGCCACCAGCAGAGGGAACCTAGCTAAGGTCCTCACTGTTGGTGGCATTCAAATATGAAGGTCTCTCTGTCTACACTAGTAGATCGGGGTCTGTTGGAGCTCTCAGTCTTTCTCTGCTACCACATAGAGAGACCATTGTTTTTTAATGCCACCAGCAGAAGGAACCCAGCTAAGGTCCTCACATGGGCGTAGGAAGCGGGGAGGATGGGGGGTACGGATCCCCCCCAGGAAAAAATGTGGGGGGGATAGGTAGGGTGAAATCCCCCCCAGAACGCGAGGCAAACAGGGCCCCCAGCCCCTGCTTTCCGCTTTTTTCCGGCAAGCCGCATCCGATGGATGCGACGGCCGAAAAAAAAAAAAAAATAAAAAAAAAATCTGACGCCGGATGTGACGTTGCGTCACATCCGGTGACTGTTTCCCTCCTCCGTGCAAGAGGGAAGACTGCACGGAGGAGACATCCGGCGGGGGACACGGAGCAGTGAAGTGTAAGTACTAGGGAAGGGGGAGGGGGGGGCTGACTGGCACAATATTACATGCATTTGACTGGCATAATATTACTGGGCTCTGACTGGCACAATATTACAGGCATCTGGCTGGCACTATATTACTGGGCTCTGACTGGCATAATATTACAGGCATCTGGCTGGCACTATATTACTGGGCTCTGACTGGCATAATATTACAGGCATCTGGCTGGCACTATATTACTGGGCATCTGACTGGCACAATATTACAGGCATCTGGCTGGCACTATATTACTGGGCATCTGGCTGGCACTATATTACTGGGCATCTGACTGGCATAATATTACAGGCATCTGGCTGGCACAATATTACAGGCATCTGGCTGGCACTATATTACTGGGCATCTGGCTGGCATAATATTACAGGCATCTGGCTGGCACTATATTACTGGGCTCTGACTGGCATAATATTACAGGCATCTGGCTGGCACTATATTACTGGGCTCTGACTGGCATAATATTACAGGCATCTGGCTGGCACTATATTACTGGGCTCTGACTATCATAATATTACAGGCATCTGGCTGGCACTATATTACTGGGCTCTGGCTGGCACTATATTACTGGGCATCTGGCTGGCACAATATTACTGCCCAAATGAATGTGGGCAACAAAAAACCTGGCAAATGAATGTGGGCAAAAAAAAAAAACCCTGGCAAATGAATGTGGGCAAAAAAAACAAACCCCTGGTAAATGAATGTGGGCAAAAAAAACAAACCCCTGGTAAATGAATGTGGGCAAAAAAAAAAAACCCTGGCAAATGAATGTGGGCAACAAAAAAACAAACCCTGGAAAATGAATGTGGGCAAAAAAAAAAAAACCCTGGCAAATGAATGTGGGCAAAAAAAAAAAAACCCTGGCAAATGAATGTGGGCAAAAAAAAACCCTGGCAAATGAATGTGGGCAAAAAAAAAACGCTGACAAATGAATTTGGGCAAAAAAAAACACTGGAAAATGAATGTGGGCAAAATAAAACTGACAAATGAATGGGCAAAATAATGTAATTAATAAGTAATGATGGTCTGTGCCTTTGTAAGAGGCACAGACAAACCTGGAACGGAAATGCCCACCTTCCCTGCAATGAGATATAGTGTTGTATGAGTTTGTGTGTATATGTGACTGATTATGAGTGTGTGTGTCTGTGACAGACTGTATGTATGAGTGTATGTGAAAGACCATGTATGAGTGTATGTGTCTATGTTACAGACTGTATCTATGAGTGTGTGTCTGACAGACTGCATGTTTGTATGAGTGTGTGTCTGCGACAGACTGTATGTATGTATGTATGTATGTATGTATGTATGAGTGTGTCTGTGAACGACTGTATGTATGAGTGTGTGTGTGTCTGACAGACTGTATGTATGTGTGAGTGTGTGCCTGGCAGACTGTGTGTATGTATGTATGAGTGTGTGTCTATGTGACAGTATGTAAATGTGTGACAGGCTGTATGTATGAGTATATGTGTCTATGTGACTGACTGTATATGACTGCATGTGATTGTGTGTATGTGCTGTTGTCTGGCTCCTAGATTTTTTTCCTGGCTCCTAAAACTTAGTTAAGGTTGTCAAGCCCTGGTATAAATGTTACTAGTTATATACATATATTTGGGGTCCACCTTAAGCTTTTGGAAATGCTGGAAATATTTAATATTTTACAGTTTATTTTCTGGTCAGAAATGTAATGTTTGTTTGCTGAGAGGGTAGTGGATGCATGGAATAGTCTTCCAGTAGAAGTGGTAGAGGTTAATGCAGTGAAGGAGTTTAAGCATGCATGGGATAGGTATAAGGCTATCCTAGATATAAGATAAGGCCAGGGACCAATGAAAGTATTACTATACTGAGAGGGTAGTGGATGCATGGAATAGCCTTCCAGTAGAAGTGGTAGAGGTTAATACAGTGAAGTTGTTTAAGCATGCATGGGATAGGTATAAGGCTATCCTAGATATAAGATAAGGTCAGGGACTAATGAAAGTATTACTTTACTGAGAGGGTAGTGGATACATGGAATGGCATTCCAGCAGAAGTGGTAGGTTCATACTGATGTATGTTTTATGGTGTACACACAGCTCGCTGACTATATTTCATGTAACAGTGATGAAATGCACCTGCCTGATGCAGATGTTGTGCTGTGAATGTATCTGTTGTATACCAAGGATCCTGGTAATGTTGGTGGGAACTTGGTGATATAATATACACTGTGACAAGCTTTATTTTTACTGCTGCTATACCCGGCGAGCAAAAATGCTGTCCCCCCCCAGATTTTTGGGGGTTCCTACACCCATGGGTCCTCACTGTTGGTGGCATTCAAATATGAAGGTCTCTCTGTCTACACTAGTAGAGAGAGACTGTCGGTGACAGCTGCAGCTCTAATGAAGCATCATGACTGCAGACCAGAGGATAAAATGGTATTTTCATTAAAAAGTAAACGCCAGTTTATCCTCATATTAGTGCCACTAATTTTTTTCACTTGTGCTTCTGTATTAAAAGTACAAGTGAAATAAAAAAAAAAGTACAGTGGATCTTTAACATGTGAGATACTGAAGCATTCTGGGATGACTTACACTGTGACTGAGCAGATGGGAAATATTAAATACATGATGTATGCTAAACAGGTGTGCGTGTACTGCGAGAACAGTGTAATTGGCTACAAAGGCAATACAACAAACAAAAAGACTATGTGTCTTACTTAGAAAAAGTTATTATAAAGTGTATTAACAAAATGGAAATGATTTTGGTTCCATGTGAATTTTGCACTGTACGGTGCGCTTATCATTTATTTCTGTCCCTATTCTGACCTAGTTTTCAACATGTGCAATACAGATATTCTCTAATTAACAATTGGTTATTTTCTGCTGTTTTACAACTTTTTTTTTTTACTATTACAGGTTGAGTATCCCTTACACAAACAAAGAAACTGGCACACCAGGAGTATATTCAAAGTATCAAAAAGATCTTTATTCCAGAAACCACAAAGTGAAAAAAGTGACAAAGGCTGGACAAACAATTGAAACACTTCACAAGTTTCACGTCTACTTACGCTTATTCATAAGATCTGAGCCTCCTCGGTCCCATTTGCAAGGGATCATTTGTGTTTCTTGTTGTAAGTATCCCTTATCCAAAGACCCAAAAAACAAAATGACCCAAAATCCCCCTATAAAGCTCCTTTGCTTCACCCTCCTGGGCGCCGTAAATGAAAAGCCAGCGCTCGTGGGAAATGTAGTTCCCAGAGTGCTGTGATGGGAGGGAGGGACTGAACTCGACGGACAGATCACCAGCTTCACTGCTGGAAATTATCTATATTACCTAAATTCAATGTGAGCAAGTTGATCATGTTGAAATTAGGTAACGTCGATCATTTTTCAGGCTTGTGCTGCCGAAATGATCCATTATCTGTAAGGATCAGTTATCCAAAATGCTGCCGGTCCCGGATACCGGATACTCCGAAATATTTCGATATTTCATCGAAAAGTCTACTTTTTTTCAGTGCACGAATGCCAGCTGAACTGTATCAGGCCGAAGTAGCCAAGCGGGGAATTGAGAAGGTAATTTCAAACTTAAGGCCAAAGTAGCCAAGTTGGAATAATTCTCAAATTCTGCTGAAGTCATCAATTAAGTGTTTCTCCTCTCTGTGACTCGTTCTATAACAATATTTGCCACCAGAGACGTAACTAGAAACCACAGGGCCCTGGTTGGAAAATATCCCACATAATTCCCCACATGATAAGACCAGTGCCATTTTACTTCATATATTATAATGCAGTTGTATATTGCGGATAAAGGTTCACAGCAGGTCCCAAATCAAGGAACTACTTGATGCAGTAATCAAACAAATTGAGTCCTGTGATTCACAGTCGGTCATTCTTTTGTGACATCAGCCATAAAAAAAACAAAAACATAGCATTTAATCACAGCATTAAGACAGAATACTGGTTTGAACACAAACCTGGATATCAATGAGTTGTACTAGCCTTGCTAATACTTATGGGTTTTTTAGGGTACAGTTTTACAAAGCTAATTTGAGCCCCCCAACCAGGATTTTATAATGTGTGGAGCAAACCCACAAGTCTGGGTTCAAATCCCAGCTGATTGTGACCATGCTGATGTGGTGTACTGGTAAACTGTGTGCCTTCACTACTGATCATGTGCAGTATCTCTGACCTATGACCTCCTGGAGGTATGAAATATATTTAAAACTCTGCTGTTTTTAAAAAAAATATTACAACATTATAGACCAGTGATGGCTAGCTTTGCCACTGCAGTTTTTTGGGAGCTATGTATACTCCTGATGTTCAGTTGGCCTTCAGCATCAGAGGCATTGTGGGATATGTAGTCAAAAACTATTTAGTGGTCCATTTTGCAAATGTCACCAGTCCGCGCGTTATCATCAGAGACAGACAGACGTGCAGGACAAATATACTGACAGATTAGGTGTAGAGATTGGTAGACAGACAAAACAATGTGATAGAAAGATAAAATAGTTCTAAACTTTAGGATTAGATTACTGTGGACCTCTGCTGTTTCTGTTAAGGGCAAGCTTGGAAGCCCCCAACATCTCAATGTTGGCCAGTTGTTAGCCTGTCAGACAGGAAGTTGTACACATAGATGAAAGAACCATTCCTTGTGTATCAGTCTGATAGACCAATAGGAGATGACCTTGCCCACAGGAGGAAGTAAGTGTCCTAATGCTTGTTTTCACCTCTTCTTATTGAGTGATATCTTATAATAGAAATATCATTTAAAACATAAATAAGTCAGTAGAAATGGAGCCATGGTGTTGTTTAAACATGAACACTACTCTCTTTTTAGTCATTATTCTTAGGTGTTTCAAAACAGAAGCTTCAGATAATATGAAAAGAATGAATTTGAAGAAAAAGTGACATTTTTATTTTTCATGTTTCTGTATGTTCTGTTGATGTGAGGATTTTTAAGGTAGCAGATTACTTTAAAATGTGACTTGTTCCCCAAGTACATTTTGTGAAAAATCATCAAAAAGCCAGATCCAGCGCACGCTGCTTTCACAGGAACATAATATGGATCAGCCAGATAAATGCGCTCCTTATTTACTGCCGACTGTGGCATATAAGTGCAGCAGAGGATGTTGGAGAAGTTCTAGGTTACAGCAAATCAAATGAACATGATAGGAAATCCACCTCTGTATATTAATATATGAACAGGAGATAAAGGCTGACTATCTGTAAAAATAATAATAATTCCCCCTTTATAATCTCCAAAGCAACCTTATGCAGCACTCATTAGACATGTGCAAAACTAAAATTTTCGTTTCATTTTCGTCCATTCGGACGAAAATGTTATTTATTTCGTCTAAAACGAATTTCGTTCATTACTGCATTCGTTTCAGACGAAAATCGTTCATTATTTTCGTTTCATTTTATTCGTTCGTACGAATCAATTGACCTACACATTCCATAAACCGAAAGTCTATAAACCGAACTTAGTTCGGTTTATAGACTTTCGGCTTATGGAATACATGTAATACTATTGCTATTCTATAAACCGAAAGTCTATAGTTCGGTTTATAGACTTTCGGTTTATGGAATACAAATAATACTATTGGCTTTCTATAAACCCAACTAGAGTCCCCATTTATAAGAAATTCTTATGAATGGGGACTCTAGTTAGGTTTATAGAAAGCCAATAGTATTACATGTATTCCATAAGACGAAAGTCTATAAACTGAACGACGTTCGGTTTATAGACTTTCGGCTTATGGAATACATGTAATACTATTGACTTTCTATAAACCGAAATAGAGTCCCCATTCATACTAATAGGTCAAATGACCTATTCGTATAAATGGGGACTCTATTTTGGTTTATAGAATAGCAATAGCATTACATGCATTCCATAAACCGAAAGTCGTTCATTAAGTCGGTTTATGGAATGTATGTAATGCTATTGGTATTCTATAAACCGACTCTATTTCGGTTTATAGAATGCCAATAGCACGAATGGACGAATGATTTTCGTTTATTAACCATTCGTTCATTCGGCTTTCGTTAGTTTAGCATTTTCGTTATTCGTTTTTCGGACAAATGGACGAAAATGCTATTTTCGGACGAAAATGCATTCGTCCGAAAACGAATGCACATGTCTAGCACTCATTAAAAATAAGCCAAGCAACCAGTAAGATTCTAGGTGTCTCACTGCGGCCCTCTGCACTACAACTACCATGAATCTCTGCCATTCTAGAAAGCTAGTTGGGAATTATGGGATTTGTGGTTCAGCAGCAGGAGTTGGACACCTATGATTTACAAAAATGTGAGCAATTTCAAAAGTACCTACATCTATTTTGGAACTTAATAACCTAAGGTGGTCATGCAACTCCCATTTGATGCCAGGGTTATTCTTCAAGGTTGAAGGGTAAAAAGTGCTCTGACTTGATATATTTTCAAAAAGGCAGTAAGGCCATGTATTTAATTTGGTAGTACAAGTGAGCTAGCTCATAGTTCTCCTCACTGCTAAAACCTTTTGAGAGTCACAAAGAAATGCTGTCAGATCATTTACATACTTAATGTCAACCCAGTAGCATGGCAAGGGCTCCACGGATGAAGCCAGGGATCCAAACTTCTCAGGGCAACCATGGAGGGATGGGATTACGTGTAATTTATCTTAATTACATAGTCTTTTTCCTTAATTTTCTTGTAGTAGGTGGCTGTGAGGCAGCACCAAAATATTCCACCATTTTGGTGGTAGAATAATAGGTAAGGAGAATAAATATATAAAACAAATAATGAGGGATACCATGCTATATATAAAACAAACAAAGGATGGAAAAGAAGAGGGACAGAGAGAAAAAAAGGGTAAAATAATAAAGTATATAAAAGAAAATAGAAAGGCGAGGACGAGATATAGTCTGAAAATTTTTTAAGACAATATATTAAACAAGTATTATTTAAAACAATAAAGCAGGTAAATTAACACAGAGTTGATTAAAATGCAAAATAGATAATTATGTAAAAAAGTACACAAAGTATAATAAATATATAAAACAAAGAATTTGAATATATTTGTATAGTTATTTTCCTTCCTCCAAATCCTTTTTTTCTCCCAATTAAAAAAAAAATCTAATTTACTTGTTCCTTTAAAGGGACTGTGTCATCTAAACATTGCATATACTGTGAATGTGGACAATAAATCCATGATTGAAACTAATCTATACATTGTATTAAAAAAATTGCAAGCAAATGCCCAAATTAAGAGAAAAATCATGTGTTTTAAATGTCTCCTGATTATGACATCACCTGTGGCCTGATATGCAAATAAATGCCTGGTCGAAGCCAAACTAATAAGCAAAATGCGTAGTGTGATCAACATACCACTGCCACCTTGTGGACCTCTCTGGTATCCTGGCCATTTACATTGGACTTTTATGCTGAAGTTTTCCATGTTTGCTGCTATTAGAATGATTTTTTTTGCACTTTATCCTCGCTGAATGTCCCAAACTGACATGTAAGAAATGTATTTATATTAAATTTACCTCTTTGTATACTAAAGATCCATTCCTTTATTGGCTCTGAGTCTTTGCCATTTTGGAAGATCTCCATAACAGTTCAGTCTGTCTGTTTAGACCTGTAGTATGTTTGGAACATACTACACCATATATGTGTTATTGTATGTGTTTTTGCCTTTTTTTTTTTGCATATGAGATTTTCATCTGGATGTATCCACATACATATTTAAAAGTAAGTGCCAAGTAAGTTCCCTTTTTCCATTATTAGTTTCACTGAGTGATCTCTCTCCCTCCTTCGTTTTTTTGTATTTACTTTGATTTTGTGTGGTTTAGGGTAACACACTGTTTGAGTTGCAGCTGGTGTATGGTCCAAGTGCTGGATTCACTCCTCTTTTGTTTCTTCTATTCTGCAAATTTACTTTTTTTCATGGAAAATTTGTAATTTACATATCAGACGATGTCATAAACAGGAGACTCCACAGACACATTTTGAATACTTTTTCCTCTGGATTTAGGCATTTGCAGTGTCCCTAATACAATGTATACATCATTTTCAGTAATTTTTTTCTTGAGAGTTGACCGACCCCTGGGTTAACAACACAAGGCCCTGAGTAGGACCCCTAAGGATAGGATGTTAGAAGATTGTATAAACAATATAGGGTTGAGAAAAAAATCGCTGGAATTGAGTCTGGAGAGATAAAAAGTACAGGTGCAAAATACGTACTGCTAATATGCTCTCTCCAATAGGGCATATATATGAGAATACATAGTATACAGAAAAAAGACATACACACTGATAAATAAGTAAAAAAAAGCATATTTATTAGATAAATGTATCGACAATGGTATAAGCGTAGGCAATATACGTCATACAAGAAGGGACACAAATCCCTTGAGGTAGGGGCACAGGGGCTAACAGCTCGGAGATCGCTCCTCCTGAGGCCATCAATGGGGTCCTCATTCATAAGAATTTCTTATGAATGGGGCTCTCGTTCGGTTTATAGAAAGCCAATAGTATTACACGTATTCTTTAAGCCGAAAGTCTATAAACCGTAGGTCGTTCGGTTTATAGACTTTTGGTTTATAGAATACATAGAATTACATGTATTCTATAAACCGAAATTCTATAAACCGAACGACCTTCGGTTTATAGACTTTCGGCTTATGGAATACATGTAATACTATTGCCTTTCTATAAACCGAACAAGAGCCCCAATCATAAGAAATTCTTATGAATGGGGTGCCCAATAAAACCATTCTCCACTTCTGGATTCAAAAGGAAAAACCCTCCCTAGCAGTCTTTTTTGAAAAATGATTTCACCTATTCTGAATGAACTGGCTGGACACACACCAGTCCAAAGCCAACAGCACAGGCAATTTAAAATTCAAAATAAAACATAAAAAAAGTTACCAGGCTGCAATATTATGTGACATATAACTTGTAGTAGATGTGTGTATTAATTATTATTTATTTTTTTATATTATGAGGAATGCAAACATTAACATGTATCATAAGTTACAATTATCAAATATAAATAATTAATTAAATATACAGATTTTGTGATACAATCGATGAAAGAGAACTCAACGTTTTCAAATTTATTTTCAGATCGTTCACAGATTGTTACTGCCCATGACAACCCAACAAGGAAAAATAAACAGAAGCGTAACGTGCATTCTCCCACTAACACATGTATTTCACAATAAAAGCTTAACATTTCACAAACTTCTCCAATATTTGCGTCGCTACAACCTCCCATAATAAAACCTATAGTAACTGTTCATCGGTGCATCTCAGTTAGTGGAAAGTCTCATTGGTGGTTAATTTGTAATCAATCGTATGCAGTACCAGTCCGTGTCCTGGAAGGGGTCCCTAATCTTGTTCTTTATAATGTCTTCAAAAAAATCTTTAAAGGCTGTCCAAAGACTATAAAACATATATATTTTTTTTTTTTTGCAGACTGGCTTTCAGCCAACCCATTTTCATTAAATAATACAATTTAGATTTGAGGACATTAAGGCCAAGGGGCTGAACCTATTAGTGTAGTATTTATTGGTGTAGTATTTATTGGTGTAGTATTGTTTTTCGAGCTGCTGCCAGAAAAACATGATGCTGACACTGAATACCCATTTAATGATCAGTATTAATACCTAGAATGGTCAGTATGCACTGGAATGTATGTCTGATTAAAATACTGTAAGGTGAACACCCAAAAAAACTGTAAAGCTGGTACAAGCCCAGAACCAGTTAAAAATAATTTGCATCCCCATCTTCACACTTCCAACAGGTGTCATTGGCCATACACAACAATTTAAACATTCTAGCTGGGGAAAACTGAGCATAATGAGCTATTTTTAATGTCATATCCTTATAAGGTTCGACTGGTTACCTTCAATACATCCCCAGTAGCAGTCTGAATGTTCCACCCCCTGTAAACCTACCATCCAGTTTTAATTCCACCTCTCAGGTCCTTCTGGTATTCATCTGTCTGTAATATGTGATAAAGTGTCTTTGGTGTGTATTAATTCTAAATTTATAATATAGGTGAAAACAACCTTAGCTGCGTCATCCCAAAAACATTCCCTACTGAAGTACAACATCATCTCTTGACTTGTTCAGTGAGAACAGCTTGATCACACAGCATTTAACAAGTGAGGAGAGGACTTAATGAGATATGAATCATCTTTTTTTAGTTTTTAATAATAATAATACTGGTTACCAAGACAGCTGTGTGATTTGGAAAGCCTGAGAGATGTGGAAGCACTATTTCTTTCCATTCCCTGATTACGTTTGTTAGCATTTTGTAATTATGTTTCATCTCCTGAATTATTTAAATATATCTTAAAAATATTTTGTCTGTGCTATCCCCAAATTATGGCTCAATAAATGATGGCATTTTAAATGACTTGTATTGTGTGTAAATATCAATACAGGTTGAGTATCCCTTATCCGAAGATGTATTATCTGAAGTGACCGAAAATCCGAAAAAAAAATGTTTTTGGATAAGGTTCAGTTTAGATGAGGGATACTCACCTCCCTGGATACCCATTGTGAAGCTCCTTTGTTTCTCCCATTTGGACATTGTACTGTGCAAGCGAGTGTGACAATACGGAACCCTAGAGCAGCCTCTCCCCTAGGTGTATTGTCCTAAAGGGGAACATTACTGAGACAGGGGTCAAGTCAATTACTACATCTCCCAGGGAATGCTGGTCTCAGTAGAGGGATTTTGCATAGTGGGGCTGAATGGGCGGTAGCTGGTAGCAGACTGTGACCTAAGCCAGGGCAGTCCTCTACCTACTGGGGAGGGAGGCAGGTATCGACCCCTCTGCCTCCAAGTGCAGCCTTTACAAAGGCTGTCAAGTAATAAGCTCAATGCTGACAGATCAGAAGACACCAGTATAGGAGATATTTATGCACAAAAACAAATGACGACTAGTGTTGAGCGAACCCGAACCGCACCGTTCGGGTTCGTACCGAACATTACGGTGTTCGGACCCGAACACGAACATTTCCCTGTATGTCCGTGTTGGAGTGTTGGCTATAAACCGAAAGTCTATAAACCGAAAGACATTCAGTTTATAGACTTTCGGTTTATAGAATAGCAATAGCATTACGTGTATTCTATAAACCGAAAAACATTCGGTTTATAGACTTTCGGTTTATACAATACATGTAATGCTATTGCTATTCTATAAACCGAAAGTCTATAAACCGAACGTTGTTCGGTTTATAGACTTTCGGCTTATGGAATACATGTAATTCTATTGGCTTTCTATAAACCAAAATAGAGTCCCCATTCATAAGAAATTCTTATGAATAGGGACTCTATTTCGGTTTATAGAAAGCCAATAGTAATACATGTATTCCATAAGCCGAACGTCGGGTCCCCATTGACTTCAATGGGGTTCGGGTTCGGGGTCAAGTTCGATATTTTCCCCTATTACTAATGACCTGACGTAGCTGGTAATCACTAACCAAGCAGATCCCACTTCTAAATGTATTAGCCAGGCAGTGGCGTCATTACTTTACCATCAGTGACAACGTCTCACCATATCACAATGGCATGGTGCTGAGACATCTCCAAATACCGAGAAACAGGATTTTTAATAAATAAATGGTTTATGGAATAGGTACAAACTGATCGTCTGGCAGATAGAAAAATGTCTTTTTTTATTTTATTCTTTGCATTATTTTTTCATTAATGCTATGAATATATTAATTCTTGCCATGTGACATTTAAGTGACAGTATAAGAAAATCTAATTACTAAGGATTTAGTGAAACAAGAGGGCTACAACCTGAGAAGGAAGGTACAAGATATTATTTCAGATGATTTAAAGAAGGAATAGCAAAGCAATGGAATTCTGTAGCAGTTATCTCCAAATATAGCACTTTTTTGAAATAGCACTTTTTTTTTCTTTGATAAATCTGGCCCTAAGTTGTATAGGAAGAGGCAGCAACTGCAGAAGAATGAAAGCCGTACTCTTTCCACTCTATTAATCTACAGCAAGTTCTTGCCTAAAGGTAGGCTAACACAGTGAATAAGTTGGATGTGCATATGCTATCCTGTGCTTCTACTCTTGCAAAATGGATTTTATATTTTATTTACTTAAACATGTATTTAACCCCTTAGTGACAAGACATTTTCACCTTGACTTTCCCTTGGTGACAATGGCTTTTGACATTTCTGGGGTGTTTGTGTTGATCTGCAATTTTCTTCTTTCTCACATAAGCAGGACTTTCATTAGATACCATTATGTTCATCATATCTTATAATTTACTACAAAAAAAATCATAAAATATGATGAAAAATTAAAAAAAAAAACACTTTTTCTAACTTTGATCTAAAATATAATTTACACAAATACAATCATTAAAAAAGACCGCATCTAAATAGTTTCTAAATGTTGTCCTGAGTTCAGAAATATGCATGTTTCTACATTTTTCTGTATTTTTTGCAAGTTATGGGGCAAAAACCAAAAATAGTGTTTTTTGTTTTTTTCCTATATTGACCTTTTGATCCCAACCCGAACCCAAAATGTAACCCTAACACTAAATTTAACCCCAACTCTAACCCTTATGCTATCCCTTAATATATTTTCATTTTAACCCTATCCCTTGTAGGTTAATCTAACTATATAACCAGATTTTAGCTATTTAAAAAAATGTTTTAATTTTGTTTACATTGCTATGCTACTTGGCTACCTCTAGGGACAGTCAAGCAGCATATTCAGAGCGACGGAAGTGAATTTACTTTCACTTCCGAAGCTCAGACCACCAGAGGGCATTGCCATATTGATGGAACATGCGATTGTGGTTGCCCCAGAAAATAAATTTTGGTGCTAGCTATTGCCTTGACATCGAGGCAATAGACCAGCAACGTTAAAGCGGTTTTCGCTATCGTTGATTGCGAAAACCGCTTGGTTCACCGCAGGACGAGTTCCTGGCAGGAGGTGCCTGACAAGTCCCTTGTCGCGAAGGGGTTAAAATGCATATGCATATGTAAATATTTCTCATGCAACATTGACTGGCATGACAAATGCCCCTTTTATGGCTCCAATCATTGTGGCCCCACCCTTTCCTGGCCACGCCTTCACAACTACGGCTGGTATTTTTTTTTTAAAAAGATGGCAACCCTATCTACAGGGAGTGGGCAGGGGGGGGGGGGGGCAGTTGGCTGCTTAGGTTAGGTTACCTAGATATATATATCATGAAAAACACCTGGTAGTGAGAGGTGCAACAAAAATAACTTTTATTTCATTCTGTACTCCCCTCTGTCAGAATGGTTTGGTCTGCTCTCTCAGGGACATTTTTACCACTGAGCAGTTTATGAATCATTTTTTTATATTCTTACTTGGCAGGTTGTTTGACATTATATTGGTTTAAATTATTCTTCATTTTATTCTTTCCCTCACTCACCGCTAACCCCTTTCATCATGGTATTTCCCAAGTTCCCTTAGCTTATTCCAACTGCCATTGATTCCATTCACCCCATTGGCCATTAACTGTTTGTCTTTAAACCTATTGGCCAGCTTCCCATCCTTACATCCTATTGGTCTGTCTCCCAGTCATTATGACTTCCTTTACCTTGGGATTGGCTGGTTTTTGTTTATTCATGTTTCCTCTACCTCTGCAGGAGCTGTTAATACTCCAGCTGTTGAGACTGCGTTTCCCAAGACTCTCAGACAGTGTGTTAAGTATCATGGGAAGGGGAGTACTCAACAACTAGAGTGCCAAAGGTTAGGTATTAAATTATTATGGATTTGTACTGCAACTGCTGTGGAATATACATCTGATGATTCTCAGCCATCCATTTGGTTGGCTGATCATCATGATACATGTAATACACAGCACCTGTGGTGCCTAACTGCAAAGTGTCCTATTTTTGGAGCCAGGCCTTTATGTTCCTTTTTATTGCCTCTCAATGTCCTTTTTGTAATACTTTCCAATGTTTGCTGTGTATCACAGAGCTGCACTGTGTACACAACATAACGTTTTGTTGACTGTACCTCCCATGATGTTTAGCAAGTAACATTGCTGGTTGCTTACTGTGGATGGGGCTGTGCGAGATGGAGGAGCAATGGGGTACAGTAAGGCTACAAACACTAACTTTTGCTGACTGCATCTACAATAATATTCAATCAGCAATATTACTAGTTTAACTTTATTGGATTTGTAGTTACAGACTGTGATTACACTGCACACTAACTTTTTGTTGTTGTTCATCACAGCTGTCATGATATACAGCTAGCCCATTACTGGCTGTATACCATAGGAATTGTAGACTGGGGTAATAGTGGCCAACCTTTAGCACCCCAGCTACTGTAAACGTAGCATGATGATCAGGTATATGCTGGTCTGTTAGCTGCTACTATGATGGGTATGTATTTTGTCACCCCATCCCCTCCCCGGAAAACATCCTGTGGATGTCCATGGCACTCAGTCAACTACTAAAATTAATCTTACAAATCATTAGATTTGTAAGCTCAGCAGAGCTGGTTAGGGCAGGTAAGTTGCTCTGCAGGGCAGGGACCTCCTCACTCTGTATTATATCCTTATTAGATTGTAAGCTTTGTGGGGATAGATATGTGTATTGTATACTTTCCATTAGATTGTAAGCTCAGCAGAGCTGGTTAGGGCAGGTAAGTTGCTCTGCAGGGCAGGGACCTCATTACTCTAAAGTCTATCCTCATTAGATTGTAAGCTCAGCAGAGCTGGTTAGGGCAGGTAAGTTGCTCTGCAGGACAGGGACCTCCTTACTCTAAAATCTATCCTCATTAGATTGTAAGCTCAGCAGAGCTGGTTACGGCAGGTAAGTTGCTCTGCAGGGAAAGGACCTCCTTACTCCAAATCTATCCTCATTAGATTGTAAGCTCAGCAGAGCTGGTTAGGGCAGGTAAGTTGCTCTGCAGGGCAGGGACCTCATTACTCTAAAGTCTATCCTCATTAGATTGTAAGCTCAGCAGAGCTGGTTAGGGCAGGTAAGTTGCTCTGCAGGGCAGGGACCGCCTTACTCTAAAGTCTATCCTCATTAGATTGTAAGCTCAGCAGAGCTGGTTAGGGCAGGTAAGTTGCTCTGCAGGGTAGGGACCTCCTCACTCTGTATTCTATCCTTATTAGATTGTAAACTTTGTGGGAATAGATATTTATATTGTATACCTTCCATTAGATTGTAAGCTCATCAGAGCTGGTTAGGGCAGGTAAGTTGCTCTGCAGGGCAGGGACCGCCTTACTCTAAAGTCTATCCTCATTAGATTGTAAGCTCAGCAGAGCTGGTTAGGGCAGGTAAGTTGCTCTGCAGGGCAGGGACCTCCTTACTCTGTATTCTATCCTTATTAGATTGTAAGCTTTGTGGGAATAGATATTTATATTGTATACCTTCCATTGGACTGTAAGCTCAGCAGAGCTGGTTAGGGCAGGTGAGTAGCTCTACAGTGCTGGGACATCCTTTCTCTAAAGTCTGTTCTCATTTGATTGTAAGGTCTCTGGCCTGGGATGATCTTTCTACATATTGTATGTGTATCCAGCAATATGCAGTTTGATACACCAAGTGGATGATCCAGGGACAAAACCGATCGCCATATTTGGGGTCAGGAAGGAATTTTTTCCCCCACATGAGACAAAATCGGCCAAAGTTTCACTGGGGTTTTCTTTGCCTTCCTCTGGATCAACCAGATACTAAAACAATATGAAAATTGCAGCAATATTTAAATTGCATAAATATGAAAGGCGTGTGAATGGAGATATGAAAGGCGTGTGAATGGACAGTAACAAGGGTTGAAGCCTTGACGTGGCGTTACTGCTCACATGGGTATCCATGTGCCAATTCAACCAATGAGAGTGACTGTAATATATCATTAGAATCATACATTTAAAAGAATATACTTTATTTTCAAATGTTTTTCGTTTATTTCACATAACACATGCACCTATATTAATGGTATTTTGAAACTTCTGATGAAAAAATTAGTTTTCAATGTCTTTTTTTTTCAGATGGTGCATCAATTACCATGAACACAGTAGGGCAAGCATGAAAAACGTGTGACAGAGGAAAAAAAGAAAGGGGAACATAGTGATAGCGATTGAAAAAAGCATGAGGAAAGAGTGAGAGAGTGGTTTAGCAATTCATTGTGCAGGGACAAACCTGGCGAGTTACCCCCACATAGCAAGCTCATCAGGTATTAACTTACCCCCCTTCTATGAGCCCCGCCCATATGAACTGACTCTCTTGTATGTAGCAGAGTCCCCCGTATAAACTGACCCTCTTCTATGTAGCAAAGCTCCCTGCGTTAACTGACCGTATTCTAGGTAGCATAGCATAGCATAGCATAGCAGCCCCCCCCCCCCGTATTAACTGACCCCCCCTCTGTGTTAACTGACAGGGTTCCTGTCCCCTGGCGCAGATTTTCAATCTATGTACAGTTGGAAAGCTTGGCAATATTGGCGAGAGCGTTCGCACACGTGCGCTGCCTAAGTTCGTGTAAACGATTGTCGAGATTGTTGGGGAATGCACGCTGCTTCCAAATGCCGTGAAAAAAAAAAAAAATTTCAATGTCTTCAGCTGGCTGACAGAGGGGAGCTGTAACCGCACACATGCACAGTACATAAAGTTGCGGTCAGCAAGCTGATCACGCGTTACCCGAACTGACGATCTCGAGCATTCTTACATCTCACGTTTAATTTCACAACACAGGCAGGAACCACAATAATCTGGCAAAAGTGTCTTTTATAGGCAGAGAGTCAGCACATGATCAGACACAGCTGAGGAGAGTTGATGAGGCTAACAAGGCTTTGTACATTCATGGAAGTGACAAAATTAAACATATCTGCTTAGGGTCTATATAATCAGTGTTGTAGTATACATGCAGAGTGAGTAAAATATTACAAATGTGACTGTACCTTTTAGGGTAAGTTTCATTTAGTTTATTTTCCATGTGTTTTTTAAAAAAATTTTTTATAGTAAATTATATGATATGATGACCACAATCCTGCAGTGCTAGCAAAGCTGGTATTTTTTTAAGGAAAAGGTGGTGTGTGTGAATAATACCTCAAAGGACATCTATAGTGCACAGTTTAACTAACTTTCTTTAGTAAGCATTTAATAGGATTAGTGGTAATAGACAGAAATGCTTTAATACAATCATATAAGAAAATGTTATTTTTTTTACCCTATATCCTGCCGTTTTTACATTCTTTGATGCTTTAATCTTCGGTTGGAGCTGAACAAAAATATGTGTCGTCCCCCCCACTTGTATTGCGCACGCACAGCAGCGCTTGGTTTCCAATGCATTGCGTGGCTGCACATCATTTATATGCTACAGACCATCAACATGGCATTGTGCATGCACAATACGATGGAGAACCAGTGACCAGCGTATCTTCGGTCAGGAATGTAAAAATGAAAAAAAAATAGCACTTTCGTATATATATTATTGTATTTAAAGCACTTCTGTCTAGTTCTCTTATTAAACATTATTTAAATAAAGTAAGTTAAAGTGAGCACTACAGTTGTCCATTAGTTAAAGGGACACCTACCAATTTTTTTGTTGTTGATTTCAGATATGTCTTGTTTTTCTTATGCGACTGTACTTAATAAAATATGTAACTAAATATGTGTGACTGGGTGCCGTCATTTTGTAAAATACAGCGTTTCTGGGTTCCACCCCCTAGTGACTTTACAGCACAAATTTAAGTCAGCCCCAATAGCCAGACTTTAACCAAAAGTGAAAATCTGTCCACCCCGTCTAATGGTCAGGTGACAATACCCTCAATTACGCTAACGAAAAAACATAAGGAAAATACAAACCCGGGGGAAGCAAGGGCGGGAAGCTCAGCCCAATAACTCTTTTGCTGTCTAGCTACCTGCAATCTCTGCAGCAATGAGCAAATTACACCTGTATGCGCTACACCACCAATCATGAGCTACCATCTATCCTTGCTACCGTGAGCAATTCCCACCTATAACAGTTAGCCCATCACCCTCATGCAACATAAAGGACTATGCGCCCCCAATCTTGCCACGATACTACATTGCATCTTCAAGGCTATACACTATTCAGATTTTATTGTTTACCGCACACTATACATTGTAATTAACAACCAGTCACTATTCAATTGTGTGACCATTGAAATAGAAGACATAATGAAAACAGAAATGTTTTATAATTATACCAATATTTTTTTTACATATTTTTATAGTATTAAGGGAGCTCTCTGTATGTGTGTGTGTGTATATATATATATATATACAAAATCCAAAGATCAGCGCACTTACCTCAAAGAAGGTAGGAGAAAAACTCTTAAAGCTATAGGTTTCATTAAAGCTACTTAAAAACACCTGTCTTACTAAGATAACAAAGTTGGAGATTTAGTCACATATATGGCCATATTATGCTAAGCTAGGCTTGCCACCTTTTCTTCAGAAAATACCGGCCTTGGTACTGTCTCCATAGACTTAACATTGGCCTGATGCCAATTTTTTACCGGCCTCCCGGTAAAATACCGGCCAGGTGGCAACCCTATGCTAAGCTCACCACTACGTCAAAGTACTCCAATATATATATATATATATATATATATATATATATATATATAATACACACATATAAAGAAAGCTCCCTTAATACTATAAAAATATGTATAAAATATTGGATTTTATTACAACTAATAAAACATGTATAACACAATTGATGCATTCGCAGCATGCTGGAGGTGTTTGCTCCCTTTTTTGCTGGGAGGTTCCTGGTGCTGTCACTACAGGCAGGCTGTGCTACACTTCCGGTCCAGTCACATGACAGCTTGAGCAGCAGTTTCCACACAAGCGATCCAGCTGCATGATTCATAGGAGCAGCTGCCTGTCTAGTGCTCCCGGGTCTGCGGGAGAGTCAGTCACTGGAGCTTAAACCATGGCTGTTACCATTCAGCACCTGCTGTTACAGTAGTGGCTGGCTCTGGCCATTGGTGACACATAATAACACTATAAGGACAAGCTGGAGGTGGTGGCAGCAGCAGCTTTGTATTGATTGTGCATGTAGTCTAGGAACAGTGCGTTTGTGTTGAAGATTACTGGGATCTCCCCGCAGTCTGGTTTCTTCAAGGCATTGATTGATCCCTAGCAGTTTTACTCCTTTGATGCTGTCTGCTGCTTTGTGATTGTTCCTCATCATCATGTGCAGCCTGTGACTTGTGTGAGATCAGCCTAGTCAGAGACTGGCTGTGAGACTGGGGGAAAAGACAAGAGGAGGAGGGGCGAAGCCTCATCAGTTTGTGTTGGGCTCCTGCATGGCAAAGAGTCTTCATTAGTCAGGACAATAACTCACCAGACAAAGGCTAGCCTGCCCATTCTTGGAGATGGCTTCCTTAAGCCTTGGATTGAACCTGTCCAGGAAGAAGAATATATCCAGGAATGCAGCAGTGGAAAGGAAGAATCTGATCACAGTGTGCAGGTAATGTCATTCATTTCCCTGCATGCTGCACAGTCCTCCCCATTGCAGGAAAAAGTTACCCATGCAAGAAAAAACAAAGCTGAGAATTGATTTTGAATGCGTGCATTATGTCAGTCTGCCCAGACTCTATATTACAAAGCTGAGATGACAGTCTCCTGTTTTATTATGGACAAATGAAATAGTTAAATATAACCCTTTGAATGGCAGGGCTTTAAAGGGAAAAATTGCACTGAAGAGGTTAAATAGGGTAAATAGCAAGGCATTTAAAGCGTTAAAGTTCAATTTCCCATGAGTTGTATGGCTGGGGTGCACTTAAAAGCCTCTGCACATGTGGGATCCATGTCAGAATGTTGCAGAGTATGATAGAATCTGCTTCTCTGGCAAGGCACTCCCAGGGGTCATTTTTCATATATGTTCAAATGCACATGAGTTCTGTAGACTGGGTGCACCCAACAGCTACACTGCATGTAGGATCCATGTTAATGTGCTGCAGAATGTATTGGCACTTTCTAAATAAATACCAGGGATGAGTGTAGAAGTGAGGTGCACAGAAAACCCCAGCAGTAGTTGTGTCGTATTTATATTTTTTAGTAGTGTAGAATCTGGTGCTGAATGGAACAGATGGTGAACAGATTGCTCACCTATAAGCACCAAAATCAGAAAACGGTTTAACTCTTTAAGTGTGGAGTATGGGCTCTACTCTAGGAAGGACATTACCATGGTAGCCTGAATCGGAACCCTTCCATTTGCTAGAGAGATTCTAAATCCATTGCAAACCTCACACACACAAAAAAGTCCTTCATTTTTCCTGTCTGAATTTTTGATGAGAAAATTCACTAAGCTCCTACAAATAACTGCAATGCACAAACACTGCTAATGATGGGTGTATTTGCTAAAATTACAGGAACAAAGATTACATTCCTATTTATTTCTATAGTACAAACCATTTACGCAGCCATAGGTACAGAGCATAAAAGGAGATTGCACTCTACAAATAAGTTGCATCTTGATCCTGGAAGTCCCCCACAGTACAGCTGTTTAAGGATGTCTCTGCATGTGCATTGGCTAAACAAAACAAAAAAAGCCTTTTTTTCAGGAATTGGGAACCTTGTGGGCTCCTGATAGTGTGGACTGCAACTGCTATCATGTTGGGTAGCAATAAGCAAAGACTGAAATTTGCTGTGTTGCCTGCTTCCTTGGTATGGTACACATTTTAGCCAAACTACTGATTATAGGTAAATGGGAAAAATTGTGTTTTACTGTAATTTATTATAAAAGTTCAGGTATTTAAATTAAGCAAGTTAATGATTGATTCAAGGACCATTAATACCTATAGTTTTGTTATTTGGTGGACCACTCTTCCTTTGTTTTTACTAGCAGTATTATATAGTTTTTGCATAATTGAGCATTAAAAAAAGCAAGCTCCACCCCATGTTCTACTTCTCAAAATTCAGCTGTATGCTGGAGGACACTGCAGGAAGCCCTGAGCATGCCTCCTGAGCATGCCTGGCTGATGTTGGTCTCATGCGTAATGCACACCCATATATTTTTAAGTGTGGGACATCCACACCCCCCCCAACTTTGCCCCCTGGTGAATTGGGAAGCCAGATTCTGGAGAGGTGAGTGACTGCGCTACTGTGCATGTGCAGCCGCTCCATCCCTCTCCAGATGAAGCTGGCATATATGGTTAGGCGTGCTACTGCGTAGTAGACATTCTCTAGTGTCCTGGAATCTGTGACCGTTGACTGTTAATTATACCCATAGCTGTCTCTTAAAGTGTACCTGACCTACAAAAATGACATCTTTTTATAGATAACATTTTGTTTAAAGAGGATACTGTATTAAGTTTATTTTGTTCATTACCTTTATTGTGTAACATTGAGATATGGTGCAAACTGCTAGAATGGCTGCTGAAATGGATGTGTATACATTATTTGGTGGTAGGCGAAATGCGCCAGTTGGTAATTTGTAGTAGGTGAAGCATAAGAGAAGTCTATCTTTGAAAGGTCCACCCCAAGCAAACTTTTCTGTCCTACTGTTTTGCTTCTTGGACCAAGTAGCCATCCCTCTCAGTCTCCCTTCCTGCATTTGCTACCTTTCCATGCTGTTAACCAGAATGCATCTTACCTCTGCCCACTGTTTGTATCAGAAGAATTAAAAAAAATACACCTGCTCAGAAAGACCTTCAGATACACTCTCTGTACAAGCTTTTGTTCAGTATATGTGAACATGCAGGTACAGTTATCCTTTGAGACTCTCTGCTCTCAAGCGTTTTAAGCCAAAAACTGAGTGCGAGGATCAGTAGAAGCTGGAAACTAATGTTTGTGAGTAAATTAAATACATTTACAATATAGACACTCAAAATCAAAAAATATGTACATTTTAATAATTGAGCTGTAAAGAGGGACCAACCCACAATGTTTCTTTACATTTGTTTTTAAATGGTATTTCCATTGGCTGTATCCATAAAACAGAGACTTGGGAGAAATCCCTTTTTTGAAGCTGCTGCTTCTCTGTTCTGGTTGAGCACTGTATGTTCTTTCAGTAGTGTTCCAGTGTAAGGAAAGTATTTGTGAATGATAACAGAATAACAGTCAATGAACAGTTGGGAAGAATCACAGTAAAAAAAGTTGGAGCAGGTGGGTACTGAGAAGAGGGAGCCAGAGACTCAGAGGAGTTGCACAAGATGTTGGTGCTGAAATAGAAGTGGGAATACATCGAATACTGAAATTGCATAGTTACGTTAAGTGTTTCAGCACAATGCACCAGAAATAAAGCTAACAATTGGGGGAACCCTTTGATGTGACACTTTTTTAATGCTTCGTCTCTCTGTAGTTTGCATTAAAAAAACAGAAGTGTTTTTCCAATTTGGAATGGTTATTTAAGCTATGCTTTAACTGGTGATTTCACAAGCAGAACGGAAGATACATTTTGGTTATGTACTCAGAGTTGCTAGGTTCATGTTAAAACATTCATTTTTGAGAGAAGCGTTTGCCAAAATGTTTTTGTTGCGTAGCACCAGCATTTTTTTTTATTATTATTAAAATAACCTCTGCATTGGGCTGACAATCTGAGTTAGGCATGGAATCGTCTTCATGCCTCGCACAGTAAGTAAGTGAGAGAGAGAGATTTGGGATTGAGGGCCTTAATATTGGATAAATATTTCCTTTTGTCTACTAAAAAACATTGTTTTGTTGGAATTAAACCATGCTTGTTAATCCCCATCTAGCTCTCTACAGTCTCTGTGTTTTAAATAATAATGTTACACACACCAAAAGTAAAATATACAATCCTGACTTACCAGGGCTTGACAAACCCAAGGAGCCATAGCTCCTAAAAGCCCTCCTACTGGCTCCTAACATTGACATGTTTATGGAAGTACCATATGCATGGCTCATTACATTAACAGTTATTTATATAGTGCCAACAATTTTTTTACATAGAGCATAGAAAGGGACTACACACTAAGTTAGAAGAACAATAACAGATTGATACATGAGACAGAATGCCCGGCTCACAAGCTTACAATCTTGAGGGAATGGGGGACGTGAGACACATAAGGGAAGGTGGTCATAGTAACAGTATTAGGAATGGCTGGAGCTGGATGGGTTTGCCCATAGATTATGTATATTCTAGTGTGAGTTGTAAGCTTCCTATTCCTAATAGTGATTGAGGACAGTGAGTGTGGGTAGGATTCTAGTGAGATGAGTAGTAAGCTTCCTTAAAGAGGTGAGCTTTGAGGGACATCTGGAAGTTTGAGAAGGAAGGAGAGAGCTGGATGCTCTGCGGAAGCAAGTTCCAGAGAGATGGGATAGTTCGGACAAAATCTTGCAGGCCGAGGTGATGAGGTTGGAGGGAAGCCTAAGTCCACTTTATGAGCTCATACAAATAACCAGCCTGGCTCCTGAATTGATATATAAGGCTTCTGAACTAAAATTGCGATATTGAGCACTCCTCTGCCAATATGTGCATAGAACAATACTACATCACCATAGTCTCCCATTTCAGCAATGAGAACTGGCACGAACAGTTTGCCTGTGTCTTTAATAAATAGATAAATATATAAATAAGTCCCTTGCTCCAATATTTTGCATTTGTCACAGAAACGTCACATAGTACCATGGAAAAAATGGACATGCGTCAAACCCTCTGTTAGAATCATGTAGCTGTTGTTTATGCTGTTCACTGTCATTTCAGTGCACAATGTGTGATTACATTATAAAAGAAGTTCTAGTGACGCACATTTCAGCGGCCCCTAACTATCTGTGGTATATTGTTTAAAGTAGAACGCAGGAGTTGTACAAAATGCTGTGACGTCACTTTAAAAACAATAACTTCATCAATTTTATTACGTCTGTGTGAATGAAAAGCTTCAGTTACTGTCTGTGCACTGCAAGCCTATGACTGCACATTCCCACAATGCTTTGTTCATGTGGATTGACTGCTGAGAGTTGTGGGATTGCACATGTGCTCACTCCGGTTAATGACATCCAAGAAGTGTAAATTTATTTGCTGGCTCTTTTTCACCTACACATTATTTGAACTATAAATGAAGAGAACAAAAAATGAGCAATGTTAAGTTTTTCCAGAACTGTAAGGAAATTAAGTGAAAAACGTGTTTTTAACTGTGTCTGTGCTGTCTTTGCTTTTTGACATCTCCTTCTGCTTTAATATGCAAATAAACATTTTGTATTGAAGTTTCTTATTGGCATAAGTGAAGACATAAACAAGAAACATCCCAGCAACATTTAGAACACATTCTTCTCTTAGGGCCTTATTTATCAAGACCAAAAAGGTGGTATTTCAGGGAAAAGTGCTAAAAAAGTAGTAGTAACCATGGAAACCAATGGAAAGGTATGGCAGTTTTCTCCAAATTTAGCACTTTAAAAAAATTTAAAAAAAATAGCACCTGTTTTGCCTTGATAAATTTGGCCTTTAATGTATGGATTTTAGCAATTCTGCTAACACAATGTTTAAATCCATTTTTTTTTCTCTACATTCATAATTCAAACAATATCTTTTTTTTTTTCATCTCTATCTGTACATGTTAAAAATTGTTCTGAATAGGGGTTTGTTATTTTCTTATCCAAAATGATCCGTTATCCAAAATATTTTTCAGATTTTGCACATTGCACACACACCTGTCAGAATGCAAGCACACAACACTTTATTCAGTGTCCAGCCCCCTTAAGCTGTGATATAGCCTTTCCGTGCATGCTCAGACTCCCCCACGCCCACAAAGGGTGTGATACACGTGTGCAGACCTGACACGCCAACGGCAGGTTCTGAATGATACCTCACATTACAAGCACTTTGGATAAGGGGCACTCAACCTGTACTGGACACAAGGCCTGGATTAGTAGAATCCGTTGGCTCAGGGTTTTCTATGCAAATATGAACATGTATATTTTAGATCTGAAGTCTGGAAATTCTATTGCAAGACTGAGACATTAACACGTTCTTTGAAAATCCCATTATTGTGAATATTTTTTTCTTGCTAGCAACAACCACAGCTATTTATCAGTTCTTCCCAGGAGAATGATTGTATGTATTACACTGATGAAAAACTGCTCTTTTGGGAAACTGTGTGTAAATGGGTTCTGTATGACGAATGGTGCAGCTAATGTGGAATTATTATTATTAATATTTGCTCTGTAAAAATGTCCTGATTCAATATTCATAGATTGCACTCTCTCCTATGAAAAGTTAAGAGATATCATTTTTATTGTTTTAGGGCAGTTAGTATTGTAAATTTCTTTAATTAATAGTAAAATAGAAGAATGAAGTACTGTATATAACTTTTTTTTAATTTTTTTAGATTTGTGCGAGGGGGTTTACCTGCACCTGGTAAGAAGTCTAAACGGTGTATAAACTATGCTTGGATTTCTTTTAATACACTTAAGCCATTGCTATACACACACAAACTTCTAGCAAGCTGGCAATGATATTGAGCACATATGCATATAAATTTATTCTGACAGAATGCCTCACGGGTCATGCTCCAGTCAGTGCTGTTCAAGCTGTCTTACATCCTTAGCTTTATTTATTTTCTTATGGCTTCTGCATTTGTCTGTTTGGAGCCACTTTACAGGTGACTAAATGCCTATATTTCCTATTGGATAAAGCAGCCCTAATCCCAATGCATTATGGGTGTCTACACCTGCAACCAGCTCTCCAGAGAATAGCTAATACCACAGGCACACCTGCCAACATCCTGGGACACAGCTGGAGATGAGCCCCATGTAACGTCATGCAACTTTGCATGACATGGCGAGATTAAGCACCAGCCTACCTGGTACAGGTACCTTATACAGTGGATATAACAAGTCTACACACCCCTGTTAAAATGTCAGGTTTCTGTGCTGTAAAAAAATGAGACAAAGATAAATCATTTCAGAACTTTTTCCACCTTTAGTGTGACCTATAAACTGTACAACTCAACTGAAATCTTTTAGATAGAGGGAAGAAAAAATATAAAAATAAAATAATGTGGTTGCATAAGTGTGCACACCCTCTTATAACTGGGGATGTAGCTGTGTTCAGAATTAAGAAATCACATTTAAAGTGCCTCTGATTAACCCCAAATAAAGTTCAGCTGCTCTAGTTGGTCTTTCCTGAAATTTTCTTAGTCGCATCCCACAGCAAAAGCCATGGTCCACAGAGAGCTTCCAAAGCATCAGAGGGATCTCATTGTTAAAAGGTATCAGTCAGGAGAAGGGTACAAAATAATTTCCAAGGCATTAGATATACCGTATTTGCTCGATTATAAGACGACCCTGATTAGAGACGACCCCCCAAACTTTGGATATTCCTTTAGGAAAAATACTAAAAGCCTGAATATAAGACTACCCTATAGGAAAATAACTTGTATATATTAACATGTAAATTGCTTTTTTAATAAAAAATTATATAAAAAAAAATGCATTTCTTGTGTTTATTTCTTTTTATGTGCCAATGCTGCCTCTCTCTTTCCCTTGCCCCCAGCTTTGTCTCACTCCCCACTCCCCCCTCACCTGTCTCTTCCCCCCACATGTTTCTCTCTGCCCCCCTTCCTCTGTCTCTCCCCCCCTTCCTGCTCTGTCCCCCCTGTCTCTCTGCCCCCCTCCCCCTGTCTCTCTGTCCCCTTCCCTCCCTCCCCCTGTCTCTCTGTTGCCCCCCTCCCTCCCCCTGTCTCTCTGTCCCCCCCCTTACCTGTACTTCAATCCCTGGTGGCTAGTGGGGGCAGCCGGGGGATGTCTGCACGATACTTGCAGACATGCTCCATGCTGCCCGACACGGCAGTCTATTATGACGGACAGCTGTCCGTCATAATAGTCTGCCGTGTCGGGCAGCATGGAGCATGTCTGCAAGTATCGTGCAGACATCCCCCAGCTGCCCGATTGTCCCTGGTGCCTAGTGGGGCAGCAGAGGAAGTCTGCGCGATGAGCGCAGACCTCCCCTGCTGTCGCCCGGCACGCTCGCCGGGACTTCTGTGACGAAAGCGGAAGTACCCGGCTTCTTCACAGAAGCCCCGGCGGTCGTGCCGGGCGGAAGCAGGGGAGTCTGCGCTCGTTGCGCAGACATCCCCTGCTGCTAGAGAGGGGGATCCAGGTCCCCTGCAGCTCTGCTGGGGACCTGGATCCATGTCTTATAATCTGACCTCAATTTGAGGTCAGATTATAAGAGACCTTGATTATAAGACGAGGGAGATTTTTCAGAGCATTTGCTCTGAAAAAAACCTCGTCTTATAATCGAGCAAATACGGTACCATGAAACACAGTAAAGACAGTAATCATCAAGTGGAGAAAATATGGCACAACAGTGACATTACCAAGAACTGGAGCTCCCTCCAAAATTGATGAAAAGACGAGAAGAAAACTGGTCTGGGAGGCTACCAAGAGGCCTACAGAAACATTAAAGATGCTGCAGGAATATCTGGCAAGTACTGGCTGTGTGGTACATGTGACAACAATCTCCCGTATTCTTCATATGTCTGGGCTATGGGGTAGAGTGGCAAGACGAAAGCCTTTTCTTACGAAGAAAAACATCCAAGCCAGGCTACATTTTGCAAAAACGCATCTGAAGCAGATGTGGGAAAAGGTGTTATGGTCTGATGAAACCAAGGTTTAACTTTTTGGTCATAATTCCAAAAGATATGTTTGGCGCAAAAACAACACTGCACATCACCAAAAGAACACCATACCCACAGTGAAGCATGGTGGTGGCAGCATCATGCTTTGGGGCTGTTTCTCTTCAGCTGAAACTGGGGCCTTAGTTAAGATAGAGGGAATTATGAACAGTTCCAAATACCAGTCAATATTGGCACAAAACCTTCAGGCTTCTGCTAGAAAGCTGAACATAAAGAGGAACTCCATCTTTCAGCATGACAACTACCCAAAGCATACATCCAAATCAACAAAGGAATGGCTTCACCAGAAGAAGATTAAAGTTTTGGAATGTCCCAGCCAGAGCCCAGACCTGAATCCGATTGAAAATCTGTGGGGTGATCTGAAGAGGGCTGTGCACAGGAGATGCCCTCGCAATCTGACAGATTTGGAGTGTTTTTGCAAAGAAGAGTGGGCAAATCTGTGCCATGCTGATAGACTCATACCCAAAAAGACTGAGTGCTGTAATAAAATCAAAAGGTGCTTCAACAAAGTATTAGTTTAAGGGTGTGCACACTTATGCAACCACATTATTTTATTTTTATATTTTTTCTTCCCTCTACCTAAAAGATTTCAGTTTGTTTTTCAATTGAGTGGTACAGTTTATAGGTCACATTAAAGGTGGAAAAAGTTCTGAAATTATTTATCTTTAATTTTTTATAGCACCGAAACCTGACATTTTAACAGGGGTGTGTAGACTTATTATATCCACTGTAGATATACATAGCTAATGCAGAAGCTGCAGACAAGCTGGCATAGACCAATATTTGACGGGATAGAAATACTACCTCTTTAATTTTAAGTGCATCTTTTTTAACTTGAAAAAATACTCTGCATTTAAGTGGCTCTTTTTAAGAAAAAGAGAACCTGAGACAAAGGGGGTTATTTTTAAAAGCCCATTGCATATCTCCCAAGTGAAGGAGGGACATCCCCAATTTTGCATCCAAATGACACCGTCCAACTTTTATGGGATCTTGGTTTGTATGAGTGGATCACAGAGCTCCAGAGCAATAAAACCCTCAATAAAGTGAGTTTAAACTGCAGTAAATGTGTTTTTATATTACATTGTGTAAATAAAACACTTCACTTTGATTCTAAATGAAGTATAAAATTACGTAAATAGTTACCAATTGGCCATAAAGTCACTGAAAATGTTCCAGTAAAACCCCATCCACGGCAACACCTTTAGCCACTCCCACAAAAATAAGTGTCCCTCTTTGGACATTTGAAGTGTTGGGAGGTATGCCATTCTGAGACAGAGTTGTAAAAGTGGAGCAGTCACCATGGAAACCAATAGAATGTTTCTGCTGTTTAGACCATTTGTATAATTTTTTTTGTTTTTTAGAATGGTCTGGTCTTTTATAAGTAACAGTCAGAGTATCTCTTCTATATCTGCACTTATGTGGCATCAATCAGGACCACACAGGATATATTTGAAAATAAAGGAAAATCTCAATGTGTTCCTGGAAAAAATACTTTATAAATAATAAATTAATAATGTTGTTTAGCGCCCCGGATTCTATGTAAAATGAATTCCTGGAGTGCACTAAAATTAAAATAGGGGCTGGCATTTCCCTTTTTAAGTACTGTAAACAATAAAAATAGGAATAATAAATGCATATTTATTTTTAGTGTCTCTTTAAATATACATTTAGTTGTTTTTTTGTTCCAGATTGTAGTGTTTTAAAAAAAAAAAAAATTATATTCTATGAACATTAAATTAAATTTTTCTGGGAAATTTTATGTTAAAGGAACAAAATAAATATATACATATTTATATATTTAGCTTCAAAAAAGAAAAATCCAATTGCCATTTTAACCAAAGCTCTTTGGACTTTACAATTTTAAAATTACAGTGGAGCTAGATTCAATTTTTGCTTTTTTATAGCCATTGAGTCACCAACTCTCATTATAAGAGCCTCTTTACATATCAAGTACAGTTAATGTCTCCATTAGCGTAGGTGGATCCATCAGAAGGGGATACTGGCTGATCCATATGAAGAGGGATTGTATTGAAGGTTCTTGAGATCCATAATTAAGTATATCCATCTTAAGATGCAGCTCACTGCAGCTACAGAATTCTGAAATGAGGGGAACCGTGAAAACTTTTAGGCAGTACATGGAAGGAACACGTGGAAGAAATGTCAAGATACATTATCCCATCAGTTTCATTGTTTTGATCAGTTTCACAATGGAAGAAAAGAGAGTGAAAATTGTATAACAATAGAATTCTAAAAACACACACTTGAGATACTGTGCTGATGGATGGGGTACGCCTGTGTATTTTCCAAAACACGTTTGCTTTAGACACGTGGCACAACATTAACTTTTTGTTTCTATTCAGGAAGCAAAAGTAAAAAATTATATAAAAAAAATATAATTTTTTATATAATATTATTATATATAATATATATATAATTTTTACTTTTGTATAATATACAAAAGTAAAAAAATTATATATATAAAAAAAAAAAAAACCTTAGTGCAACCTTTGATAATAAATAAGAATTAAGAAAGAAAACAACATCTCCTTGGCAGGTGAAGATTTACAGTATATGATGAAAGGCTTAAGGAGGGATTCATTCTTAAGAAGTTTCCTGTATAATAGGGTTCCCCTAAAAATTTACCTTTTATCTTGGTCTAATGAGCTGGAACCTATCTATACATCTTTAGCATGTTCTGTAATCCTTCTAATACTATAGTGCTTACATCTTGTATCTGTCTCATTGTCTGTCTCCTTCTACAGTGTCATACGTCCTAGTTGTTTATGTTAGCAGTCACATACGCTACGATCTCACTACTGTCTCCTTTCTAACTGTCCGCATTTGCATACATGTTTCCATTTTCAATTAACATTTGCAAATACGTTCCTCCCTCCCATCTTACATGATTGACACACTGACAAACCACTAAGAGTGACTTATTGTTGTCAGACTGTCTCTGTAAAGTAGCAACTTAACAAAAATTATTGATCCCAAGTCGTTTTTTGCTTTGTATGTATGTGCATATATTGGGGGGTTTGTTCCCTGTTTAATCTGGTTTTCGCAGGGAAGCCTACTTGAATCAATAAAGATTTAATATGTTTATTTTTTTTAATGCATATTTTAAACCTCTGCCACATTGCAGTGGTATAAAGTTGCAAATATTTCTGGTTATTGTGGTTTTATTTCATTTTAATGACTTGATTACATCATGTAATTCTCCCGTTTGGAAAGTAGTGTTACCATAATCCAATTTTACTAGAAAGTGTTGGCAAATAAATGTCTTGTCAGACTTTATTAAGCATTGGAAGAAGTGGTTAATACTGATAGGATCTTCTTTGGAATAGTGGATTTTCATTTATCTGTGATTTTATTTAGGATGAATTATCTTATCTGGATTCAGTACCCTGTGAAAGGGATGGAGATCCGCACACTAGTAGATTCCATTAGTTACACTAGATTTGTATTATAATATCTTACTAAATCCAGTGTTAGATTTTGTCCTGGGTGGGCCACTCCCTAGAATTCTATGTAAATTGATATTAACGTTACCATTCTGAAATTAAATTACCAGCCATGCTTCAACCTCTGTAAATTTAACATTGTCCTAAAGCCAATATTTTTACCAGCTTGGCAGTAAAATACTATGTCAAACTTTTTGAAGCCTGAGTGCCCATTGTTCTGCAAGATGCCAAGTTAAAGTTCTCATAGTGCCAGTTTCCCTGAAATTATGCTCTCCGCTCCCATTTCTACTGCACACTCTGCCTATTTAGTTTCCCCTTCTCCCTGTAATTGTTCCCTTTCCTTTCGTTGTCTCATCTCAGTGTCACCTGTATGATGATCGTGACAATGCGCTCTGCTAAGTGCCACCTCAGAGGCTCCAGAGTGCCACAGGTGGCAACTCTAGATGTTTTTTTCTCTTGAAAAGCGGGAGTCGCTTCTAGTTCATTTTTCACGGCTATTTAGCGCCTCTTCAGAAAATTACCCACTTTTTTTGCTCTTTCTGATATCCATCCAGCTTTTGCTTTATTATGTGGTGTTTCTGTGTAGTTTTTTTTTCTGCGAGAATGATCAAAACACTGCTTTTTGGCTCATGAGTATAATGTTCTGTCGAAATATTTGAACTTTTTTTTACATTTTTAAATTGTCTATTTTAATGATCATCTATGCTCTGAGGACTGATTACTTTATTACCTACTGCATTATTCCCTAGGATGGACTTTAGTGTTTCATTGTAACCCTCTGATACTATGTTAGATTCAGTATACAGACTCTATGCCTACCACACATTTTGCTATTGATTGGTACATTTAGGATTTTTTTTTAAATTGTTGTACCTAGTTTGAAACATAATTCCCGTGGAATCCTTTTTTTCTGCTTGATATTTATTATGCAAGTTCCTCCTCACTCGTGAAATGCTAAGCTTTCATACATTTTTTGCACCACCGATAAAATGTTTTTTGTTCTGAAAGTTGCAATAATATTAAATTACTCCAAGTTCATACTTGTCTGTTGTCTACAGTCAGTGCCGATCTAATAGCTTGTTGATCTAGATTGCTACTCCTTTTAAGGTCTGTACCGAGAACTGTGCAAATTGTTTGAACTTTGTAAATAAATGGTACTAAATTGCAATGATCACGCTTGACATACAATTGCTACAAGAAGGTGTGATATTTTTTTTTTTAAATGTCTTTTTTTGGAAATTTTAATGTTGGCTTTTTTGCTTTATTTTGGATCAACATTAGCAGAATGGGATGTGGCTGAATATGTTTTGTAAATGTATGAAAAATATATAAATTAAGAGAAAAAAATATTTTTAAATGTATCTGTGGTGTGTCCTATTTATTCATCAAGTCCACGGAGCACAGTTATCAAGTGGGATAAATAGTATTTTGAAAGTTCGTTGGTACTCGACTCTGTTGAGGAGAGACACAATATATATAAATTGATGCACTCAAAAAAGTTATAAGTGTAAAAGCACAGAGGAGTACAATATAATGGAACACAAATAGGTGTTTACAATTGTTGCAATATACCTTCAGTTAGCACTTCTGTGAGGTCAGAGGAATAATTCTCACACGTTGAAACAAAAAATGAAGATGGTATTCAGTTCTTTATATCATTTATACTCACCTTGAAAATGTGGGTATAAATGGCATATAAATGCAGAAAGAAAAGTCCTGCGCTCACTCCCATCACTGGACGGCTGCAACGACTACAGTACACATCAGCCCCAATATATAGTAAAAACCAAAGAAAAACAAGTTACCTGCGCTCTCTCCTTTATCCCTATGTATTTTTAAAACAAATGGAGGTTTTTTAGTTACCTCCAATGGCCATGAGAGGATGAGCCCACCTGCCAACGTCAAGGCAGACCCCCCTAGGTGGGTCCTAACTCTAACCATTCATTATACCATTCATGTATCCATTTTTTGTATTACTCAGCCTTGTTACAATGCAGCCGCCCATCCCATGTGTTCCCTATTAAGGGTTAATAATGTATAGGGGTGTATATAAAAAATACCCCTTTCTGTCTCATTAGAGATTTTTGCCAGAGGCTCAAAGAAGCAAGGTGAATGGTTAGAGTTAGGACCCACCTAGGGGGGTCTGCCTTGACGTTGGCAGGTGGGCTCATCCTCTCATGGCCATTGGAGGTAACTAAAAAACCTCCATTTGTTTTAAAAATACATAGGGATAAAGGAGAGAGCGCAGGTAACTTGTTTTTCTTTGATAAATGGCATATACTCACCTTGAAAATGGCACACAGTGCCAAAACCGGTCGGTGATAATTTATGAAGAAATAAACTCAGCATGTGGTTTTCCATAAAGAACTGAATACCATTCTCATTTTTGGTTTCAACGTGTGAGAATTACCGTATTTGCTCGATTAGAAGACGACCCTGATTAGAAGACGACCCCCCAAACTTTGTATATTTCTTTAGGAAAAAAAACTAAAAGCCTGAATATAAGACTACCCTATAGGAAAAAAAGTTTAACTTGTATATATGTAAATTGCTTTTTAATATTTATTAAAAAAACGATATTATACAAATGCATTTCTTGTTTTTATTTCCTTTTATGTGCCAATGCGACCTCTCTCACCCTCCCCCAGCTGTCTCTCTCCCCCCCAGCGTTGTCTCTCTCTCCCTCCCCCCCCAAACTTCTCTCTCTCTCTCTCCACCTCCCTCGTCTCTTCCCCCGTCTCTCTCTATCCCCCCCTGTCTCTCTATCCCCCCCTGTCTCTCTATCCCCCCCTGTCTCTCTATCCCCCCCTGTCTCTCTCTATCCCCCCCGTTGTCTCTCTCTATCCCCTCTCCCCTTTTCTCTCTGTCCTCCCTTCCCCTTTTCTCTTTGCCCCCCCCTCCCCTTTTCTCTCACCCCCCTCCCTCCCCTTGTCTGTCTGTGTCTCCCCCTCCCTCCCCTTGTCTGTCTATGTCTCCCCCCTTGTGTGTCGGGCTGCATGGAGGATCTCTGCACTATCGTGCAGACATCCCCCGGCTGCCCGATTCTCCCTGGTACCTAGTGGAGGGAGCGGAGGATGTCTGCGCGATGAGCGCAGACCTCCCCTGCTGCCGCCCGGCACAACCGCCGGGACTTTTATGATGAAGCCGGAAGGACCCGGCTTCATCATAGAAGTCCCTGCGGTCGTGCCAGGCGGCAGCAGGGGGGGTCTGCGCTCATCGCGCAGACATCCCCCGGCTGTTAGAGAGGGGGATCCAGGTCCCCTGCAGCTCTGCGGGGGACCTAAATCTATGTCTTATAATCTGACCTCGATTTGAGATCAGATTATAAGACGACCTCGAATATAAGACTCGTCTTATATTCAAGCAAATACGGTATTCCTCTGACCTCACCTATTTGTGTTACACTACATTGTACTCCTCTGTGCTTAAACACTGAACTTTTTTGAGTGCATCAATTTATATATATTGTGTCTCCTATTTATGACATCACTTTGTGGTTTGATATGCAAATCGCACATTTGTCATGGCAAATAATTTTACTTACATAACCACAGCTGAAATGTTGACAACACAGAGGCCTTTACAACTTTATGCATTTGTTTACCATTCTGCTAACACAATATAAAGATATATATTTTTTTATTCTCTACATTGAGTGTAAACAATGTTTAAGTGCCAGAGTTCCTTTTAAATTACCAAGTCTCGTAAGCACAACCACTTTTGGTGTTCGGACTCAGCTGTCATTACTCTCCCCTTACCACAACTCTCACTTTACACTGGTATTTAGGAAAGGGACATGTAGTACCTTTTAATAATCAGTTATTATCTCTTGAATCTGGTAATATTTTCCATGTGTTTTTTTGTTGTTGTTCTCCTGCTTTGTTCTGGGCATCACACTGGAGGAATTTACAATATAACCTATATATAGCTTGTCTTGTTTTATGACATTACATGACACAATATAAGAGATTATTTGGCAGATGGCAGGCTGTACGTCCTTTGAGTATTAAAAAGGATCAGTGTTTTTGGGTGTAACGAACATTGACTGACGTGCCAAAAAAATCTGAAAATCAATAAGCAAGTAATATATAGGATGTTCTGTCTGGTTAATAGGGGTTGTCTTGAATGTCTATGATTTGTGAGTCTGTTCTCCCCCATTTAATCTTTAAAGATCCTGTTATAATATCTATAACCAGAAAAAGCATTATGTAGCTTGTCAGCTATTTGTTAATGTTTGTGTGACACTTGCCTAGAAACATACATACTTTTTGAGGGCAGATAAGAATCAAAGGGCCTATGTTTCTATCTTTCTACACTTGCTAACTTATTCACCAATGCACCTACCAGGGCCGGCATTGTACAGAGCAGGGGAAGCCACACAATGAAATCAATCAGCATCCAATTCTTGGGATGCTGAAATGTCAGTAGAACAGGAGTCAGTCTCTCTCTCCTCCACTGTCTGTCACTCTCCCCGCCACCCCCCCTGCTGCACTGTCTCTCTGTCCCTCCTTCCACTCTGTGTCTCTTTCTCTCCTCCTTCCACTCTGTGTCTCTTTCTCTCCTCCTTCCACTCTGTGTCTCTTTCTCTCCTCCTTCCACTCTGTCTCTCTTTCTCTCCTCCTTCCACTCTCTGTGTCTCTTGCTCTCCTCCTTCCACTCTCTGTGTCTCTTTCTCTCCTCCTTCCACTCTCTGTGACTTTCTCTCCCCCTTCCACTCTCTGTGACTTTCTCTCCCCCTTCCACTCTCTGTGACTCTTTCTCTCCCCCTTCCACTCTCTGTGACTCTTTCTCTCCCCCTTCCACTCTCTGTGACTCTTTCTCTCCTCCTTCCACTCTGTGTCTCTTTCTCTCCTCCTTCCACTCTGTGTCTCTTTCTCTCCTCCTTCCACTCTGTCTCTCTTTCTCTCCTCCTTCCACTCTCTGTGTCTCTTGCTCTCCTCCTTCCACTCTCTGTGTCTCTTTCTCTCCTCCTTCCACTCTCTGTGTCTCTTTCTCTCCCCTTTCCACTCTCTGTGACTTTCTCTCCCCCTTCCACTCTCTGTGACTTTCTCTCCCCCTTCCACTCTCTGTGACTTTCTCTCCCCCTTCCACTCTCTGTGACTCTTTCTCTCCCCCTTCCACTCTCTGTGTCTCTTTCTCTCCCCTTTCCACTCTCTGTGACTCTTTCTCTCCCCCTTCCACTCTCTGTGACTCTTTCTCTCCCCTTTCCACTCTCTGTGAATCTTTCTCTCCCTTTTCCACTCTCTGTGAATCTTTCTCTCCCTTTTCCACTCTCTGTGAATCTTTCTCTCCCTTTTCCACTCTCTGTGACTCTTTCTCTCCCCCTTCCACTCTCTGTGTCTCTTTCTCTCCCCCCTCCATTTCTTTCTAGCATTGCAGAGCACAGATTAACACGCCTTGGCTCCTAACTGCGACCTATGCCTCACTTATCTGTGTATTTTATGGATATGTTTGTACATTTTAGATGAACTTGTGAAACTACAACAGTTTACAAGAATCCAGGACTAGCCACACTAGCTGAGTAAAAGTAATTTCCTTTTTTTGTTGTTGCTGCAGGAACCAATGAAAATGACTGACTAAATGAAACAAAACTTTATATGCTCAGTGTCTATATAATCACTACTACCACACCTGTAGTAAACATGCAGATTAAATGCCTAACTAAAAATACGATTTTTTTTTAAAACTGATAAATGAATGATTAGTGAATTAGGGTACCTGATTTATTGTATAACAGGAAGTGCTCATTCTCTATAAAGGACGACCAAGTCAATCGAAATAAAATGATTTGGGATTCTAACCATGTTATTTTTATAGACGACAGAGTGAGCATAAATAATTTGACAGTGGATGGTTTTCGTTTCTCTCGCTCTTCTTTTTTTTTTTCCATAGACAATTAAGTGTTTGCTTCTAGCTCAACCCGAAAGTCTGTTTAAATCATTGAATCATATCCTATTGTGTCTGCCAAGACGGCTCAAACAGAGAAGTAATATGCTGGAAATGGAAGAGTACAGCCTTGATCGGATTCATAAATATCACGTTAACCTCTTAAAAATTCGGGTTTTTTGTTGTTGTTGAGAACAGTTTATTTGGGTGTGAGCACTCCACATTGAAGGGTATATATTTATGTACAGTGCCAGTCAAAATGTATCTGTACATTTTTGATATCTTTTTGTGTAACTAGGGTTGACACTTTTTCTTACAAATAAAATACCGGCCCTGCTGTTCCATCCATAGACTTAACATTGATCTGGAGCCAATGTTTTACTGGTCTACTGGTAAAAATACTGGCTTCGTAGCAATCGTTATCGTTTGAAGCAACTTTTTAAACTTATGCCACACATGTAAGGTCATTAATAAGATAAAGGTTGGCTATTTTTAGATAGTAAGCTTGTGAGCAGGGCTCTCTCTCTACCTCATGTATCAGTCTGTTCATGTTTGTCTCACTTAGTATGTAGTTCCCCTTCTATGCTTTGTACCTAGTGCTATGTAAATTGTTGGCGCTATATAAATAAATGTCATTTTTTTTTATGGAACTGAAAATTATGGAGGATGTTATGCCTTCCACCACTCAAATGTTTGAACGTGTGCAGCTTTACTAAGATGTCCAATACAAAATGCTACAAGGCAGGGGAGACTATGAGGAAAGGAAAGATCATCATCTTGTCTTACTGTTCTTGTCGTTGGCTCCTATGCCGTCACATTGCATTTCATAAAAACAGTCATGAAAATATATATATATATGTAATGAATGGTCATCTTTCCAAAATTTAGTGTAAAATCTAATTCAACACATCGCACACAAGTTAAGTGTGTCACTGACCCAAAGTGTGGTTCAGTTGTAGCAAAATGAGGGGAATATATGGGTCGGCATCAGACTTAAATTGTGTGTGAAGGAACACATCTTACAATCCACCCCAGGCTACTGTTCAACCTCTCTCATTGCCCTTCAACCCACCTCTCGGCATGCCCTTCAACCTAGCTCTCGGCATGCCCTTCAACCTAGCTCTCGGCATGCCCTTCAACCTAGCTCTCGGCATGCCCTTCAACCTAGCTCTCGGCATGCCCTTCAACCTAGCTCTCGGCATGCCCTTCAACCTAGCTCTCGGCATGCCCTTCAACCTAGCTCTCGGCATGCCCTTCAACCTAGCTCTCGGCATGCCCTTCAACCTAGCTCTCGGCATGCCCTTCAACCTAGCTCTCGGCATGCCCTTCAACCCACCTCTCGGCATGCCCTTCAACCTACCTCTCGGCATGCCCTTCAACCTACCTCTCGGCATGCCCTTCAACCTACCTCTCGGCATGCCCTTCAACCTACCTCTCGGCATGCCCTACAACCTACCTCTCGGCATGCCCTACAACCTACCTCTCGGCATGCCCTACAACCTACCTCTCGGCATGCCCTACAACCTACCTCTCGGCATGCCCTACAACCTACCTCTCGGCATGCCCTACAACCTACCTCTCGGCATGCCCTTCAACCTAGCTCTCGGCATGCCTTTCAACCTACCTCACGGCATGCCCTTTAACCCACCTCTCGGCATGCCCTTCCACCCACCTCTCGGCATGCCCTTCCACCCACCTCTCGGCATGCCCTTCCACCCACCTCTCGGCATGCCCTTCAACCCACCTCTCGGCATGCCCTTTAACCAATAATTTTGCTCAGCCTTGTGATACTTAAAGAGAACACTTTTTAGACATTTTCAATTTCCTTTTATCTTATGTAGCACTATGATAGCCTATTAAAAAACAGTATGTTGTCTACTGCTGCGGAGTAATACATATATATATTTTTAAGTGTTTTATAACCATTATTCTAACAGCGCAGCAGACCCCAGTTTAACACTTTTTCAGTCTTTAATTGGGCACATGCTAAGAAATGTCTGTGAGCTGCTAAATACATTTAACCCAATAGACTGCCAAAAATAAGATTTAGAGGTATGATGATACCCCTTCTAAACTTTATACACAACACTTATTACTATCTTCTACTCTTTATTTTCTGCTTCTCTAGGCCACTCACAAACATATTGTTTTATTTGGATCTCTTTTCCTGCTGCTATGCCTCATTTCAGGAATAGGGGGCAGTTTGGTCTGTGCCTCTAACACAGACGCAGTCCATCTCCTCTTCTACCCCTGCTAACCCCACCGGCATTTGGACATTAAAGCGATCTGGCGAGCAGGAAGTCTGTGCAGCCAATGCACCCACTGCTCCCTCGGGCAACGCTAGAAAAAATGAGGTGGGGAGAAATCCTAGTGGCAAGAGCACCAAGCAGGGCTATCAGTACTGGGCACCATGTCGGATTTCCTTTTTTTTTTTTCTTTCTTTCTTTCTTTCAAGCGCTGGTTGCATAATGAAGTTATGTTTGCATATTAACAGAAATGAACAAAAATACAATGGTTGGTTCTCCGCTGACAAAAATTACATGTTCCTTTCTCTCGCAGCCAAAATGTAGTTTTTTTTTTTTGTTTCTCACTCCGGTTTAGGCAGCTATTCATAACTGAAATCTTAATGATATTAGAATGACAAAAACTGTGTCCTCTCTTCAATAAAGCAGAATCCATGTAATCAGCGGTACCATTGTCTGTTTCCTGCAGTGGTCTCCTATGCTAGTTGAAGATAATATCTATCATAGAGGGGACAGGAAATGTCCGTCAGTTGCATATTATATAAGACAAAATCTAGATTTTGTAATTACCTGGAAAAATAGCCTAGATACAGGGGGATGGGACAGTTCATAGCGGCTGCATTAACGCAGCCGATTCACCGCCACTTCTCAATGGCCAGTTTATCGCGTGATCGCTGAAGGTGATTATTATTAATGTTTAACTGGGGTTAATGTTAGTATTCGGGGGGTTATCATTAGTATTAGGGTTAATTTTAGTATTGGTTTGGGTGAGGGTAAATTTTAGTATTGGGGTGCGAGGGGGATAATTTTAGTATTAGGGTTATGGAGGTTCTTTTATTAGGGGGGTGGTTAACTTGTTGGGGGGGGGAGGGGTGTACGTTTGTCAGCGCTTACATTGCCACGTTCATCTTCGCCACCGACAGTTCAATGTTCAAACTGACACGCTGAACTGTCAGCGGTGAAGCAGCCGCGCAGAACCTTGACCCAGATACAGGGGTATTAACAAGAAAATACGAGCATCAGGGATGTGTCTATATGGCTGTGATAGTCATATCAGACAAAAGCACAGACTTCGTACATACAATATGTATTAAAAGTCCACACACACAAAGGCTTCACATAACATGTTCCTCCACAGAAGGCTTCATCAGATGTAATCACAGATCTTTTTACTTAAATAGCGGGGTTATTCACTAAAAGATAACACATCATCTCACCAGATTAACTTTACATTGTTCAAGGACAAACTTGGTGAGTTTCTCCCACTAAGCAATCTCACCAGATTTGTTCCAGCTCAACGAATAGCTAAATTGGGGAGAGGAAACGTCTATTTCACTTGCAACTTGCTTTTTAGTGTATAGTCCACAATTGAAGGGGTTGGGGAAAATGGGGCTAGAATTTAAGAAAGCAGTATATGGTTTTTCACCGACATTAAAGTTCCGAATGCAGCTTGATTCTTAACAGAGGGGGGACCTCTAGTGGGAAAATGTTAGAGGCCCCCGTTTTACCAGTCCACTCCTCACATTGTTCTGCACATTTGGTCTTAGTTTGTTACTTACTTGTACCTAACTAGGGAGAGTGATTACTACCTCTATGCTCCACACAGTGGTTGTACAGCCTCTTGACATGTAAGGCCTGGTGGCTATCACATACTGTTACACCACTGTTCTTTTAACCCCTTCCCGTCCTTATGACGAGTTAACTCGTCATAAGAGCCGCAGCGTTAGCGACCTTATGACGAGTTAACTCGTCATGCAGTCTAGCCGGCGGTGCGCTCCGTGGGCACTGCCAGCTAGTCTGTAACGGGCCCAGGACTAAGCCTCGCACCCGAAGGCAAAGCTCCTGGACCCGATCGGTCAGTTTCCGGGCATGTGATCGCGGTGATTGAGTGATCACCGCGATAACATGCAAATTAGATGGCAAAGTCAATGTGTTCACACACTGACTTTGCCTCTAATTCACTCTCTGTGCTTCACATTCTTATAGTGAAGCACAGAGAGTGACCTGTAAGTAAAAATAAATTAATTACATACACAGAGGTTAAAAAAAAAATAAAAAAATTAACCCTTTCATTGCTGATCACAGTTTTTAACTGTGATCAGTTTCCTTCCACTTTATGGCCCTCATTTCGTTTTTTTTTTTTTTTTTAACAGATTTGTTTATTTTTACAATTTATAAAGTTTTTTTTTAATAAATAAAGGTAATTTTAATATATTTATTTAATAAAATTTAACCCCTGCATGCCTGTTGCATGATTTTTACTGATCTGACATTGCACTCTTCAGAGTTTTTTTCTGTCTTTTTTGTTATGGGGGGTTTGGGAACCAATATTTTTCTTTTTTATTAGTTAGTTAATTAGGGGGGTTAAGTGGGTTAGTGTTGAACTAGTTATGTAGCTTATTATTGGGAAAATAATGGGGAAAAACTTTTTTTTCCTCAAAAGATTTCCTCTTTTATATGTATTTTTTTAATACTAAAATGTAAATCATTTTTATGTATAGGGTATCAAAAGAAAGCTCTAACTGTCCTTTAAAAAACAACATATAACTTGTATGGGAGCGTTAAATGAGAGAGGGGAAAATTATGTTTCAAAAACCGCGTATTAAAAATTGAAAAACGCTCTGGTCCTTGGCCCAGGAAAATCTCTGGTCCTTAAAGGGTTAATATAATAACTATGTTTACGATTATTTATTTATTTTTCTCTGGTTTCCAGGGGAAATAAATAACCTGGAATGTCAAGGAATTAATGGGAATGTTCTTTTCTTACATTCCTTTTTTTTTTTTTTCTTCAAGCACTGGTTGCATAGAGTTGTTCCATTTGCATCTTAACAAAAATTAACAAAAAATACAATGGTTGGTTCTCAGCTGACAAAAATGTAATTTCTCTTGAAGCCAAAAGTTCCTTTCCCCCCCCTTTTTTTTATATTTCTTTCCTCACTGCGGTTTAGTCAGCTGTGGGAGCACAACTGAAATCTTAATATCACAATGACAAAAACTGTCGTCTCTTTAATAAAGCAGCAGCTAGTTTTAAGCACAAAACGTATAAAGAACCAATCACCAATACTGTGTGGTGCACACATTGTCCTGCTATCCATGCAATCAGCGGTACCTTTGTCTGCTTCCTGCAGAAGACTCGTCTGCTAGTTGGAGAGGATTTCTATCATAGAGGGGACAGGAAATGTCTGTCTGGCATAGGATTTTTTTTTTTTAAACTCTTTATTTACACCTTATAAATTTGGGCATTTAACCCCTTATGGAACATTTTTGGTCAACCTGCCAATGTATTTTACCCCTTCAAACAATACATTTTTTAAAAAGAAGAATCCCCAGGGGTATTTTCAATGGTTGTATTTTAACAACTTTGCATGCCCTAATCCTATCATCAGCCTTTGTGAAAATGTGTGGTATAGTACCACCCACAAGACTTGCAACCACATCCACAGCACATTCCACTGCACCTATAGTGCACTCACAGAACTTGCCACTGCACCTGCATTACTTGCCATGCACCCATATTATACCCACAGGAATTGCCATGTACCCATATTGTACCTACGAGACTTGCCACTGTCCCCCACATTGCACGAAAAGAACTTGCCACTGCCCCCACATAGCACCAAAAGAATCTGCCACTGCCCCCACATAGCACCAGAAGAATTTGCCATATTCACTGAAAGGATTTGCCATTACATCCAGATTGCACCCATAGGACTTGACACTGCGCCCACATTGCACACTCAACACTTGCCTTGTATTCAAGAAAATTATAATATATAGTTTGTTTCCTTTATTATATTCATAACTTTATTACACATTTGCTTTACATGTCTTTAATACCAATTTGTAAACAACCCTTTGTATTTGTTAGCTATGACGCTTTGTCGGTACAACATATATAAAATGATTATCAATTTATTTATAAAATGCCATGATATTATACAATGCATCAACGAAACATTAAAATAATTGGTGGTATAAGATGTATAGGAACAAACCTCTGTATAAAGGAACTTTCAATTGAAAAGGACTTTGGAATAAAAACACATAAGTAAAATTGCAGTATGTAGAGGTGTTCAAGCCATGGAAAAGATTCTCACTACTTGACTACCGAAGACATGAAAATGGCAACGACTTAATCAATATGCCACTGGACTTTCTCACTCGCTTTCCAAACAATAAAAAAGCTACTGTATGATGGATGATGTGTTTGCAGAAGACTAAATTGTGTAGAAAATAATCTCTCTGCGTGATATATCGATTCAGTCACGGCCCTTGTGAAAATCTGCATATGAGCAGGCAAGACGCTACTGCTTGGTTATAAAATGTTTCTTAAGAGTTTATGTAATTGCGACACTATAACCCAGGGCTTGACAAATTTAATTTGTTTCTAGGAGCCAGCAAAAATTTTTAGGAGCCAGGCAAAACATACACGCAACCCACTTCACATATACACCACACACACACCATCCCACTTTACATATATATACACACACACACACCAACCCACTTTACATATACACACACACACACACACACACACACACACACACACACACACACCAACCCACTTTACATATACACACACACACACACACACACACACACCAACCCACTTTACATATATATACACACACACACACACCAACCCACTTTACATATACACACACACACACCAACCCACTTTACATATATACACACACACACACACCAACCCGCTTTACATATACACCCCCCCTCTTCACATATACCCCCCTCTTCACATATATACCCCCCTCTTCACATATACACCCCTCGCTTCACATATATCGCATATACCAATGAAGATCGGCTGCAGCACGAATGTTCCCCCTCCCTACTACCTCATTGCAGGGGAGGGGGAGGGGGAACATTCGTGCTGCAGCCGATCTTCATTGCTCTTTCAGATGAGTGCTGGGTTGTCAAGTGACGACACCCAGCACTCACACACGCGTTGCGCGAGGGGGCGGAGCTTGCTGTCTGTGCAATACGCACAGAATTCCCCCCTCGCGCTGCAAAAAACAAGCAAACAAAAGAAACGAAAGGCAGCGGCAAGGAGAACATGAGGGTACAGGCACCCGGGGGCCAGGCTTAATTTCCGGGTCGCCATGGCGACCTTGCGCCCGGAGTTTGTCGAGTTTGCTATAAGCTATATACATACAAATAATGCTTCAGGTGTGTTTGTGAGCAGGAGGTGCAGTGCTGATGATGTCACACTTTGCCTTGTTTATCTGTGACTGTGTTTAACACTGAACTTGCTGGGTTTCAGGTGAACATGTCTGAGAAGTTTTATTTCATATTATGTATTCAGCCAACTCAACTTATTCTCAGAAAAATCTCTTATTTCCCAAGATGAAGTGGGTTCATAAACTAAAACATTATTTGAACATTACACTTCACTGACCATACATTGTTTAGAGCCAAACTTGATGATCTTCTCCTGCTAGAAGCTGACCATGGGTAATGTATAGCTAAATCTTACAAACCGCTCACTTTTTTTAACATTAATTCAACGGGGCCAACTCTCGTTCTTTGTGCAGGTGGAACTCGCTAGGTTTATCCTTGCCCACTGTCAAATTAAAGCAAAGGTTAAAAAAAGCATGTCCTCCTTCCAGGTAAACTTCCATGTATCCTTTATAGATCGTCTGATCGGGGTCTGGTTTCAGTGTTTCTCGTTGCTAATGGGGAGAGAGTCCCTTGTTTTAACACGGGATCAGTAGAGCGGAGCTGGTTAATGATCTGACCAGGCTACTTACTTTCCTTGTTTGTACATGAGATCAGTAGAGCGGAGCTGGTTAATGGCCTGACCAGGCTACTTACTTTCCTTGTTTGTACATGAGATCAGTAGAGCGGAGCTGGTTAATGATCTGACCAGGCTACTTACTTTCCATGTTTGTACATGAGATCAGTAGAGCGGAGCTGGTTAATGATCTGACCAGGCTACTTACTTTCCTTGTTTGTACATGAGATCAGTAGAGCGGAGCTGGTTAATGATCTGACCAGGCTACTTACTTTCCTTGTTTGTACATGAGATCAGTAGAGCGGAGCTGGTTAATGATCTGACCAGGCTACTTACTTTCCATGTTTGTACATGAGATCAGTAGAGCGGAGCTGGTTAATGGTCTGACCAAGCTACTTACTTTCCTTGTTTGTACATGAGATCAGTAGAGCGGAGCTGGTTAATGATCTGACCAGGCTACTTACTTTCCTTGTTTGTACATGAGATCAGTAGAGCGGAGCTGGTTAATGATCTGACCAGGCTACTTACTTTCCATGTTTGTACATGAGATCAGTAGAGCGGAGCTGGTTAATGATCTGACCAAGCTACTTACTTTCCTTGTTTGTACATGAGATCAGTAGAGGGGAGCTGGTTAATGATCTGACCAGGCTACTTACTTTCCTTGTTTGTACATGAGATCAGTAGAGCGGAGCTGGTTAATGGCCTGACCAGGCTACTTACTTTCCTTGTTTGTACATGAGATCAGTAGAGCGGAGCTGGTTAATGATCTGACCAGGCTACTTACTTTCCTTGTTTGTACATGAGATCAGTAGAGCGGAGCTGGTTAATGGCCTGACCAGGCTACTTACTTTCCATGTTTGTACATGAGATCAGTAGAGCGGAGCTGGTTAATGATCTGACCAGGCTACTTACTTTCCTTGTGTGTACATGAGATCAGTAGAGCGGAGCTGGTTAATTGCCTGACCAGGCTACTTACTTTCCTTGTTTGTACATGAGATCAGTAGAGGGGAGCTGGTTAATGATCTGACCAGGCTACTTACTTTCCTTGTTTGTACATGAGATCAGTAGAGCGGAGCTGGTTAATGATCTGACCAGGCTACTTACTTTCCTTGTTTGTACATGAGATCAGTAGAGGGGAGCTGGTTAATGATCTGACCAGGCTACTTACTTTCCATGTTTGTACATGAGATCAGTAGAGCGGAGCTGGTTAATGGCCTGACCAGGCTACTTACTTTCCATGTTTGTACATGAGATCAGTAGAGCGGAGCTGGTTAATGGCCTGACCAGGCTACTTACTTTCCTTGTTTGTACATGAGATCAGTAGAGCGGAGCTGGTTAATGATCTGACCAGGCTACTTACTTTCCTTGTGTGTACATGAGATCAGTAGAGCGGAGCTGGTTAATGATCTGACCAGGCTACTTACTTTCCTTGTTTGTACATGAGATCAGTAGAGCGGAGCTGGTTAATGGCCTGACCAGGCTACTTACTTTCCTTGTTTGTACATGAGATCAGTAGAGCGGAGCTGGTTAATGGCCTGACCAGGCTACTTACTTTCCTTGTTTGTACATGAGATCAGTAGAGCGGAGCTGGTTAATTGCCTGACCAGGCTACTTACTTTCCTTGTTTGTACATGAGATCAGTAGAGCGGAGCTGGTTAATTGCCTGACCAGGCTACTTACTTTCCTTGTTTGTACATGAGATCAGTAGAGCGGAGCTGGTTAATGATCTGACCAGGCTACTGACTTTCCTTGTTTGTACATGAGATCAGTAGAGCGGAGCTGGTTAATGGCCTGACCAGGCTACTTACTTTCCATGTTTGTACATGAGATCAGTAGAGCGGAGCTGGTTAATGATCTGACCAGGCTACTTACTTTCCTTGTGTGTACATGAGATCAGTAGAGCGGAGCTGGTTAATTGCCTGACCAGGCTACTTACTTTCCTTGTTTGTACATGAGATCAGTAGAGGGGAGCTGGTTAATGATCTGACCAGGCTACTTACTTTCCTTGTTTGTACATGAGATCAGTAGAGCGGAGCTGGTTAATGATCTGACCAGGCTACTTACTTTCCTTGTTTGTACATGAGATCAGTAGAGGGGAGCTGGTTAATGATCTGACCAGGCTACTTACTTTCCATGTTTGTACATGAGATCAGTAGAGCGGAGCTGGTTAATGGCCTGACCAGGCTACTTACTTTCCTTGTTTGTACATGAGATCAGTAGAGCGGAGCTGGTTAATGATCTGACCAGGCTACTTACTTTCCTTGTGTGTACATGAGATCAGTAGAGCGGAGCTGGTTAATGATCTGACCAGGCTACTTACTTTCCTTGTTTGTACATGAGATCAGTAGAGCGGAGCTGGTTAATGGCCTGACCAGGCTACTTACTTTCCTTGTGTGTACATGAGATCAGTAGAGCGGAGCTGGTTAATGGCCTGACCAGGCTACTTACTTTCCTTGTTTGTACATGAGATCAGTAGAGCGGAGCTGGTTAATTGCCTGACCAGGCTACTTACTTTCCTTGTTTGTACATGAGATCAGTAGAGCGGAGCTGGTTAATTGCCTGACCAGGCTACTTACTTTCCTTGTTTGTACATGAGATCAGTAGAGCGGAGCTGGTTAATGATCTGACCAGGCTACTTACTTTCCTTGTTTGTACATGAGATCAGTAGAGCGGAGCTGGTTAATGGCCTGACCAGGCTACTTACTTTCCTTGTTTGTACATGAGATCAGTAGAGCGGAGCTGGTTAATGATCTGACCAGGCTACTTACTTTCCATGTGTGTACATGAGATCAGTAGAGCGGAGCTGGTTAATGGCCTGACCAGGCTACTTACTTTCCTTGTGTGTACATGAGATCAGTAGAGCGGAGCTGGTTAATTGCCTGACCAGGCTACTTACTTTCCTTGTTTGTACATGAGATCAGTAGAGCGGAGCTGGTTAATGATCTGACCAGGCTACTTACTTTCCTTGTTTGTACATGAGATCAGTAGAGGGGAGCTGGTTAATGATCTGACCAGGCTACTTACTTTCCTTGTTTGTACATGAGATCAGTAGAGCGGAGCTGGTTAATGATCTGACCAGGCTACTTACTTTCCTTGTTTGTACATGAGATCAGTAGAGCGGAGCTGGTTAATTGCCTGACCAGGCTACTTACTTTCCTTGTTTGTACATGAGATCAGTAGAGCGGAGCTGGTTAATGATCTGACCAGGCTACTTACTTTCCTTGTTTGTACATGAGATCAGTAGAGCGGAGCTGGTTAATGGCCTGACCAGGCTACTTACTTTCCTTGTTTGTACATGAGATCAGTAGAGCGGAGCTGGTTAATGGCCTGACCAGGCTACTTACTTTCCTTGTTTGTACATGAGATCAGTAGAGGGGAGCTGGTTAATGGCCTGACCAGGCTACTTACTTTCCTTGTTTGTACATGAGATCAGTAGAGCGGAGCTGGTTAATGATCTGACCAGGCTACTTACTTTCCTTGTTTGTACATGAGATCAGTAGAGCGGAGCTGGTTAATGGCCTGACCAGGCTACTTACTTTCCTTGTGTGTACATGAGATCAGTAGAGCGGAGCTGGTTAATGGCCTGACCAGGCTACTTACTTTCCTTGTTTGTACATGAGATCAGTAGAGCGGAGCTGGTTAATTGCCTGACCAGGCTACTTACTTTCCTTGTTTGTACATGAGATCAGTAGAGCGGAGCTGGTTAATTGCCTGACCAGGCTACTTACTTTCCTTGTTTGTACATGAGATCAGTAGAGCGGAGCTGGTTAATGGCCTGACCAGGCTACTTACTTTCCATGTTTGTACATGAGATCAGTAGAGCGGAGCTGGTTAATGATCTGACCAGGCTACTTACTTTCCTTGTTTGTACATGAGATCAGTAGAGGGGAGCTGGTTAATTGCCTGACCAGGCTACTTACTTTCCTTGTTTGTACATGAGATCAGTAGAGGGGAGCTGGTTAATTGCCTGACCAGGCTACTTACTTTCCTTGTTTGTACATGAGATCAGTAGAGCGGAGCTGGTTAATGATCTGACCAGGCTACTTACTTTCCTTGTGTGTACATGAGATCAGTAGAGCGGAGCTGGTTAATGATCTGACCAGGCTACTTACTTTCCATGTTTGTACATGAGATCAGTAGAGCGGAGCTGGTTAATGGCCTGACCAGGCTACCAACTTTCCTTGTTTGTACATGAGATCAGTAGAGCGGAGCTGGTTAATGATCTGACCAGGCTACTTACTTTCCTTGTTTGTACATGAGATCAGTAGAGCGGAGCTGGTTAATGGCCTGACCAGGCTACTTACTTTCCTTGTTTGTACATGAGATCAGTAGAGCGGAGCTGGTTAATGATCTGACCAGGCTACTTACTTTCCTTGTTTGTACATGAGATCAGTAGAGGGGAGCTGGTTAATGGCCTGACCAGGCTACTTACTTTCCTTGTTTGTACATGAGATCAGTAGAGGGGAGCTGGTCAATGGCCTGACCAGGCTACTTACTTTCCTTGTTTGTACATGAGATCAGTAGAGCGGAGCTGGTTAATGATCTGACCAGGCTACTTACTTTCCTTGTTTGTACATGAGATCAGTAGAGCGGAGCTGGTTAATGGCCTGACCAGGCTACTTACTTTCCTTGTTTGTACATGAGATCAGTAGAGGGGAGCTGGTTAATTGTCTGACCAGGCTACTTACTTTCCTTGTTTGTACATGAGATCAGTAGAGCGGAGCTGGTTAATGATCTGACCAGGCTACTTACTTTCCTTGTTTGTACATGAGATCAGTAGAGGGGAGCTGGTTAATGGCCTGACCACGCTACTTACTTTCCTTGTTTGTACATGAGATCAGTAGAGGGGAGCTGGTTAATGGCCTGACCAGGCTACTTACTTTCCTTGTTTGTACATGAGATCAGTAGAGCGGAGCTGGTTAATGGCCTGACCAGGCTACTTACTTTCCTTGTTTGTACATGAGATCAGTATAGCGGAGCTGGTTAATGGCCTGACCAGGCTACTTACTTTCCTTGTTTGTACATGAGATCAGTAGAGCGGAGCTGGTTAATGATCTGACCAGGCTACTTACTTTCCTTGTTTGTACATGAGATCAGTAGAGCGGAGCTGGTTAATTGCCTGACCAGGCTACTTACTTTCCTTGTTTGTACATGAGATCAGTAGAGCGGAGCTGGTTAATGGCCTGACCAGGCTACTTACTTTCCTTTTTTGTACATGAGATCAGTAGAGCGGAGCTGGTTAATGATCTGACCAAGCTACTTACTTTCCTTGTTTGTACATGAGATCAGTAGAGGGGAGCTGGTTAATGGCCTGACCAAGCTACTTACTTTCCTTGTTTGTACATGAGATCAGTAGAGCGGAGCTGGTTAATTGCCTGACCAGGCTACTTACTTTCCTTGTTTGTACATGAGATCAGTAGAGCGGAGCTGGTTAATGGCCTGACCAGGCTACTTACTTTCCTTGTTTGTACATGAGATCAGTAGAGCGGAGCTGGTTAATGATCTGACCAAGCTACTTACTTTCCTTGTTTGTACATGAGATCAGTAGAGGGGATCTGGTTAATGGCCTGACCAGGCTACTTACTTTCCTTGTTTGTACATGAGATCAATAGAGGGGAGCTGGTTAATGATCTGACCAGGCTACTTACTTTCCTTGTTTGTACATGAGATCAGTAGAGCGGAGCTGGTTAATGGCCTGACCAGGCTACTTACTTTCCTTGTGTGTACATGAGATCAGTAGAGCGGAGCTGGTTAATGGCCTGACCAGGCTACTTACTTTCCTTGTTTGTACATGAGATCAGTATAGCGGAGCTGGTTAATGGCCTGACCAGGCTACTTACTTTCCTTGTTTGTACATGAGATCAGTAGAGCGGAGCTGGTTAATGATCTGACCAGGCTACTTACTTTCCTTGTTTGTACATGAGATCAGTAGAGCGGAGCTGGTTAATTGCCTGACCAGGCTACTTACTTTCCTTGTTTGTACATGAGATCAGTAGAGCGGAGCTGGTTAATGGCCTGACCAGGCTACTTACTTTCCTTTTTTGTACATGAGATCAGTAGAGCGGAGCTGGTTAATGATCTGACCAAGCTACTTACTTTCCTTGTTTGTACATGAGATCAGTAGAGGGGAGCTGGTTAATGGCCTGACCAAGCTACTTACTTTCCTTGTTTGTACATGAGATCAGTAGAGCGGAGCTGGTTAATGGCCTGACCAGGCTACTTACTTTCCTTGTTTGTACATGAGATCAGTAGAGGGGAGCTGGTTAATGATCTGACCAGGCTACTTACTTTCCTTGTTTGTACATGAGATCAGTAGAGCGGAGCTGGTTAATTGCCTGACCAGGCTACTTACTTTCCTTGTTTGTACATGAGATCAGTAGAGCGGAGCTGGTTAATGGCCTGACCAGGCTACTTACTTTCCTTGTTTGTACATGAGATCAGTAGAGCGGAGCTGGTTAATGATCTGACCAGGCTACTTACTTTCCTTGTTTGTACATGAGATCAGTAGAGCGGAGCTGGTTAATGATCTGACTAGGCTACCAACTTTCCTTGTTTGTACATGAGATCAGTAGAGCGGAGCTGGTTAATTGCCTGACCAGGCTACTTACTTTCCTTGTTTGTACATGAGATCAGTAGAGCGGAGCTGGTTAATTACCTGACCAGGCTACTTACTTTCCTTGTTTGTACATGAGATCAGTAGAGCGGAGCTGGTTAATGGCCTGACCAGGCTACTTACTTTCCATGTTTGTACATGAGATCAGTAGAGCGGAGCTGGTTAATGGCCTGACCAGGCTACTTACTTTCCTTGTTTGTACATGAGATCAGTAGAGCGGAGCTGGTTAATGATCTGACCAGGCTACTTACTTTCCTTGTGTGTACATGAGATCAGTAGAGCGGAGCTGGTTAATGGCCTGACCAGGCTACTTACTTTCCATGTTTGTACATGAGATCAGTAGAGCGGAGCTGGTTAATGGCCTGACCAGGCTACTTACTTTCCATGTTTGTACATGAGATCAGTAGAGCGGAGCTGGTTAATGATCTGACCAGGCTACTTACTTTCCATGTTTGTACATGAGATCAGTAGAGCGGAGCTGGTTAATGATCTGACCAGGCTACTTACTTTCCTTGTTTGTACATGAGATCAGTAGAGCGGAGCTGGTTAATGGCCTGACCAGGCTACTTACTTTCCATGTTTGTACATGAGATCAGTAGAGCGGAGCTGGTTAATGGCCTGACCAGGCTACTTACTTTCCTTGTTTGTACATGAGATCAGTAGAGCGGAGCTGGTTAATTGCCTGACCAGGCTACTTACTTTCCTTGTTTGTACATGAGATCAGTAGAGCGGAGCTGGTTAATGATCTGACCAGGCTACTTACTTTCCTTGTTTGTACATGAGATCAGTAGAGCGGAGCTGGTTAATGGCCTGACCAGGCTACTTACTTTCCTTGTTTGTACATGAGATCAGTAGAGGGGAGCTGGTTAATGGCCTGACCAGGCTACTTACTTTCCTTGTTTGTACATGAGATCAGTAGAGCGGAGCTGGTTAATGGCCTGACCAGGCTACTTACTTTCCTTGTTTGTACATGAGATCAGTAGAGCGGAGCTGGTTAATGGCCTGACCAGGCTACTTACTTTCCTTGTTTGTACATGAGATCAGTAGAGCGGAGCTGGTTAATTGCCTGACCAGGCTACTTACTTTCCATGTTTGTACATGAGATCAGTAGAGGGGAGCTGGTTAATGGCCTGACCAGGCTACTTACTTTCCTTGTTTGTACATGAGATCAGTAAAGCGGAGCTGGTTAATTGCCTGACCAGGACACTTACTTTCCTTGTTTGTACATGAGATCAGTAGAGCGGAGCTGGTTAATTGCCTGACCAGGCTACTTACTTTCCTTGTTTGTACATGAGATCAGTAGAGCGGAGCTGGTTAATGATCTGACCAGGCTACTTACTTTCCTTGTTTGTACATGAGATCAGTAGAGCGGAGCTGGTTAATGATCTGACCAGGCTACTTACTTTCCTTGTTTGTACATGAGATCAGTAGAGCGGAGCTGGTTAATGGCCTGACCAGGCTACTTACTTTCCTTGTTTGTACACGGGATCAGTAGAGCGGAGCTGGTTAATGATCTGACCAGGCTACTTACTTTCCTTGTTTGTACATGAGATCAGTAGAGCGGAGCTGGTTAATGATCTGACCAGGCTACTTACTTTCCTTGTTTGTACATGAGATCAGTAGAGCGGAGCTGGTTAATGATCTGACCAGGCTACTTACTTTCCATGTTTGTACATGAGATCAGTAGAGCGGAGCTGGTTAATGGTCTGACCAAGCTACTTACTTTCCTTGTTTGTACATGAGATCAGTAGAGCGGAGCTGGTTAATGATCTGACCAGGCTACTTACTTTCCTTGTTTGTACATGAGATCAGTAGAGCGGAGCTGGTTAATGATCTGACCAGGCTACTTACTTTCCTTGTGTGTACATGAGATCAGTAGAGCGGAGCTGGTTAATTGCCTGACCAGGCTACTTACTTTCCTTGTTTGTACATGAGATCAGTAGAGGGGAGCTGGTTAATGATCTGACCAGGCTACTTACTTTCCTTGTTTGTACATGAGATCAGTAGAGCGGAGCTGGTTAATGATCTGACCAGGCTACTTACTTTCCTTGTTTGTACATGAGATCAGTAGAGGGGAGCTGGTTAATGATCTGACCAGGCTACTTACTTTCCATGTTTGTACATGAGATCAGTAGAGCGGAGCTGGTTAATGGCCTGACCAGGCTACTTACTTTCCATGTTTGTACATGAGATCAGTAGAGCGGAGCTGGTTAATGGCCTGACCAGGCTACTTACTTTCCTTGTTTGTACATGAGATCAGTAGAGCGGAGCTGGTTAATGATCTGACCAGGCTACTTACTTTCCTTGTGTGTACATGAGATCAGTAGAGCGGAGCTGGTTAATGATCTGACCAGGCTACTTACTTTCCTTGTTTGTACATGAGATCAGTAGAGCGGAGCTGGTTAATGGCCTGACCAGGCTACTTACTTTCCTTGTGTGTACATGAGATCAGTAGAGCGGAGCTGGTTAATGGCCTGACCAGGCTACTTACTTTCCTTGTTTGTACATGAGATCAGTAGAGCGGAGCTGGTTAATTGCCTGACCAGGCTACTTACTTTCCTTGTTTGTACATGAGATCAGTAGAGCGGAGCTGGTTAATTGCCTGACCAGGCTACTTACTTTCCTTGTTTGTACATGAGATCAGTAGAGCGGAGCTGGTTAATGATCTGACCAGGCTACTGACTTTCCTTGTTTGTACATGAGATCAGTAGAGCGGAGCTGGTTAATGGCCTGACCAGGCTACTTACTTTCCATGTTTGTACATGAGATCAGTAGAGCGGAGCTGGTTAATGATCTGACCAGGCTACTTACTTTCCTTGTGTGTACATGAGATCAGTAGAGCGGAGCTGGTTAATTGCCTGACCAGGCTACTTACTTTCCTTGTTTGTACATGAGATCAGTAGAGGGGAGCTGGTTAATGATCTGACCAGGCTACTTACTTTCCTTGTTTGTACATGAGATCAGTAGAGCGGAGCTGGTTAATGATCTGACCAGGCTACTTACTTTCCTTGTTTGTACATGAGATCAGTAGAGGGGAGCTGGTTAATGATCTGACCAGGCTACTTACTTTCCATGTTTGTACATGAGATCAGTAGAGCGGAGCTGGTTAATGGCCTGACCAGGCTACTTACTTTCCATGTTTGTACATGAGATCAGTAGAGCGGAGCTGGTTAATGGCCTGACCAGGCTACTTACTTTCCTTGTTTGTACATGAGATCAGTAGAGCGGAGCTGGTTAATGATCTGACCAGGCTACTTACTTTCCTTGTGTGTACATGAGATCAGTAGAGCGGAGCTGGTTAATGATCTGACCAGGCTACTTACTTTCCTTGTTTGTACATGAGATCAGTAGAGCGGAGCTGGTTAATGGCCTGACCAGGCTACTTACTTTCCTTGTGTGTACATGAGATCAGTAGAGCGGAGCTGGTTAATGGCCTGACCAGGCTACTTACTTTCCTTGTTTGTACATGAGATCAGTAGAGCGGAGCTGGTTAATTGCCTGACCAGGCTACTTACTTTCCTTGTTTGTACATGAGATCAGTAGAGCGGAGCTGGTTAATTGCCTGACCAGGCTACTTACTTTCCTTGTTTGTACATGAGATCAGTAGAGCGGAGCTGGTTAATGATCTGACCAGGCTACTTACTTTCCTTGTTTGTACATGAGATCAGTAGAGCGGAGCTGGTTAATGGCCTGACCAGGCTACTTACTTTCCTTGTTTGTACATGAGATCAGTAGAGCGGAGCTGGTTAATGATCTGACCAGGCTACTTACTTTCCATGTGTGTACATGAGATCAGTAGAGCGGAGCTGGTTAATGGCTTGACCAGGCTACTTACTTTCCTTGTGTGTACATGAGATCAGTAGAGCGGAGCTGGTTAATTGCCTGACCAGGCTACTTACTTTCCTTGTTTGTACATGAGATCAGTAGAGCGGAGCTGGTTAATGATCTGACCAGGCTACTTACTTTCCTTGTTTGTACATGAGATCAGTAGAGGGGAGCTGGTTAATGATCTGACCAGGCTACTTACTTTCCTTGTTTGTACATGAGATCAGTAGAGCGGAGCTGGTTAATGATCTGACCAGGCTACTTACTTTCCTTGTTTGTACATGAGATCAGTAGAGCGGAGCTGGTTAATTGCCTGACCAGGCTACTTACTTTCCTTGTTTGTACATGAGATCAGTAGAGCGGAGCTGGTTAATGATCTGACCAGGCTACTTACTTTCCTTGTTTGTACATGAGATCAGTAGAGCGGAGCTGGTTAATGGCCTGACCAGGCTACTTACTTTCCTTGTTTGTACATGAGATCAGTAGAGCGGAGCTGGTTAATGGCCTGACCAGGCTACTTACTTTCCTTGTTTGTACATGAGATCAGTAGAGGGGAGCTGGTTAATGGCCTGACCAGGCTACTTACTTTCCTTGTTTGTACATGAGATCAGTAGAGCGGAGCTGGTTAATGATCTGACCAGGCTACTTACTTTCCTTGTTTGTACATGAGATCAGTAGAGCGGAGCTGGTTAATGGCCTGACCAGGCTACTTACTTTCCTTGTGTGTACATGAGATCAGTAGAGCGGAGCTGGTTAATGGCCTGACCAGGCTACTTACTTTCCTTGTTTGTACATGAGATCAGTAGAGCGGAGCTGGTTAATTGCCTGACCAGGCTACTTACTTTCCTTGTTTGTACATGAGATCAGTAGAGCGGAGCTGGTTAATTGCCTGACCAGGCTACTTACTTTCCTTGTTTGTACATGAGATCAGTAGAGCGGAGCTGGTTAATGGCCTGACCAGGCTACTTACTTTCCATGTTTGTACATGAGATCAGTAGAGCGGAGCTGGTTAATGATCTGACCAGGCTACTTACTTTCCTTGTTTGTACATGAGATCAGTAGAGGGGAGCTGGTTAATTGCCTGACCAGGCTACTTACTTTCCTTGTTTGTACATGAGATCAGTAGAGCGGAGCTGGTTAATGATCTGACCAGGCTACTTACTTTCCTTGTGTGTACATGAGATCAGTAGAGCGGAGCTGGTTAATGATCTGACCAGGCTACTTACTTTCCTTGTTTGTACATGAGATCAGTAGAGCGGAGCTGGTTAATGGCCTGACCAGGCTACCAACTTTCCTTGTTTGTACATGAGATCAGTAGAGCGGAGCTGGTTAATGATCTGACCAGGCTACTTACTTTCCTTGTTTGTACATGAGATCAGTAGAGCGGAGCTGGTTAATGGCCTGACCAGGCTACTTACTTTCCTTGTTTGTACATGAGATCAGTAGAGCGGAGCTGGTTAATGATCTGACCAGGCTACTTACTTTCCTTGTTTGTACATGAGATCAGTAGAGGGGAGCTGGTTAATGGCCTGACCAGGCTACTTACTTTCCTTGTTTGTACATGAGATCAGTAGAGGGGAGCTGGTCAATGGCCTGACCAGGCTACTTACTTTCCTTGTTTGTACATGAGATCAGTAGAGCGGAGCTGGTTAATGATCTGACCAGGCTACTTACTTTCCTTGTTTGTACATGAGATCAGTAGAGCGGAGCTGGTTAATGGCCTGACCAGGCTACTTACTTTCCTTGTTTGTACATGAGATCAGTAGAGGGGAGCTGGTTAATTGCCTGACCAGGCTACTTACTTTCCTTGTTTGTACATGAGATCAGTAGAGCGGAGCTGGTTAATGATCTGACCAGGCTACTTACTTTCCTTGTTTGTACATGAGATCAGTAGAGGGGAGCTGGTTAATGGCCTGACCACGCTACTTACTTTCCTTGTTTGTACATGAGATCAGTAGAGGGGAGCTGGTTAATGGCCTGACCAGGCTACTTACTTTCCTTGTTTGTACATGAGATCAGTAGAGCGGAGCTGGTTAATGATCTGACCAGGCTACTTACTTTCCTTGTTTGTACATGAGATCAGTAGAGCGGAGCTGGTTAATGGCCTGACCAGGCTACTTACTTTCCTTGTTTGTACATGAGATCAGTAGAGGGGAGCTGGTTAATTGCCTGACCAGGCTACTTACTTTCCTTGTTTGTACATGAGATCAGTAGAGCGGAGCTGGTTAATGGCCTGACCAGGCTACTTACTTTCCTTGTGTGTACATGAGATCAGTAGAGCGGAGCTGGTTAATGATCTGACCAGGCTACTTACTTTCCTTGTTTGTACATGAGATCAGTAGAGCGGAGCTGGTTAATGATCTGACCAGGCTACTTACTTTCCTTGTTTGTACATGAGATCAGTAGAGCGGAGCTGGTTAATGATCTGACTAGGCTACCAACTTTCCTTGTTTGTACATGAGATCAGTAGAGCGGAGCTGGTTAATTGCCTGACCAGGCTACTTACTTTCCTTGTTTGTACATGAGATCAGTAGAGCGGAGCTGGTTAATTACCTGACCAGGCTACTTACTTTCCTTGTTTGTACATGAGATCAGTAGAGCGGAGCTGGTTAATGGCCTGACCAGGCTACTTACTTTCCATGTTTGTACATGAGATCAGTAGAGCGGAGCTGGTTAATGGCCTGACCAGGCTACTTACTTTCCTTGTTTGTACATGAGATCAGTAGAGCGGAGCTGGTTAATGATCTGACCAGGCTACTTACTTTCCTTGTGTGTACATGAGATCAGTAGAGCGGAGCTGGTTAATGGCCTGACCAGGCTACTTACTTTCCATGTTTGTACATGAGATCAGTAGAGCGGAGCTGGTTAATGGCCTGACCAGGCTACTTACTTTCCATGTTTGTACATGAGATCAGTAGAGCGGAGCTGGTTAATGATCTGACCAGGCTACTTACTTTCCATGTTTGTACATGAGATCAGTAGAGCGGAGCTGGTTAATGATCTGACCAGGCTACTTACTTTCCTTGTTTGTACATGAGATCAGTAGAGCGGAGCTGGTTAATGGCCTGACCAGGCTACTTACTTTCCATGTTTGTACATGAGATCAGTAGAGCGGAGCTGGTTAATGGCCTGACCAGGCTACTTACTTTCCTTGTTTGTACATGAGATCAGTAGAGCGGAGCTGGTTAATTGCCTGACCAGGCTACTTACTTTCCTTGTTTGTACATGAGATCAGTAGAGCGGAGCTGGTTAATGATCTGACCAGGCTACTTACTTTCCTTGTTTGTACATGAGATCAGTAGAGCGGAGCTGGTTAATGGCCTGACCAGGCTACTTACTTTCCTTGTTTGTACATGAGATCAGTAGAGGGGAGCTGGTTAATGGCCTGACCAGGCTACTTACTTTCCTTGTTTGTACATGAGATCAGTAGAGCGGAGCTGGTTAATGGCCTGACCAGGCTACTTACTTTCCTTGTTTGTACATGAGATCAGTAGAGCGGAGCTGGTTAATGGCCTGACCAGGCTACTTACTTTCCTTGTTTGTACATGAGATCAGTAGAGCGGAGCTGGTTAATTGCCTGACCAGGCTACTTATTTTCCATGTTTGTACATGAGATCAGTAGAGGGGAGCTGGTTAATGGCCTGACCAGGCTACTTACTTTCCTTGTTTGTACATGAGATCAGTAAAGCGGAGCTGGTTAATTGCCTGACCAGGACACTTACTTTCCTTGTTTGTACATGAGATCAGTAGAGCGGAGCTGGTTAATTGCCTGACCAGGCTACTTACTTTCCTTGTTTGTACATGAGATCAGTAGAGCGGAGCTGGTTAATGATCTGACCAGGCTACTTACTTTCCTTGTTTGTACATGAGATCAGTAGAGCGGAGCTGGTTAATGATCTGACCAGGCTACTTACTTTCCTTGTTTGTACATGAGATCAGTAGAGCGGAGCTGGTTAATGGCCTGACCAGGCTACTTACTTTCCTTGTTTGTACACGGGATCAGTAGAGCGGAGCTGGTTAATGATCTGACCAGGCTACTTACTTTCCTTGTTTGTACATGAGATCAGTAGAGCGGAGCTGGTTAATGATCTGACCAGGCTACTTACTTTCCTTGTTTGTACATGAGATCAGTAGAGGGGAGCTGGTTAATGATCTGACCAGGCTACTTACTTTCCTTGTTTGTACATGAGATCAGTAGAGCAGAGCTGGTTAATGATCTGACCAGGCTACTTACTTTCCTTGTTTGTACATGAGATCAGTAGAGCGGAGCTGGTTAATGATCTGACCAGGCTACTTACTTTCCTTGTTTGTACATGAGATCAGTAGAGGGGAGCTGGTTAATGGCCTGACCAGGCTACTTACTTTCCTTGTTTGTACATGAGATCAGTAGAGGGGAGCTGGTTAATGATCTGACCAGGCTACTTACTTTCCTTGTGTGTACATGAGATCAGTAGAGCGGAGCTGGTTAATGGCCTGACCAGGCTACTTACTTTCCTTGTGTGTACATGAGATCAGTAGAGCGGAGCTGGTTAATGGCCTGACCAGGCTACTTACTTTCCTTGTTTGTACATGAGATCAGTAGAGCGGAGCTGGTTAATGGCCTGACCAGGCTACTTACTTTCCTTGTGTGTACATGAGATCAGTAGAGCGGAGCTGGTTAATGGCCTGACCAGGCTACTTACTTTCCTTGTTTGTACATGAGATCAGTAGAGCGGAGCTGGTTAATGGCCTGACCAGGCTACTTACTTTCCTTGTTTGTACATGAGATCAGTAGAGCGGAGCTGGTTAATGGCCTGACCAGGCTACTTACTTTCCTTGTTTGTACATGAGATCAGTATAGCGGAGCTGGTTAATGGCCTGACCAGGCTACTTACTTTCCTTGTTTGTACATGAGATCAGTAGAGCGGAGCTGGTTAATGATCTGACCAGGCTACTTACTTTCCTTGTTTGTACATGAGATCAGTAGAGCGGAGCTGGTTAATTGCCTGACCAGGCTACTTACTTTCCTTGTTTGTACATGAGATCAGTAGAGCGGAGCTGGTTAATGGCCTGACCAGGCTACTTACTTTCCTTGTTTGTACATGAGATCAGTAGAGCGGAGCTGGTTAATGATCTGACCAAGCTACTTACTTTCCTTGTTTGTACATGAGATCAGTAGAGGGGATCTGGTTAATGGCCTGACCAGGCTACTTTCTTTCCTTGTTTGTACATGAGATCAATAGAGGGGAGCTGGTTAATGATCTGACCAGGCTACTTACTTTCCTTGTTTGTACATGAGATCAGTAGAGCGGAGCTGGTTAATGGCCTGACCAGGCTACTTACTTTCCTTGTGTGTACATGAGATCAGTAGAGCGGAGCTGGTTAATGGCCTGACCAGGCTACTTACTTTCCTTGTTTGTACATGAGATCAGTATAGCGGAGCTGGTTAATGGCCTGACCAGGCTACTTACTTTCCTTGTTTGTACATGAGATCAGTAGAGCGGAGCTGGTTAATGATCTGACCAGGCTACTTACTTTCCTTGTTTGTACATGAGATCAGTAGAGCGGAGCTGGTTAATTGCCTGACCAGGCTACTTACTTTCCTTGTTTGTACATGAGATCAGTAGAGCGGAGCTGGTTAATGGCCTGACCAGGCTACTTACTTTCCTTTTTTGTACATGAGATCAGTAGAGCGGAGCTGGTTAATGATCTGACCAAGCTACTTACTTTCCTTGTTTGTACATGAGATCAGTAGAGGGGAGCTGGTTAATGGCCTGACCAAGCTACTTACTTTCCTTGTTTGTACATGAGATCAGTAGAGCGGAGCTGGTTAATTGCCTGACCAGGCTACTTACTTTCCTTGTTTGTACATGAGATCAGTAGAGCGGAGCTGGTTAATGGCCTGACCAGGCTACTTACTTTCCTTGTTTGTACATGAGATCAGTAGAGCGGAGCTGGTTAATGATCTGACCAAGCTACTTACTTTCCTTGTTTGTACATGAGATCAGTAGAGGGGATCTGGTTAATGGCCTGACCAGGCTACTTACTTTCCTTGTTTGTACATGAGATCAATAGAGGGGAGCTGGTTAATGATCTGACCAGGCTACTTACTTTCCTTGTTTGTACATGAGATCAGTAGAGCGGAGCTGGTTAATGGCCTGACCAGGCTACTTACTTTCCTTGTGTGTACATGAGATCAGTAGAGCGGAGCTGGTTAATGGCCTGACCAGGCTACTTACTTTCCTTGTTTGTACATGAGATCAGTATAGCGGAGCTGGTTAATGGCCTGACCAGGCTACTTACTTTCCTTGTTTGTACATGAGATCAGTAGAGCGGAGCTGGTTAATGATCTGACCAGGCTACTTACTTTCCTTGTTTGTACATGAGATCAGTAGAGCGGAGCTGGTTAATTGCCTGACCAGGCTACTTACTTTCCTTGTTTGTACATGAGATCAGTAGAGCGGAGCTGGTTAATGGCCTGACCAGGCTACTTACTTTCCTTTTTTGTACATGAGATCAGTAGAGCGGAGCTGGTTAATGATCTGACCAAGCTACTTACTTTCCTTGTTTGTACATGAGATCAGTAGAGGGGAGCTGGTTAATGGCCTGACCAAGCTACTTACTTTCCTTGTTTGTACATGAGATCAGTAGAGCGGAGCTGGTTAATGGCCTGACCAGGCTACTTACTTTCCTTGTTTGTACATGAGATCAGTAGAGGGGAGCTGGTTAATGATCTGACCAGGCTACTTACTTTCCTTGTTTGTACATGAGATCAGTAGAGCGGAGCTGGTTAATTGCCTGACCAGGCTACTTACTTTCCTTGTTTGTACATGAGATCAGTAGAGCGGAGCTGGTTAATGGCCTGACCAGGCTACTTACTTTCCTTGTTTGTACATGAGATCAGTAGAGCGGAGCTGGTTAATGATCTGACCAGGCTACTTACTTTCCTTGTTTGTACATGAGATCAGTAGAGCGGAGCTGGTTAATGATCTGACTAGGCTACCAACTTTCCTTGTTTGTACATGAGATCAGTAGAGCGGAGCTGGTTAATTGCCTGACCAGGCTACTTACTTTCCTTGTTTGTACATGAGATCAGTAGAGCGGAGCTGGTTAATTACCTGACCAGGCTACTTACTTTCCTTGTTTGTACATGAGATCAGTAGAGCGGAGCTGGTTAATGGCCTGACCAGGCTACTTACTTTCCATGTTTGTACATGAGATCAGTAGAGCGGAGCTGGTTAATGGCCTGACCAGGCTACTTACTTTCCTTGTTTGTACATGAGATCAGTAGAGCGGAGCTGGTTAATGATCTGACCAGGCTACTTACTTTCCTTGTGTGTACATGAGATCAGTAGAGCGGAGCTGGTTAATGGCCTGACCAGGCTACTTACTTTCCATGTTTGTACATGAGATCAGTAGAGCGGAGCTGGTTAATGGCCTGACCAGGCTACTTACTTTCCATGTTTGTACATGAGATCAGTAGAGCGGAGCTGGTTAATGATCTGACCAGGCTACTTACTTTCCATGTTTGTACATGAGATCAGTAGAGCGGAGCTGGTTAATGATCTGACCAGGCTACTTACTTTCCTTGTTTGTACATGAGATCAGTAGAGCGGAGCTGGTTAATGGCCTGACCAGGCTACTTACTTTCCATGTTTGTACATGAGATCAGTAGAGCGGAGCTGGTTAATGGCCTGACCAGGCTACTTACTTTCCTTGTTTGTACATGAGATCAGTAGAGGGGAGCTGGTTAATGATCTGACCAGGCTACTTACTTTCCTTGTGTGTACATGAGATCAGTAGAGCGGAGCTGGTTAATGGCCTGACCAGGCTACTTACTTTCCTTGTGTGTACATGAGATCAGTAGAGCGGAGCTGGTTAATGGCCTGACCAGGCTACTTACTTTCCTTGTTTGTACATGAGATCAGTAGAGCGGAGCTGGTTAATGGCCTGACCAGGCTACTTACTTTCCTTGTGTGTACATGAGATCAGTAGAGCGGAGCTGGTTAATGGCCTGACCAGGCTACTTACTTTCCTTGTTTGTACATGAGATCAGTAGAGCGGAGCTGGTTAATGGCCTGACCAGGCTACTTACTTTCCTTGTTTGTACATGAGATCAGTAGAGCGGAGCTGGTTAATGGCCTGACCAGGCTACTTACTTTCCTTGTTTGTACATGAGATCAGTATAGCGGAGCTGGTTAATGGCCTGACCAGGCTACTTACTTTCCTTGTTTGTACATGAGATCAGTAGAGCGGAGCTGGTTAATGATCTGACCAGGCTACTTACTTTCCTTGTTTGTACATGAGATCAGTAGAGCGGAGCTGGTTAATTGCCTGACCAGGCTACTTACTTTCCTTGTTTGTACATGAGATCAGTAGAGCGGAGCTGGTTAATGGCCTGACCAGGCTACTTACTTTCCTTGTTTGTACATGAGATCAGTAGAGCGGAGCTGGTTAATGATCTGACCAAGCTACTTACTTTCCTTGTTTGTACATGAGATCAGTAGAGGGGATCTGGTTAATGGCCTGACCAGGCTACTTTCTTTCCTTGTTTGTACATGAGATCAATAGAGGGGAGCTGGTTAATGATCTGACCAGGCTACTTACTTTCCTTGTTTGTACATGAGATCAGTAGAGCGGAGCTGGTTAATGGCCTGACCAGGCTACTTACTTTCCTTGTGTGTACATGAGATCAGTAGAGCGGAGCTGGTTAATGGCCTGACCAGGCTACTTACTTTCCTTGTTTGTACATGAGATCAGTATAGCGGAGCTGGTTAATGGCCTGACCAGGCTACTTACTTTCCTTGTTTGTACATGAGATCAGTAGAGCGGAGCTGGTTAATGATCTGACCAGGCTACTTACTTTCCTTGTTTGTACATGAGATCAGTAGAGCGGAGCTGGTTAATTGCCTGACCAGGCTACTTACTTTCCTTGTTTGTACATGAGATCAGTAGAGCGGAGCTGGTTAATGGCCTGACCAGGCTACTTACTTTCCTTTTTTGTACATGAGATCAGTAGAGCGGAGCTGGTTAATGATCTGACCAAGCTACTTACTTTCCTTGTTTGTACATGAGATCAGTAGAGGGGAGCTGGTTAATGGCCTGACCAAGCTACTTACTTTCCTTGTTTGTACATGAGATCAGTAGAGCGGAGCTGGTTAATTGCCTGACCAGGCTACTTACTTTCCTTGTTTGTACATGAGATCAGTAGAGCGGAGCTGGTTAATGGCCTGACCAGGCTACTTACTTTCCTTGTTTGTACATGAGATCAGTAGAGCGGAGCTGGTTAATGATCTGACCAAGCTACTTACTTTCCTTGTTTGTACATGAGATCAGTAGAGGGGATCTGGTTAATGGCCTGACCAGGCTACTTACTTTCCTTGTTTGTACATGAGATCAATAGAGGGGAGCTGGTTAATGATCTGACCAGGCTACTTACTTTCCTTGTTTGTACATGAGATCAGTAGAGCGGAGCTGGTTAATGGCCTGACCAGGCTACTTACTTTCCTTGTGTGTACATGAGATCAGTAGAGCGGAGCTGGTTAATGGCCTGACCAGGCTACTTACTTTCCTTGTTTGTACATGAGATCAGTATAGCGGAGCTGGTTAATGGCCTGACCAGGCTACTTACTTTCCTTGTTTGTACATGAGATCAGTAGAGCGGAGCTGGTTAATGATCTGACCAGGCTACTTACTTTCCTTGTTTGTACATGAGATCAGTAGAGCGGAGCTGGTTAATTGCCTGACCAGGCTACTTACTTTCCTTGTTTGTACATGAGATCAGTAGAGCGGAGCTGGTTAATGGCCTGACCAGGCTACTTACTTTCCTTTTTTGTACATGAGATCAGTAGAGCGGAGCTGGTTAATGATCTGACCAAGCTACTTACTTTCCTTGTTTGTACATGAGATCAGTAGAGGGGAGCTGGTTAATGGCCTGACCAAGCTACTTACTTTCCTTGTTTGTACATGAGATCAGTAGAGCGGAGCTGGTTAATGGCCTGACCAGGCTACTTACTTTCCTTGTTTGTACATGAGATCAGTAGAGGGGAGCTGGTTAATGATCTGACCAGGCTACTTACTTTCCTTGTTTGTACATGAGATCAGTAGAGCGGAGCTGGTTAATTGCCTGACCAGGCTACTTACTTTCCTTGTTTGTACATGAGATCAGTAGAGCGGAGCTGGTTAATGGCCTGACCAGGCTACTTACTTTCCTTGTTTGTACATGAGATCAGTAGAGCGGAGCTGGTTAATGATCTGACCAGGCTACTTACTTTCCTTGTTTGTACATGAGATCAGTAGAGCGGAGCTGGTTAATGATCTGACTAGGCTACCAACTTTCCTTGTTTGTACATGAGATCAGTAGAGCGGAGCTGGTTAATTGCCTGACCAGGCTACTTACTTTCCTTGTTTGTACATGAGATCAGTAGAGCGGAGCTGGTTAATTACCTGACCAGGCTACTTACTTTCCTTGTTTGTACATGAGATCAGTAGAGCGGAGCTGGTTAATGGCCTGACCAGGCTACTTACTTTCCATGTTTGTACATGAGATCAGTAGAGCGGAGCTGGTTAATGGCCTGACCAGGCTACTTACTTTCCTTGTTTGTACATGAGATCAGTAGAGCGGAGCTGGTTAATGATCTGACCAGGCTACTTACTTTCCTTGTGTGTACATGAGATCAGTAGAGCGGAGCTGGTTAATGGCCTGACCAGGCTACTTACTTTCCATGTTTGTACATGAGATCAGTAGAGCGGAGCTGGTTAATGGCCTGACCAGGCTACTTACTTTCCATGTTTGTACATGAGATCAGTAGAGCGGAGCTGGTTAATGATCTGACCAGGCTACTTACTTTCCATGTTTGTACATGAGATCAGTAGAGCGGAGCTGGTTAATGATCTGACCAGGCTACTTACTTTCCTTGTTTGTACATGAGATCAGTAGAGCGGAGCTGGTTAATGGCCTGACCAGGCTACTTACTTTCCATGTTTGTACATGAGATCAGTAGAGCGGAGCTGGTTAATGGCCTGACCAGGCTACTTACTTTCCTTGTTTGTACATGAGATCAGTAGAGCGGAGCTGGTTAATTGCCTGACCAGGCTACTTACTTTCCTTGTTTGTACATGAGATCAGTAGAGCGGAGCTGGTTAATGATCTGACCAGGCTACTTACTTTCCTTGTTTGTACATGAGATCAGTAGAGCGGAGCTGGTTAATGGCCTGACCAGGCTACTTACTTTCCTTGTTTGTACATGAGATCAGTAGAGGGGAGCTGGTTAATGGCCTGACCAGGCTACTTACTTTCCTTGTTTGTACATGAGATCAGTAGAGCGGAGCTGGTTAATGGCCTGACCAGGCTACTTACTTTCCTTGTTTGTACATGAGATCAGTAGAGCGGAGCTGGTTAATGGCCTGACCAGGCTACTTACTTTCCTTGTTTGTACATGAGATCAGTAGAGCGGAGCTGGTTAATTGCCTGACCAGGCTACTTACTTTCCATGTTTGTACATGAGATCAGTCGAGGGGAGCTGGTTAATGGCCTGACCAGGCTACTTACTTTCCTTGTTTGTACATGAGATCAGTAAAGCGGAGCTGGTTAATTGCCTGACCAGGACACTTACTTTCCTTGTTTGTACATGAGATCAGTAGAGCGGAGCTGGTTAATTGCCTGACCAGGCTACTTACTTTCCTTGTTTGTACATGAGATCAGTAGAGCGGAGCTGGTTAATGATCTGACCAGGCTACTTACTTTCCTTGTTTGTACATGAGATCAGTAGAGCGGAGCTGGTTAATGATCTGACCAGGCTACTTACTTTCCTTGTTTGTACATGAGATCAGTAGAGCGGAGCTGGTTAATGGCCTGACCAGGCTACTTACTTTCCTTGTTTGTACACGGGATCAGTAGAGCGGAGCTGGTTAATGATCTGACCAGGCTACTTACTTTCCTTGTTTGTACATGAGATCAGTAGAGCGGAGCTGGTTAATGATCTGACCAGGCTACTTACTTTCCTTGTTTGTACATGAGATCAGTAGAGGGGAGCTGGTTAATGATCTGACCAGGCTACTTACTTTCCTTGTTTGTACATGAGATCAGTAGAGCGGAGCTGGTTAATGATCTGACCAGGCTACTTACTTTCCTTGTTTGTACATGAGATCAGTAGAGCGGAGCTGGTTAATGATCTGACCAGGCTACTTACTTTCCTTGTTTGTACATGAGATCAGTAGAGGGGAGCTGGTTAATGGCCTGACCAGGCTACTTACTTTCCTTGTTTGTACATGAGATCAGTAGAGGGGAGCTGGTTAATGATCTGACCAGGCTACTTACTTTCCTTGTGTGTACATGAGATCAGTAGAGCGGAGCTGGTTAATGGCCTGACCAGGCTACTTACTTTCCTTGTGTGTACATGAGATCAGTAGAGCGGAGCTGGTTAATGGCCTGACCAGGCTACTTACTTTCCTTGTTTGTACATGAGATCAGTAGAGCGGAGCTGGTTAATGGCCTGACCAGGCTACTTACTTTCCTTGTGTGTACATGAGATCAGTAGAGCGGAGCTGGTTAATGGCCTGACCAGGCTACTTACTTTCCTTGTTTGTACATGAGATCAGTAGAGCGGAGCTGGTTAATGGCCTGACCAGGCTACTTACTTTCCTTGTTTGTACATGAGATCAGTAGAGCGGAGCTGGTTAATGGCCTGACCAGGCTACTTACTTTCCTTGTTTGTACATGAGATCAGTATAGCGGAGCTGGTTAATGGCCTGACCAGGCTACTTACTTTCCTTGTTTGTACATGAGATCAGTAGAGCGGAGCTGGTTAATGATCTGACCAGGCTACTTACTTTCCTTGTTTGTACATGAGATCAGTAGAGCGGAGCTGGTTAATTGCCTGACCAGGCTACTTACTTTCCTTGTTTGTACATGAGATCAGTAGAGCGGAGCTGGTTAATGGCCTGACCAGGCTACTTACTTTCCTTGTTTGTACATGAGATCAGTAGAGCGGAGCTGGTTAATGATCTGACCAAGCTACTTACTTTCCTTGATTGTACATGAGATCAGTAGAGGGGATCTGGTTAATGGCCTGACCAGGCTACTTTCTTTCCTTGTTTGTACATGAGATCAATAGAGGGGAGCTGGTTAATGATCTGACCAGGCTACTTACTTTCCTTGTTTGTACATGAGATCAGTAGAGCGGAGCTGGTTAATGGCCTGACCAGGCTACTTACTTTCCTTGTGTGTACATGAGATCAGTAGAGCGGAGCTGGTTAATGGCCTGACCAGGCTACTTACTTTCCTTGTTTGTACATGAGATCAGTATAGCGGAGCTGGTTAATGGCCTGACCAGGCTACTTACTTTCCTTGTTTGTACATGAGATCAGTAGAGCGGAGCTGGTTAATGATCTGACCAGGCTACTTACTTTCCTTGTTTGTACATGAGATCAGTAGAGCGGAGCTGGTTAATTGCCTGACCAGGCTACTTACTTTCCTTGTTTGTACATGAGATCAGTAGAGCGGAGCTGGTTAATGGCCTGACCAGGCTACTTACTTTCCTTTTTTGTACATGAGATCAGTAGAGCGGAGCTGGTTAATGATCTGACCAAGCTACTTACTTTCCTTGTTTGTACATGAGATCAGTAGAGGGGAGCTGGTTAATGGCCTGACCAAGCTACTTACTTTCCTTGTTTGTACATGAGATCAGTAGAGCGGAGCTGGTTAATTGCCTGACCAGGCTACTTACTTTCCTTGTTTGTACATGAGATCAGTAGAGCGGAGCTGGTTAATGGCCTGACCAGGCTACTTACTTTCCTTGTTTGTACATGAGATCAGTAGAGCGGAGCTGGTTAATGATCTGACCAAGCTACTTACTTTCCTTGTTTGTACATGAGATCAGTAGAGGGGATCTGGTTAATGGCCTGACCAGGCTACTTACTTTCCTTGTTTGTACATGAGATCAATAGAGGGGAGCTGGTTAATGATCTGACCAGGCTACTTACTTTCCTTGTTTGTACATGAGATCAGTAGAGCGGAGCTGGTTAATGGCCTGACCAGGCTACTTACTTTCCTTGTGTGTACATGAGATCAGTAGAGCGGAGCTGGTTAATGACCTGACCAGGCTACTTACGTTCCTTGTTTGTACATGAGATCAGTAGAGCGGAGCTGGTTAATGGCCTGACCAGGCTACTTACTTTCCTTGTTTGTACATGAGATCAGTAGAGCGGAGCTGGTTAATGATCTGACCAGGCTACTTACTTTCCTTGTTTGTACATGAGATCAGTAGAGCGGAGCTGGTTAATTGCCTGACCAGGCTACTTACTTTCCTTGTTTGTACATGAGATCAGTAGAGCGGAGCTGGTTAATGGCCTGACCAGGCTACTTACTTTCCTTTTTTGTACATGAGATCAGTAGAGCGGAGCTGGTTAATGATCTGACCAAGCTACTTACTTTCCTTGTTTGTACATGAGATCAGTAGAGGGGAGCTGGTTAATGGCCTGACCAAGCTACTTACTTTCCTTGTTTGTACATGAGATCAGTAGAGGGGAGCTGGTTAATGATCTGACCAGGCTACTTACTTTCCTTGTTTGTACATGAGATCAGTAGAGGGGAGCTGGTTAATGATCTGACCAGGCTACTTACTTTCCTTGTTTGTACATGAGATCAGTAGAGCGGAGCTGGTTAATGGCCTGACCAGGCTACTTACTTTCCTTGTTTGTACATGAGATCAGTAGAGCGGAGCTGGTTAATTGCCTGACCAGGCTACTTACTTTCCTTGTTTGTACATGAGATCAGTAGAGCGGAGCTGGTTAATTGCCTGACCAGGCTACTTACTTTCCTTGTTTGTACATGAGATCAGTAGAGCGGAGCTGGTTAATGATCTGACCAAGCTACTTACTTTCCTTGTTTGTACATGAGATCAGTAGAGGGGAGCTGGTTAATGGCCTGACCAGGCTACTTACTTTCCTTGTTTGTACATGAGATCAGTAGAGGGGAGCTGGTTAATGATCTGACCAGGCTACTTACTTTCCTTGTTTGTACATGAGATCAGTAGAGCGGAGCTGGTTAATGGCCTGACCAGGCTACTTACTTTCCTTGTGTGTACATGAGATCAGTAGAGCGGAGCTGGTTAATGGCCCGACCAGGCTACTTACTTTCCTTGTTTGTACATGAGATCATTATAGCGGAGCTGGTTAATGGCCTGACCAGGCTACTTACTTTCCTTGTTTGTACATGAGATCAGTAGAGCGGAGCTGGTTAATGATCTGACCAGGCTACTTACTTTCCTTGTTTGTACATGAGATCAGTAGAGCGGAGCTGGTTAATTGCCTGACCAGGCTACTTTCTTTCCTTGTTTGTACATGAGATCAGTAGAGCGGAGCTGGTTAATGGCCTGACCAGGCTACTTACTTTCCTTGTTTGTACATGAGATCAGTAGAGCGGAGCTGGTTAATGATCTGACCAAGCTACTTACTTTCCTTGTTTGTACATGAGATCAGTAGAGGGGAGCTGGTTAATGGCCTGACCAAGCTACTTTCTTTCCTTGTTTGTACATGAGATCAGTAGAGCGGAGCTGGTTAATGGCCTGACCAGGCTACTTACTTTCCTTGTTTGTACATGAGATCAGTAGAGGGGAGCTGGTTAATGATCTGACCAGGCTACTTACTTTCCTTGTTTGTACATGAGATCAGTAGAGCGGAGCTGGTTAATGATCTGACCAGGCTACTTACTTTCCTTGTTTGTACATGAGATCAGTAGAGCGGAGCTGGTTAATGATCTGACCAGGCTACTTACTTTCCTTGTTTGTACATGAGATCAGTAGAGCGGAGCTGGTTAATGATCTGACCAGGCTACTTACTTTCCTTGTTTGTACATGAGATCAGTAGAGCGGAGCTGGTTAATGGCCTGACCAGGCTACTTACTTTCCTTGTTTGTACATGAGATCAGTAGAGCGGAGCTGGTTAATGGCCTGACCAGGCTACTTACTTTCCTTGTTTGTACATGAGATCAGTAGAGGGGAGCTGGTTAATGATCTGACCAGGCTACTTACTTTCCTTGTTTGTACATGAGATCAGTAGAGCGGAGCTGGTTAATGGCCTGACCAGGCTATTTACTTTCCTTGTTTGTACATGAGATCAGTAGAGCGGAGCTGGTTAATGGCCTGACCAGGCTACTTACTTTCCTTGTGTGTACATGAGATCAGTAGAGCGGAGCTGGTTAATGGCCTGACCAGGCTACTTACTTTCCTTGTTTGTACATGAGATCAGTAGAGGGGAGCTGGTTAATGATCTGACCAGGCTACTTACTTTCCTTGTTTGTACATGAGATCAGTAGAGCGGAGCTGGTTAATGGCCTGACCAGGCTACTTACTTTCCTTGTTTGTACATGAGATCAGTAGAGGGGAGCTGGTTAATGGCCTGACCAGGCTACTTACTTTCCTTGTTTGTACATGAGATCAGTAGAGGGGAGCTGGTTAATGATCTGACCAGGCTACTTACTTTCCTTGTTTGTACATGAGATCAGTAGAGCGGAGCTGGTTAATGGCCTGACCAGGCTACTTACTTTCCTTGTTTGTACATGAGATCAGTAGAGCGGAGCTGGTTAATGGCCTGACCAGGCTACTTACTTTCCTTGTTTGTACATGAGATCAGTAGAGCGGAGCTGGTTAATGGCCTGACCAGGCTACTTACTTTCCTTGTTTGTACATGAGATCAGTAGAGCGGAGCTGGTTAATGGCCTGACCAGGCTACTTACTTTCCTTGTTTGTACATGAGATCAGTAGAGCGGAGCTGGTTAATGGCCTGACCAGGCTACTTACTTTCCTTGTTTGTACATGAGATCAGTTGAGCGGAGCTGGTTAATGGCCTGACCAGGCTACTTACTTTCCTTGTTTGTACATGAGATCAGTAGAGCGGAGCTGGTTAATGATCTGACCAGGCTACTTACTTTCCTTGTTTGTACATGAGATCAGTAGAGCGGAGCTGGTTAATTGCCTGACCAGGCTACTTACTTTCCTTGTTTGTACATGAGATCAGTAGAGCGGAGCTGGTTAATGGCCTGACCAGGCTACTTACTTTCCATGTTTGTACATGAGATCAGTAGAGCGGAGCTGGTTAATGGCCTGACCAGGCTACTTACTTTCCATGTTTGTACATGAGATCAGTAGAGCGGAGCTGGTTAATGATCTGACCAGGCTACTTACTTTCCATGTTTGTACATGAGATCAGTAGAGCGGAGCTGGTTAATGGCCTGACCAGGCTACTTACTTTCCTTGTTTGTACATGAGATCAGTAGAGCGGAGCTGGTTAATGATCTGACCAGGCTACTTACTTTCCTTGTTTGTACATGAGATCAGTAGAGGGGAGCTGGTTAACGGCCTGACCAGGCTACTTACTTTCCTTGTTTGTACATGAGATCAGTAGAGCGGAGCTGGTTAATGATCTGACCAGGCTACTTACTTTCCTTGTTTGTACATGAGATCAGTAGAGGGGAGCTGGTTAATGGCCTGACCAGGCTACTTACTTTCCATGTTTGTACATGAGATCAGTAGAGCGGAGCTGGTTAATGGCCTGACCAGGCTACTTTCTTTCCTTGTTTGTACATGAGATCAGTAGAGCGGAGCTGGTTAATGGCCTGACCAGGCTACTTACTTTCCTTGTTTGTACATGAGATCAGTAGAGGGGAGCTGGTTAATGGCCTGACCAGGCTACTTACTTTCCATGTTTGTACATGAGATCAGTAGAGGGGAGCTGGTTAATGATCTGACCAGGCTACTTACTTTCCTTGTTTGTACATGAGATCAGTAGAGGGGAGCTGGTTAATGATCTGACCAGGCTACTTACTTTCCTTGTTTGTACATGAGATCAGTAGAGCGGAGCTGGTTAATGATCTGACCAGGCTACTTACTTTCCTTGTTTGTACATGAGATCAGTAGAGCGGAGCTGGTTAATGATCTGACCAGGCTACCAACTTTCCTTGTTTGTACATGAGATCAGTAGAGCGGAGCTGGTTAATGATCTGACCAGGCTACTTACTTTCCTTGTTTGTACATGAGATCAGTAGAGCGGAGCTGGTTAATTGCCTGACCAGACTACTTACTTTCCTTGTTTGTACATGAGATCAGTAGAGCGGAGCTGGTTAATGGCCTGACCAGGCTACTTACTTTCCTTGTTTGTACATGAGATCAGTAGAGCGGAGCTGGTTAATGGCCTGACCAGGCTACTTACTTTCCTTGTTTGTACATGAGATCAGTAGAGCGGAGCTGGTTAATGGCCTGACCAGGCTACTTACTTTCCTTGTTTGTACATGAGATCAGTAGAGCGGAGCTGGTTAATGATCTGACCAGGCTACTTACTTTCCTTGTTTGTACATGAGATCAGTAGAGCGGAGCTGGTTAATGGCCTGACCAGGCTACTTACTTTCCATGTTTGTACATGAGATCAGTAGAGGGGAGCTGGTTAATTGCCTGACCAGGCTACTTACTTTCCTTGTGTGTACATGAGATCAATAGAGCGGAGCTGGTTAATTGCCTGACCAGGCTACTTACTTTCCATGTTTGTACATGAGATCAGTAGAGGGGAGCTGGTTAATGGCCTGACCAGGCTACTTACTTTCCTTGTGTGTACATGAGATCAGTAGAGCGGAGCTGGTTAATTGCCTGACCAGGCTACTTACTTTCCATGTTTGTACATGAGATCAGTAGAGGGGAGCTGGTTAATGATCTGACCAGGCTACTTACTTTCCTTGTTTGTACATGAGATCAGTAGAGCGGAGCTGGTTAATGATCTGACCAGGCTACTTACTTTCCTTGTTTGTACATGAGATCAGTAGAGCGGAGCTGTTTAATGATCTGACCAGGCTACTTACTTTCCATGTTTGTACATGAGATCAGTAGAGGGGAGCTGGTTAATGGCCTGACCAGGCTACTTACTTTCCTTGTTTGTACATGAGATCAGTAGAGGTGAGCTGGTTAATGGCCTGACCAGGCTACTTACTTTCCTTGTTTGTACATGAGATCAGTAGAGCGGAGCTGGTTAATGGCCTGACCAGGCTACTTACTTTCCTTGTTTGTACATGAGATCAGTAGAGCGGAGCTGGTTAATGATCTGACCAGGCTACTTACTTTCCTTGTTTGTACATGAGATCAGTAGAGCGGAGCTGGTTAATGGCCTGACCAGGCTACTTACTTTCCTTGTTTGTACATGAGATCAGTAGAGGGGAGCTGGTTAATGGCCTGACCAGGCTACTTACTTTCCTTGTTTGTACATGAGATCAGTAGAGCGGAGCTGGTTAATGATCTGACCAAGCTACTTACTTTCCATGTTTGTACATGAGATCAGTAGAGCGGAGCTGGTTAATGATCTGACCAGGCTACTTACTTTCCTTGTTTGTACATGAGATCAGTAGAGGGGAGCTGGTTAATTGCCTGACCAGGCTACTTACTTTCCTTGTTTGTACATGAGATCAGTAGAGCGGAGCTGGTTAATGGCCTGACCAGGCTACTTACTTTCCATGTTTGTACATGAGATCAGTACAGCGGAGCTGGTTAATGGCCTGACCTGGCTACTTTCTTTCCTTGTTTGTACATGAGATCAGTAGAGCGGAGCTGGTTAATGGCCTGACCAGGCTACTTACTTTCCTTGTTTGTACATGAGATCAGTAGAGGGGAGCTGGTTAATGGCCTGACCAGGCTACTTACTTTCCATGTTTGTACATGAGATCAGTAGAGCGGAGCTGGTTAATGGCCTGACCAGGCTACTTTCTTTCCTTGTTTGTACATGAGATCAGTAGAGCGGAGCTGGTTAATGGCCTGACCAGGCTACTTACTTTCCATGTTTGTACATGAGATCAGTAGAGGGGAGCTGGTTAATGATCTGACCAGGCTACTTACTTTCCTTGTTTGTACATGAGATCAGTAGAGGGGAGCTGGTTAATGATCTGACCAGGCTACTTACTTTCCTTGTTTGTACATGAGATCAGTAGAGCGGAGCTGGTTAATGATCTGACCAGGCTACTTACTTTCCTTGTTTGTACATGAGATCAGTAGAGCGGAGCTGGTTAATGATCTGACCAGGCTACCAACTTTCCTTGTTTGTACATGAGATCAGTAGAGCGGAGCTGGTTAATGATCTGACCAGGCTACTTACTTTCCTTGTTTGTACATGAGATCAGTAGAGCGGAGCTGGTTAATTGCCTGACCAGGCTACTGACTTTCCTTGTTTGTACATGAGATCAGTAGAGCGGAGCTGGTTAATGGCCTGACCAGGCTACTTACTTTCCTTGTTTGTACATGAGATCAGTAGAGCGGAGCTGGTTAATGGCCTGACCAGGCTACTTACTTTCCTTGTTTGTACATGAGATCAGTAGAGCGGAGCTGGTTAATGATCTGACCAGGCTACTTACTTTCCTTGTTTGTACATGAGATCAGTAGAGCGGAGCTGGTTAATGATCTGACCAGGCTACTTACTTTCCATGTTTGTACATGAGATCAGTAGAGCGGAGCTGGTTAATGATCTGACCAGGCTACTTACTTTCCTTGTTTGTACATGAGATCAGTAGAGGGGAGCTGGTTAATGATCTGACCAGGCTACTTACTTTCCATGTTTGTACATGAGATCAGTAGAGCGGAGCTGGTTAATGGCCTGACCAGTCTACTTACTTTCCTTGTTTATACATGAGATCAGTAGAGCGGAGCTGGTTAATGGCCTGACCAGGCTACTTACTTTCCTTGTTTGTACATGAGATCAGTAGAGGGGAGCTGGTTAATGGCGTGACCAGGCTACTTACTTTCCTTGTTTGTACATGAGATCAGTAGAGCGGAGCTGGTTAATGGCCTGACCAGGCTACTTACTTTCCTTGTTTGTACATGAGATCAGTAGAGGGGAGCTGGTTAATGGCCTGACCAGGCTACTTACTTTCCTTGTTTGTACATGAGATCAGTAGAGCGGAGCTGGTTAATGATCTGACCAGGCTACTTACTTTCCTTGTTTGTACATGAGATCAGTAGAGCGGAGCTGGTTAATGGCCTGACCAGGCTACTTACTTTCCTTGTTTGTACATGAGATCAGTAGAGGGGAGCTGGTTAATGGCCTGACCAGGCTACTTACTTTCCTTGTTTGTACATGAGATCAGTAGAGCGGAGCTGGTTAATGATCTGACCAGGCTACTTACTTTCCTTGTTTGTACATGAGATCAGTAGAGGGGAGCTGGTTAATGGCCTGACCAGGCTACTTACTTTCCATGTTTGTACATGAGATCAGTAGAGCGGAGCTGGTTAATGGCCTGACCAGGCTACTTTCTTTCCTTGTTTGTACATGAGATCAGTAGAGCGGAGCTGGTTAATGGCCTGACCAGGCTACTTACTTTCCTTGTTTGTACATGAGATCAGTAGAGGGGAGCTGGTTAATGGCCTGACCAGGCTACTTACTTTCCATGTTTGTACATGAGATCAGTAGAGCGGAGCTGGTTAATGGCCTGACCAGGCTACTTTCTTTCCTTGTTTGTACATGAGATCAGTAGAGCGGAGCTGGTTAATGGCCTGACCAGGCTACTTACTTTCCATGTTTGTACATGAGATCAGTAGAGGGGAGCTGGTTAATGATCTGACCAGGCTACTTACTTTCCTTGTTTGTACATGAGATCAGTTGAGCGGAGCTGGTTAATGATCTGACCAGGCTACTTACTTTCCTTGTTTGTACATGAGATCAGTAGAGCGGAGCTGGTTAATTGCCTGACCAGGCTACTGACTTTCCTTGTTTGTACATGAGATCAGTAGAGCGGAGCTGGTTAATGGCCTGACCAGGCTACTTACTTTCCTTGTTTGTACATGAGATCAGTAGAGCGGAGCTGGTTAATGGCCTGACCAGGCTACTTACTTTCCTTGTTTGTACATGAGATCAGTAGAGCGGAGCTGGTTAATGATCTGACCAGGCTACTTACTTTCCTTGTTTGTACATGAGATCAGTAGAGCGGAGCTGGTTAATGGCCTGACCAGGCTACTTACTTTCCTTGTTTGTACATGAGATCAGTAGAGGGGAGCTGGTTAATGATCTGACCAGGCTACTTACTTTCCTTGTTTGTACATGAGATCAGTAGAGGGGAGCTGGTTAATGATCTGACCAGGCTACTTACTTTCCATGTTTGTACATGAGATCAGTAGAGCGGAGCTGGTTAATGGCCTGACCAGGCTACTTACTTTCCTTGTTTGTACATGAGATCAGTAGAGCGGAGCTGGTTAATGATCTGACCAGGCTACTTACTTTCCTTGTTTGTATATGAGATCAGTAGAGCGGAGCTGGTTAATGGCCTGACCAGGCTACTTACTTTCCTTGTTTGTACATGAGATCAGTAGAGGGGAGCTGGTTAATGGCCTGACCAGGCTACTTACTTTCCTTGTTTGTACATGAGATCAGTAGAGCGGAGCTGGTTAATGGCCTGACCAGGCTACTTACTTTCCATGTTTGTACATGAGATCAGTAGAGCTTAGCTGGTTAATGGCCTGACCAGGCTACTTACTTTCCATGTTTGTACATGAGATCAGTAGAGCGGAGCTGGTTAATGATCTGACCAGGCTACTTACTTTCCATGTTTGTACATGAGATCAGTAGAGCGGAGCTGGTTAATGATCTGACCAGGCTACTTACTTTCCTTGTTTGTACATGAGATCAGTAGAGCGGAGCTGGTTAATGGCCTGACCAGGCTACTTACTTTCCATGTTTGTACATGAGATCAGTAGAGCGGAGCTGGTTAATGGCCTGACCTGGCTACTTACTTTCCTTGTTTGTACATGAGATCAGTAGAGCGGAGCTGGTTAATTGCCTGACCAGGCTACTTACTTTCCTTGTTTGTACATGAGATCAGTAGAGCGGAGCTGGTTAATGATCTGACCAGGCTACTTACTTTCCTTGTTTGTACATGAGATCAGTAGAGCGGAGCTGGTTAATGGCCTGACCAGGCTACTTACTTTCCTTGTTTGTACATGAGATCAGTAGAGGGGAGCTGGTTAATGGCCTGACCAGGCTACTTACTTTCCTTGTTTGTACATGAGATCAGTAGAGCGGAGCTGGTTAATGGCCTGACCAGGCTACTTACTTTCCTTGTTTGTACATGAGATCAGTAGAGCGGAGCTGGTTAATGGCCTGACCAGGCTACTTACTTTCCTTGTTTGTACATGAGATCAGTAGAGCGGAGCTGGTTAATTGCCTGACCAGGCTACTTACTTTCCATGTTTGTACATGAGATCAGTAGAGGGGAGCTGGTTAATGGCCTGACCAGGCTACTTACTTTCCTTGTTTGTACATGAGATCAGTAAAGCGGAGCTGGTTAATTGCCTGACCAGGACACTTACTTTCCTTGTTTGTACATGAGATCAGTAGAGCGGAGCTGGTTAATTGCCTGACCAGGCTACTTACTTTCCTTGTTTGTACATGAGATCAGTAGAGCGGAGCTGGTTAATGATCTGACCAGGCTACTTACTTTCCTTGTTTGTACATGAGATCAGTAGAGCGGAGCTGGTTAATGATCTGACCAGGCTACTTACTTTCCTTGTTTGTACATGAGATCAGTAGAGCGGAGCTGGTTAATGGCCTGACCAGGCTACTTACTTTCCTTGTTTGTACACGGGATCAGTAGAGCGGAGCTGGTTAATGATCTGACCAGGCTACTTACTTTCCTTGTTTGTACATGAGATCAGTAGAGCGGAGCTGGTTAATGATCTGACCAGGCTACTTACTTTCCTTGTTTGTACATGAGATCAGTAGAGGGGAGCTGGTTAATGATCTGACCAGGCTACTTACTTTCCTTGTTTGTACATGAGATCAGTAGAGCGGAGCTGGTTAATGATCTGACCAGGCTACTTACTTTCCTTGTTTGTACATGAGATCAGTAGAGCGGAGCTGGTTAATGATCTGACCAGGCTACTTACTTTCCTTGTTTGTACATGAGATCAGTAGAGGGGAGCTGGTTAATGGCCTGACCAGGCTACTTACTTTCCTTGTTTGTACATGAGATCAGTAGAGGGGAGCTGGTTAATGATCTGACCAGGCTACTTACTTTCCTTGTGTGTACATGAGATCAGTAGAGCGGAGCTGGTTAATGGCCTGACCAGGCTACTTACTTTCCTTGTGTGTACATGAGATCAGTAGAGCGGAGCTGGTTAATGGCCTGACCAGGCTACTTACTTTCCTTGTTTGTACATGAGATCAGTAGAGCGGAGCTGGTTAATGGCCTGACCAGGCTACTTACTTTCCTTGTGTGTACATGAGATCAGTAGAGCGGAGCTGGTTAATGGCCTGACCAGGCTACTTACTTTCCTTGTTTGTACATGAGATCAGTAGAGCGGAGCTGGTTAATGGCCTGACCAGGCTACTTACTTTCCTTGTTTGTACATGAGATCAGTAGAGCGGAGCTGGTTAATGATCTGACCAGGCTACTTACTTTCCTTGTTTGTACATGAGATCAGTAGAGCGGAGCTGGTTAATTGCCTGACCAGGCTACTTACTTTCCTTGTTTGTACATGAGATCAGTAGAGCGGAGCTGGTTAATGGCCTGACCAGGCTACTTACTTTCCTTGTTTGTACATGAGATCAGTAGAGCGGAGCTGGTTAATGATCTGACCAAGCTACTTACTTTCCTTGTTTGTACATGAGATCAGTAGAGGGGATCTGGTTAATGGCCTGACCAGGCTACTTTCTTTCCTTGTTTGTACATGAGATCAATAGAGGGGAGCTGGTTAATGATCTGACCAGGCTACTTACTTTCCTTGTTTGTACATGAGATCAGTAGAGCGGAGCTGGTTAATGGCCTGACCAGGCTACTTACTTTCCTTGTGTGTACATGAGATCAGTAGAGTGGAGCTGGTTAATGGCCTGACCAGGCTACTTACTTTCCTTGTTTGTACATGAGATCAGTATAGCGGAGCTGGTTAATGGCCTGACCAGGCTACTTACTTTCCTTGTTTGTACATGAGATCAGTAGAGCGGAGCTGGTTAATGATCTGACCAGGCTACTTACTTTCCTTGTTTGTACATGAGATCAGTAGAGCGGAGCTGGTTAATTGCCTGACCAGGCTACTTACTTTCCTTGTTTGTACATGAGATCAGTAGAGCGGAGCTGGTTAATGGCCTGACCAGGCTACTTACTTTCCTTTTTTGTACATGAGATCAGTAGAGCGGAGCTGGTTAATGATCTGACCAAGCTACTTACTTTCCTTGTTTGTACATGAGATCAGTAGAGGGGAGCTGGTTAATGGCCTGACCAAGCTACTTACTTTCCTTGTTTGTACATGAGATCAGTAGAGCGGAGCTGGTTAATTGCCTGACCAGGCTACTTACTTTCCTTGTTTGTACATGAGATCAGTAGAGCGGAGCTGGTTAATGGCCTGACCAGGCTACTTACTTTCCTTGTTTGTACATGAGATCAGTAGAGCGGAGCTGGTTAATGATCTGACCAAGCTACTTACTTTCCTTGTTTGTACATGAGATCAGTAGAGGGGATCTGGTTAATGGCCTGACCAGGCTACTTACTTTCCTTGTTTGTACATGAGATCAATAGAGGGGAGCTGGTTAATGATCTGACCAGGCTACTTACTTTCCTTGTTTGTACATGAGATCAGTAGAGCGGAGCTGGTTAATGGCCTGACCAGGCTACTTACTTTCCTTGTGTGTACATGAGATCAGTAGAGCGGAGCTGGTTAATGGCCTGACCAGGCTACTTACTTTCCTTGTTTGTACATGAGATCAGTATAGCGGAGCTGGTTAATGGCCTGACCAGGCTACTTACTTTCCTTGTTTGTACATGAGATCAGTAGAGCGGAGCTGGTTAATGATCTGACCAGGCTACTTACTTTCCTTGTTTGTACATGAGATCAGTAGAGCGGAGCTGGTTAATTGCCTGACCAGGCTACTTACTTTCCTTGTTTGTACATGAGATCAGTAGAGCGGAGCTGGTTAATGGCCTGACCAGGCTACTTACTTTCCTTTTTTGTACATGAGATCAGTAGAGCGGAGCTGGTTAATGATCTGACCAAGCTACTTACTTTCCTTGTTTGTACATGAGATCAGTAGAGGGGAGCTGGTTAATGGCCTGACCAAGCTACTTACTTTCCTTGTTTGTACATGAGATCAGTAGAGCGGAGCTGGTTAATGGCCTGACCAGGCTACTTACTTTCCTTGTTTGTACATGAGATCAGTAGAGGGGAGCTGGTTAATGATCTGACCAGGCTACTTACTTTCCTTGTTTGTACATGAGATCAGTAGAGCGGAGCTGGTTAATTGCCTGACCAGGCTACTTACTTTCCTTGTTTGTACATGAGATCAGTAGAGCGGAGCTGGTTAATGGCCTGACCAGGCTACTTACTTTCCTTGTTTGTACATGAGATCAGTAGAGCGGAGCTGGTTAATGATCTGACCAGGCTACTTACTTTCCTTGTTTGTACATGAGATCAGTAGAGCGGAGCTGGTTAATGATCTGACTAGGCTACCAACTTTCCTTGTTTGTACATGAGATCAGTAGAGCGGAGCTGGTTAATTGCCTGACCAGGCTACTTACTTTCCTTGTTTGTACATGAGATCAGTAGAGCGGAGCTGGTTAATTACCTGACCAGGCTACTTACTTTCCTTGTTTGTACATGAGATCAGTAGAGCGGAGCTGGTTAATGGCCTGACCAGGCTACTTACTTTCCATGTTTGTACATGAGATCAGTAGAGCGGAGCTGGTTAATGGCCTGACCAGGCTACTTACTTTCCTTGTTTGTACATGAGATCAGTAGAGCGGAGCTGGTTAATGATCTGACCAGGCTACTTACTTTCCTTGTGTGTACATGAGATCAGTAGAGCGGAGCTGGTTAATGGCCTGACCAGGCTACTTACTTTCCATGTTTGTACATGAGATCAGTAGAGCGGAGCTGGTTAATGGCCTGACCAGGCTACTTACTTTCCATGTTTGTACATGAGATCAGTAGAGCGGAGCTGGTTAATGATCTGACCAGGCTACTTACTTTCCATGTTTGTACATGAGATCAGTAGAGCGGAGCTGGTTAATGATCTGACCAGGCTACTTACTTTCCTTGTTTGTACATGAGATCAGTAGAGCGGAGCTGGTTAATGGCCTGACCAGGCTACTTACTTTCCATGTTTGTACATGAGATCAGTAGAGCGGAGCTGGTTAATGGCCTGACCAGGCTACTTACTTTCCTTGTTTGTACATGAGATCAGTAGAGCGGAGCTGGTTAATTGCCTGACCAGGCTACTTACTTTCCTTGTTTGTACATGAGATCAGTAGAGCGGAGCTGGTTAATGATCTGACCAGGCTACTTACTTTCCTTGTTTGTACATGAGATCAGTAGAGCGGAGCTGGTTAATGGCCTGACCAGGCTACTTACTTTCCTTGTTTGTACATGAGATCAGTAGAGGGGAGCTGGTTAATGGCCTGACCAGGCTACTTACTTTCCTTGTTTGTACATGAGATCAGTAGAGCGGAGCTGGTTAATGGCCTGACCAGGCTACTTACTTTCCTTGTTTGTACATGAGATCAGTAGAGCGGAGCTGGTTAATGGCCTGACCAGGCTACTTACTTTCCTTGTTTGTACATGAGATCAGTAGAGCGGAGCTGGTTAATTGCCTGACCAGGCTACTTACTTTCCATGTTTGTACATGAGATCAGTAGAGGGGAGCTGGTTAATGGCCTGACCAGGCTACTTACTTTCCTTGTTTGTACATGAGATCAGTAAAGCGGAGCTGGTTAATTGCCTGACCAGGACACTTACTTTCCTTGTTTGTACATGAGATCAGTAGAGCGGAGCTGGTTAATTGCCTGACCAGGCTACTTACTTTCCTTGTTTGTACATGAGATCAGTAGAGCGGAGCTGGTTAATGATCTGACCAGGCTACTTACTTTCCTTGTTTGTACATGAGATCAGTAGAGCGGAGCTGGTTAATGATCTGACCAGGCTACTTACTTTCCTTGTTTGTACATGAGATCAGTAGAGCGGAGCTGGTTAATGGCCTGACCAGGCTACTTACTTTCCTTGTTTGTACACGGGATCAGTAGAGCGGAGCTGGTTAATGATCTGACCAGGCTACTTACTTTCCTTGTTTGTACATGAGATCAGTAGAGCGGAGCTGGTTAATGATCTGACCAGGCTACTTACTTTCCTTGTTTGTACATGAGATCAGTAGAGGGGAGCTGGTTAATGATCTGACCAGGCTACTTACTTTCCTTGTTTGTACATGAGATCAGTAGAGCGGAGCTGGTTAATGATCTGACCAGGCTACTTACTTTCCTTGTTTGTACATGAGATCAGTAGAGCGGAGCTGGTTAATGATCTGACCAGGCTACTTACTTTCCTTGTTTGTACATGAGATCAGTAGAGGGGAGCTGGTTAATGGCCTGACCAGGCTACTTACTTTCCTTGTTTGTACATGAGATCAGTAGAGGGGAGCTGGTTAATGATCTGACCAGGCTACTTACTTTCCTTGTGTGTACATGAGATCAGTAGAGCGGAGCTGGTTAATGGCCTGACCAGGCTACTTACTTTCCTTGTGTGTACATGAGATCAGTAGAGCGGAGCTGGTTAATGGCCTGACCAGGCTACTTACTTTCCTTGTTTGTACATGAGATCAGTAGAGCGGAGCTGGTTAATGGCCTGACCAGGCTACTTACTTTCCTTGTGTGTACATGAGATCAGTAGAGCGGAGCTGGTTAATGGCCTGACCAGGCTACTTACTTTCCTTGTTTGTACATGAGATCAGTAGAGCGGAGCTGGTTAATGGCCTGACCAGGCTACTTACTTTCCTTGTTTGTACATGAGATCAGTAGAGCGGAGCTGGTTAATGGCCTGACCAGGCTACTTACTTTCCTTGTTTGTACATGAGATCAGTATAGCGGAGCTGGTTAATGGCCTGACCAGGCTACTTACTTTCCTTGTTTGTACATGAGATCAGTAGAGCGGAGCTGGTTAATGATCTGACCAGGCTACTTACTTTCCTTGTTTGTACATGAGATCAGTAGAGCGGAGCTGGTTAATTGCCTGACCAGGCTACTTACTTTCCTTGTTTGTACATGAGATCAGTAGAGCGGAGCTGGTTAATGGCCTGACCAGGCTACTTACTTTCCTTGTTTGTACATGAGATCAGTAGAGCGGAGCTGGTTAATGATCTGACCAAGCTACTTACTTTCCTTGATTGTACATGAGATCAGTAGAGGGGATCTGGTTAATGGCCTGACCAGGCTACTTTCTTTCCTTGTTTGTACATGAGATCAATAGAGGGGAGCTGGTTAATGATCTGACCAGGCTACTTACTTTCCTTGTTTGTACATGAGATCAGTAGAGCGGAGCTGGTTAATGGCCTGACCAGGCTACTTACTTTCCTTGTGTGTACATGAGATCAGTAGAGCGGAGCTGGTTAATGGCCTGACCAGGCTACTTACTTTCCTTGTTTGTACATGAGATCAGTATAGCGGAGCTGGTTAATGGCCTGACCAGGCTACTTACTTTCCTTGTTTGTACATGAGATCAGTAGAGCGGAGCTGGTTAATGATCTGACCAGGCTACTTACTTTCCTTGTTTGTACATGAGATCAGTAGAGCGGAGCTGGTTAATTGCCTGACCAGGCTACTTACTTTCCTTGTGTGTACATGAGATCAGTAGAGCGGAGCTGGTTAATGGCCTGACCAGGCTACTTACTTTCCTTGTTTGTACATGAGATCAGTAGAGCGGAGCTGGTTAATGGCCTGACCAGGCTACTTACTTTCCTTGTTTGTACATGAGATCAGTAGAGCGGAGCTGGTTAATGATCTGACCAGGCTACTTACTTTCCTTGTTTGTACATGAGATCAGTAGAGCGGAGCTGGTTAATTGCCTGACCAGGCTACTTACTTTCCTTGTTTGTACATGAGATCAGTAGAGCGGAGCTGGTTAATGGCCTGACCAGGCTACTTACTTTCCTTGTTTGTACATGAGATCAGTAGAGCGGAGCTGGTTAATGATCTGACCAAGCTACTTACTTTCCTTGATTGTACATGAGATCAGTAGAGGGGATCTGGTTAATGGCCTGACCAGGCTACTTTCTTTCCTTGTTTGTACATGAGATCAATAGAGGGGAGCTGGTTAATGATCTGACCAGGCTACTTACTTTCCTTGTTTGTACATGAGATCAGTAGAGCGGAGCTGGTTAATGGCCTGACCAGGCTACTTACTTTCCTTGTGTGTACATGAGATCAGTAGAGCGGAGCTGGTTAATGGCCTGACCAGGCTACTTACTTTCCTTGTTTGTACATGAGATCAGTATAGCGGAGCTGGTTAATGGCCTGACCAGGCTACTTACTTTCCTTGTTTGTACATGAGATCAGTAGAGCGGAGCTGGTTAATGATCTGACCAGGCTACTTACTTTCCTTGTTTGTACATGAGATCAGTAGAGCGGAGCTGGTTAATTGCCTGACCAGGCTACTTACTTTCCTTGTTTGTACATGAGATCAGTAGAGCGGAGCTGGTTAATGGCCTGACCAGGCTACTTACTTTCCTTTTTTGTACATGAGATCAGTAGAGCGGAGCTGGTTAATGATCTGACCAAGCTACTTACTTTCCTTGTTTGTACATGAGATCAGTAGAGGGGAGCTGGTTAATGGCCTGACCAAGCTACTTACTTTCCTTGTTTGTACATGAGATCAGTAGAGCGGAGCTGGTTAATTGCCTGACCAGGCTACTTACTTTCCTTGTTTGTACATGAGATCAGTAGAGCGGAGCTGGTTAATGGCCTGACCAGGCTACTTACTTTCCTTGTTTGTACATGAGATCAGTAGAGCGGAGCTGGTTAATGATCTGACCAAGCTACTTACTTTCCTTGTTTGTACATGAGATCAGTAGAGGGGATCTGGTTAATGGCCTGACCAGGCTACTTACTTTCCTTGTTTGTACATGAGATCAATAGAGGGGAGCTGGTTAATGATCTGACCAGGCTACTTACTTTCCTTGTTTGTACATGAGATCAGTAGAGCGGAGCTGGTTAATGGCCTGACCAGGCTACTTACTTTCCTTGTGTGTACATGAGATCAGTAGAGCGGAGCTGGTTAATGGCCTGACCAGGCTACTTACTTTCCTTGTTTGTACATGAGATCAGTAGAGCGGAGCTGGTTAATGGCCTGACCAGGCTACTTACTTTCCTTGTTTGTACATGAGATCAGTAGAGCGGAGCTGGTTAATGATCTGACCAGGCTACTTACTTTCCTTGTTTGTACATGAGATCAGTAGAGCGGAGCTGGTTAATTGCCTGACCAGGCTACTTACTTTCCTTGTTTGTACATGAGATCAGTAGAGCGGAGCTGGTTAATGGCCTGACCAGGCTACTTACTTTCCTTTTTTGTACATGAGATCAGTAGAGCGGAGCTGGTTAATGATCTGACCAAGCTACTTACTTTCCTTGTTTGTACATGAGATCAGTAGAGGGGAGCTGGTTAATGGCCTGACCAAGCTACTTACTTTCCTTGTTTGTACATGAGATCAGTAGAGCGGAGCTGGTTAATGATCTGACCAAGCTACTTACTTTCCTTGATTGTACATGAGATCAGTAGAGGGGATCTGGTTAATGGCCTGACCAGGCTACTTTCTTTCCTTGTTTGTACATGAGATCAATAGAGGGGAGCTGGTTAATGATCTGACCAGGCTACTTACTTTCCTTGTTTGTACATGAGATCAGTAGAGCGGAGCTGGTTAATGGCCTGACCAGGCTACTTACTTTCCTTGTGTGTACATGAGATCAGTAGAGCGGAGCTGGTTAATGGCCTGACCAGGCTACTTACTTTCCTTGTTTGTACATGAGATCAGTATAGCGGAGCTGGTTAATGGCCTGACCAGGCTACTTACTTTCCTTGTTTGTACATGAGATCAGTAGAGCGGAGCTGGTTAATGATCTGACCAGGCTACTTACTTTCCTTGTTTGTACATGAGATCAGTAGAGCGGAGCTGGTTAATTGCCTGACCAGGCTACTTACTTTCCTTGTTTGTACATGAGATCAGTAGAGCGGAGCTGGTTAATGGCCTGACCAGGCTACTTACTTTCCTTTTTTGTACATGAGATCAGTAGAGCGGAGCTGGTTAATGATCTGACCAAGCTACTTACTTTCCTTGTTTGTACATGAGATCAGTAGAGGGGAGCTGGTTAATGGCCTGACCAAGCTACTTACTTTCCTTGTTTGTACATGAGATCAGTAGAGCGGAGCTGGTTAATTGCCTGACCAGGCTACTTACTTTCCTTGTTTGTACATGAGATCAGTAGAGCGGAGCTGGTTAATGGCCTGACCAGGCTACTTACTTTCCTTGTTTGTACATGAGATCAGTAGAGCGGAGCTGGTTAATGATCTGACCAAGCTACTTACTTTCCTTGTTTGTACATGAGATCAGTAGAGGGGATCTGGTTAATGGCCTGACCAGGCTACTTACTTTCCTTGTTTGTACATGAGATCAATAGAGGGGAGCTGGTTAATGATCTGACCAGGCTACTTACTTTCCTTGTTTGTACATGAGATCAGTAGAGCGGAGCTGGTTAATGGCCTGACCAGGCTACTTACTTTCCTTGTGTGTACATGAGATCAGTAGAGCGGAGCTGGTTAATGGCCTGACCAGGCTACTTACTTTCCTTGTTTGTACATGAGATCAGTAGAGCGGAGCTGGTTAATGGCCTGACCAGGCTACTTACTTTCCTTGTTTGTACATGAGATCAGTAGAGCGGAGCTGGTTAATGATCTGACCAGGCTACTTACTTTCCTTGTTTGTACATGAGATCAGTAGAGCGGAGCTGGTTAATTGCCTGACCAGGCTACTTACTTTCCTTGTTTGTACATGAGATCAGTAGAGCGGAGCTGGTTAATGGCCTGACCAGGCTACTTACTTTCCTTTTTTGTACATGAGATCAGTAGAGCGGAGCTGGTTAATGATCTGACCAAGCTACTTACTTTCCTTGTTTGTACATGAGATCAGTAGAGGGGAGCTGGTTAATGGCCTGACCAAGCTACTTACTTTCCTTGTTTGTACATGAGATCAGTAGAGGGGAGCTGGTTAATGATCTGACCAGGCTACTTACTTTCCTTGTTTGTACATGAGATCAGTAGAGGGGAGCTGGTTAATGATCTGACCAGGCTACTTACTTTCCTTGTTTGTACATGAGATCAGTAGAGCGGAGCTGGTTAATGGCCTGACCAGGCTACTTACTTTCCTTGTTTGTACATGAGATCAGTAGAGCGGAGCTGGTTAATTGCCTGACCAGGCTACTTACTTTCCTTGTTTGTACATGAGATCAGTAGAGCGGAGCTGGTTAATGATCTGACCAGGCTACTTACTTTCCTTGTTTGTACATGAGATCAGTACAGCGGAGCTGTTTAATGGCCTGACCTGGCTACTTTCTTTCCTTGTTTGTACATGAGATCAGTAGAGCGGAGCTGGTTAATGGCCTGACCAGGCTACTTACTTTCCTTGTTTGTACATGAGATCAGTAGAGGGGAGCTGGTTAATGGCCTGACCAGGCTACTTACTTTCCATGTTTGTACATGAGATCAGTAGAGCGGAGCTGGTTAATGGCCTGACCAGGCTACTTTCTTTCCTTGTTTGTACATGAGATCAGTAGAGCGGAGCTGGTTAATGGCCTGACCAGGCTACTTACTTTCCATGTTTGTACATGAGATCAGTAGAGGGGAGCTGGTTAATGATCTGACCAGGCTACTTACTTTCCTTGTTTGTACATGAGATCAGTAGAGGGGAGCTGGTTAATGATCTGACCAGGCTACTTACTTTCCTTGTTTGTACATGAGATCAGTAGAGCGGAGCTGGTTAATGATCTGACCAGGCTACTTACTTTCCTTGTTTGTACATGAGATCAGTAGAGCGGAGCTGGTTAATGATCTGACCAGGCTACCAACTTTCCTTGTTTGTACATGAGATCAGTAGAGCGGAGCTGGTTAATGATCTGACCAGGCTACTTACTTTCCTTGTTTGTACATGAGATCAGTAGAGCGGAGCTGGTTAATTGCCTGACCAGGCTACTGACTTTCCTTGTTTGTACATGAGATCAGTAGAGCGGAGCTGGTTAATGGCCTGACCAGGCTACTTACTTTCCTTGTTTGTACATGAGATCAGTAGAGCGGAGCTGGTTAATGGCCTGACCAGGCTACTTACTTTCCTTGTTTGTACATGAGATCAGTAGAGCGGAGCTGGTTAATGATCTGACCAGGCTACTTACTTTCCTTGTTTGTACATGAGATCAGTAGAGCGGAGCTGGTTAATGATCTGACCAGGCTACTTACTTTCCATGTTTGTACATGAGATCAGTAGAGCGGAGCTGGTTAATGATCTGACCAGGCTACTTACTTTCCTTGTTTGTACATGAGATCAGTAGAGGGGAGCTGGTTAATGATCTGACCAGGCTACTTACTTTCCATGTTTGTACATGAGATCAGTAGAGCGGAGCTGGTTAATGGCCTGACCAGTCTACTTACTTTCCTTGTTTATACATGAGATCAGTAGAGCGGAGCTGGTTAATGGCCTGACCAGGCTACTTACTTTCCTTGTTTGTACATGAGATCAGTAGAGGGGAGCTGGTTAATGGCGTGACCAGGCTACTTACTTTCCTTGTTTGTACATGAGATCAGTAGAGCGGAGCTGGTTAATGGCCTGACCAGGCTACTTACTTTCCTTGTTTGTACATGAGATCAGTAGAGGGGAGCTGGTTAATGGCCTGACCAGGCTACTTACTTTCCTTGTTTGTACATGAGATCAGTAGAGCGGAGCTGGTTAATGATCTGACCAGGCTACTTACTTTCCTTGTTTGTACATGAGATCAGTAGAGCGGAGCTGGTTAATGGCCTGACCAGGCTACTTACTTTCCTTGTTTGTACATGAGATCAGTAGAGGGGAGCTGGTTAATGGCCTGACCAGGCTACTTACTTTCCTTGTTTGTACATGAGATCAGTAGAGCGGAGCTGGTTAATGATCTGACCAGGCTACTTACTTTCCTTGTTTGTACATGAGATCAGTAGAGGGGAGCTGGTTAATGGCCTGACCAGGCTACTTACTTTCCATGTTTGTACATGAGATCAGTAGAGCGGAGCTGGTTAATGGCCTGACCAGGCTACTTTCTTTCCTTGTTTGTACATGAGATCAGTAGAGCGGAGCTGGTTAATGGCCTGACCAGGCTACTTACTTTCCTTGTTTGTACATGAGATCAGTAGAGGGGAGCTGGTTAATGGCCTGACCAGGCTACTTACTTTCCATGTTTGTACATGAGATCAGTAGAGCGGAGCTGGTTAATGGCCTGACCAGGCTACTTTCTTTCCTTGTTTGTACATGAGATCAGTAGAGCGGAGCTGGTTAATGGCCTGACCAGGCTACTTACTTTCCATGTTTGTACATGAGATCAGTAGAGGGGAGCTGGTTAATGATCTGACCAGGCTACTTACTTTCCTTGTTTGTACATGAGATCAGTTGAGCGGAGCTGGTTAATGATCTGACCAGGCTACTTACTTTCCTTGTTTGTACATGAGATCAGTAGAGCGGAGCTGGTTAATTGCCTGACCAGGCTACTGACTTTCCTTGTTTGTACATGAGATCAGTAGAGCGGAGCTGGTTAATGGCCTGACCAGGCTACTTACTTTCCTTGTTTGTACATGAGATCAGTAGAGCGGAGCTGGTTAATGGCCTGACCAGGCTACTTACTTTCCTTGTTTGTACATGAGATCAGTAGAGCGGAGCTGGTTAATGATCTGACCAGGCTACTTACTTTCCTTGTTTGTACATGAGATCAGTAGAGCGGAGCTGGTTAATGGCCTGACCAGGCTACTTACTTTCCTTGTTTGTACATGAGATCAGTAGAGGGGAGCTGGTTAATGGCCTGACCAGGCTACTTACTTTCCTTGTGTGTACATGAGATCAGTAGAGGGGAGCTGGTTAATGATCTGACCAGGCTACTTACTTTCCATGTTTGTACATGAGATCAGTAGAGCGGAGCTGGTTAATGGCCTGACCAGGCTACTTACTTTCCTTGTTTGTACATGAGATCAGTAGAGCGGAGCTGGTTAATGGCCTGACCAGGCTACTTACTTTCCATGTTTGTACATGAGATCAGTAGAGCGGAGCTGGTTAATGATCTGACCAGGCTACTTACTTTCCTTGTTTGTACATGAGATCAGTAGAGGGGAGCTGGTTAATGATCTGACCAGGCTACTTACTTTCCATGTTTGTACATGAGATCAGTAGAGCGGAGCTGGTTAATGGCCTGACCAGGCTACTTACTTTCCTTGTTTGTACATGAGATCAGTAGAGCGGAGCTGGTTAATGATCTGACCAGGCTACTTACTTTCCTTGTTTGTATATGAGATCAGTAGAGCGGAGCTGGTTAATGGCCTGACCAGGCTACTTACTTTCCTTGTTTGTACATGAGATCAGTAGAGGGGAGCTGGTTAATGGCCTGACCAGGCTACTTACTTTCCTTGTTTGTACATGAGATCAGTAGAGCGGAGCTGGTTAATGGCCTGACCAGGCTACTTACTTTCCATGTTTGTACATGAGATCAGTAGAGCTTAGCTGGTTAATGGCCTGACCAGGCTACTTACTTTCCATGTTTGTACATGAGATCAGTAGAGCGGAGCTGGTTAATGATCTGACCAGGCTACTTACTTTCCATGTTTGTACATGAGATCAGTAGAGCGGAGCTGGTTAATGATCTGACCAGGCTACTTACTTTCCTTGTTTGTACATGAGATCAGTAGAGCGGAGCTGGTTAATGGCCTGACCAGGCTACTTACTTTCCATGTTTGTACATGAGATCAGTAGAGCGGAGCTGGTTAATGGCCTGACCTGGCTACTTACTTTCCTTGTTTGTACATGAGATCAGTAGAGCGGAGCTGGTTAATTGCCTGACCAGGCTACTTACTTTCCTTGTTTGTACATGAGATCAGTAGAGCGGAGCTGGTTAATGATCTGACCAGGCTACTTACTTTCCTTGTTTGTACATGAGATCAGTAGAGCGGAGCTGGTTAATGGCCTGACCAGGCTACTTACTTTCCTTGTTTGTACATGAGATCAGTAGAGGGGAGCTGGTTAATGGCCTGACCAGGCTACTTACTTTCCTTGTTTGTACATGAGATCAGTAGAGCGGAGCTGGTTAATGGCCTGACCAGGCTACTTACTTTCCTTGTTTGTACATGAGATCAGTAGAGCGGAGCTGGTTAATGGCCTGACCAGGCTACTTACTTTCCTTGTTTGTACATGAGATCAGTAGAGCGGAGCTGGTTAATTGCCTGACCAGGCTACTTACTTTCCATGTTTGTACATGAGATCAGTAGAGGGGAGCTGGTTAATGGCCTGACCAGGCTACTTACTTTCCTTGTTTGTACATGAGATCAGTAAAGCGGAGCTGGTTAATTGCCTGACCAGGACACTTACTTTCCTTGTTTGTACATGAGATCAGTAGAGCGGAGCTGGTTAATTGCCTGACCAGGCTACTTACTTTCCTTGTTTGTACATGAGATCAGTAGAGCGGAGCTGGTTAATGATCTGACCAGGCTACTTACTTTCCTTGTTTGTACATGAGATCAGTAGAGCGGAGCTGGTTAATGATCTGACCAGGCTACTTACTTTCCTTGTTTGTACATGAGATCAGTAGAGCGGAGCTGGTTAATGGCCTGACCAGGCTACTTACTTTCCTTGTTTGTACACGGGATCAGTAGAGCGGAGCTGGTTAATGATCTGACCAGGCTACTTACTTTCCTTGTTTGTACATGAGATCAGTAGAGCGGAGCTGGTTAATGATCTGACCAGGCTACTTACTTTCCTTGTTTGTACATGAGATCAGTAGAGGGGAGCTGGTTAATGATCTGACCAGGCTACTTACTTTCCTTGTTTGTACATGAGATCAGTAGAGCGGAGCTGGTTAATGATCTGACCAGGCTACTTACTTTCCTTGTTTGTACATGAGATCAGTAGAGCGGAGCTGGTTAATGATCTGACCAGGCTACTTACTTTCCTTGTTTGTACATGAGATCAGTAGAGGGGAGCTGGTTAATGGCCTGACCAGGCTACTTACTTTCCTTGTTTGTACATGAGATCAGTAGAGGGGAGCTGGTTAATGATCTGACCAGGCTACTTACTTTCCTTGTGTGTACATGAGATCAGTAGAGCGGAGCTGGTTAATGGCCTGACCAGGCTACTTACTTTCCTTGTGTGTACATGAGATCAGTAGAGCGGAGCTGGTTAATGGCCTGACCAGGCTACTTACTTTCCTTGTTTGTACATGAGATCAGTAGAGCGGAGCTGGTTAATGGCCTGACCAGGCTACTTACTTTCCTTGTGTGTACATGAGATCAGTAGAGCGGAGCTGGTTAATGGCCTGACCAGGCTACTTACTTTCCTTGTTTGTACATGAGATCAGTAGAGCGGAGCTGGTTAATGGCCTGACCAGGCTACTTACTTTCCTTGTTTGTACATGAGATCAGTAGAGCGGAGCTGGTTAATGATCTGACCAGGCTACTTACTTTCCTTGTTTGTACATGAGATCAGTAGAGCGGAGCTGGTTAATTGCCTGACCAGGCTACTTACTTTCCTTGTTTGTACATGAGATCAGTAGAGCGGAGCTGGTTAATGGCCTGACCAGGCTACTTACTTTCCTTGTTTGTACATGAGATCAGTAGAGCGGAGCTGGTTAATGATCTGACCAAGCTACTTACTTTCCTTGTTTGTACATGAGATCAGTAGAGGGGATCTGGTTAATGGCCTGACCAGGCTACTTTCTTTCCTTGTTTGTACATGAGATCAATAGAGGGGAGCTGGTTAATGATCTGACCAGGCTACTTACTTTCCTTGTTTGTACATGAGATCAGTAGAGCGGAGCTGGTTAATGGCCTGACCAGGCTACTTACTTTCCTTGTGTGTACATGAGATCAGTAGAGTGGAGCTGGTTAATGGCCTGACCAGGCTACTTACTTTCCTTGTTTGTACATGAGATCAGTATAGCGGAGCTGGTTAATGGCCTGACCAGGCTACTTACTTTCCTTGTTTGTACATGAGATCAGTAGAGCGGAGCTGGTTAATGATCTGACCAGGCTACTTACTTTCCTTGTTTGTACATGAGATCAGTAGAGCGGAGCTGGTTAATTGCCTGACCAGGCTACTTACTTTCCTTGTTTGTACATGAGATCAGTAGAGCGGAGCTGGTTAATGGCCTGACCAGGCTACTTACTTTCCTTTTTTGTACATGAGATCAGTAGAGCGGAGCTGGTTAATGATCTGACCAAGCTACTTACTTTCCTTGTTTGTACATGAGATCAGTAGAGGGGAGCTGGTTAATGGCCTGACCAAGCTACTTACTTTCCTTGTTTGTACATGAGATCAGTAGAGCGGAGCTGGTTAATTGCCTGACCAGGCTACTTACTTTCCTTGTTTGTACATGAGATCAGTAGAGCGGAGCTGGTTAATGGCCTGACCAGGCTACTTACTTTCCTTGTTTGTACATGAGATCAGTAGAGCGGAGCTGGTTAATGATCTGACCAAGCTACTTACTTTCCTTGTTTGTACATGAGATCAGTAGAGGGGATCTGGTTAATGGCCTGACCAGGCTACTTACTTTCCTTGTTTGTACATGAGATCAATAGAGGGGAGCTGGTTAATGATCTGACCAGGCTACTTACTTTCCTTGTTTGTACATGAGATCAGTAGAGCGGAGCTGGTTAATGGCCTGACCAGGCTACTTACTTTCCTTGTGTGTACATGAGATCAGTAGAGCGGAGCTGGTTAATGGCCTGACCAGGCTACTTACTTTCCTTGTTTGTACATGAGATCAGTATAGCGGAGCTGGTTAATGGCCTGACCAGGCTACTTACTTTCCTTGTTTGTACATGAGATCAGTAGAGCGGAGCTGGTTAATGATCTGACCAGGCTACTTACTTTCCTTGTTTGTACATGAGATCAGTAGAGCGGAGCTGGTTAATTGCCTGACCAGGCTACTTACTTTCCTTGTTTGTACATGAGATCAGTAGAGCGGAGCTGGTTAATGGCCTGACCAGGCTACTTACTTTCCTTTTTTGTACATGAGATCAGTAGAGCGGAGCTGGTTAATGATCTGACCAAGCTACTTACTTTCCTTGTTTGTACATGAGATCAGTAGAGGGGAGCTGGTTAATGGCCTGACCAAGCTACTTACTTTCCTTGTTTGTACATGAGATCAGTAGAGCGGAGCTGGTTAATGGCCTGACCAGGCTACTTACTTTCCTTGTTTGTACATGAGATCAGTAGAGGGGAGCTGGTTAATGATCTGACCAGGCTACTTACTTTCCTTGTTTGTACATGAGATCAGTAGAGCGGAGCTGGTTAATTGCCTGACCAGGCTACTTACTTTCCTTGTTTGTACATGAGATCAGTAGAGCGGAGCTGGTTAATGGCCTGACCAGGCTACTTACTTTCCTTGTTTGTACATGAGATCAGTAGAGCGGAGCTGGTTAATGATCTGACCAGGCTACTTACTTTCCTTGTTTGTACATGAGATCAGTAGAGCGGAGCTGGTTAATGATCTGACTAGGCTACCAACTTTCCTTGTTTGTACATGAGATCAGTAGAGCGGAGCTGGTTAATTGCCTGACCAGGCTACTTACTTTCCTTGTTTGTACATGAGATCAGTAGAGCGGAGCTGGTTAATTACCTGACCAGGCTACTTACTTTCCTTGTTTGTACATGAGATCAGTAGAGCGGAGCTGGTTAATGGCCTGACCAGGCTACTTACTTTCCATGTTTGTACATGAGATCAGTAGAGCGGAGCTGGTTAATGGCCTGACCAGGCTACTTACTTTCCTTGTTTGTACATGAGATCAGTAGAGCGGAGCTGGTTAATGATCTGACCAGGCTACTTACTTTCCTTGTGTGTACATGAGATCAGTAGAGCGGAGCTGGTTAATGGCCTGACCAGGCTACTTACTTTCCATGTTTGTACATGAGATCAGTAGAGCGGAGCTGGTTAATGGCCTGACCAGGCTACTTACTTTCCATGTTTGTACATGAGATCAGTAGAGCGGAGCTGGTTAATGATCTGACCAGGCTACTTACTTTCCATGTTTGTACATGAGATCAGTAGAGCGGAGCTGGTTAATGATCTGACCAGGCTACTTACTTTCCTTGTTTGTACATGAGATCAGTAGAGCGGAGCTGGTTAATGGCCTGACCAGGCTACTTACTTTCCATGTTTGTACATGAGATCAGTAGAGCGGAGCTGGTTAATGGCCTGACCAGGCTACTTACTTTCCTTGTTTGTACATGAGATCAGTAGAGCGGAGCTGGTTAATTGCCTGACCAGGCTACTTACTTTCCTTGTTTGTACATGAGATCAGTAGAGCGGAGCTGGTTAATGATCTGACCAGGCTACTTACTTTCCTTGTTTGTACATGAGATCAGTAGAGCGGAGCTGGTTAATGGCCTGACCAGGCTACTTACTTTCCTTGTTTGTACATGAGATCAGTAGAGGGGAGCTGGTTAATGGCCTGACCAGGCTACTTACTTTCCTTGTTTGTACATGAGATCAGTAGAGCGGAGCTGGTTAATGGCCTGACCAGGCTACTTACTTTCCTTGTTTGTACATGAGATCAGTAGAGCGGAGCTGGTTAATGGCCTGACCAGGCTACTTACTTTCCTTGTTTGTACATGAGATCAGTAGAGCGGAGCTGGTTAATTGCCTGACCAGGCTACTTACTTTCCATGTTTGTACATGAGATCAGTAGAGGGGAGCTGGTTAATGGCCTGACCAGGCTACTTACTTTCCTTGTTTGTACATGAGATCAGTAAAGCGGAGCTGGTTAATTGCCTGACCAGGACACTTACTTTCCTTGTTTGTACATGAGATCAGTAGAGCGGAGCTGGTTAATTGCCTGACCAGGCTACTTACTTTCCTTGTTTGTACATGAGATCAGTAGAGCGGAGCTGGTTAATGATCTGACCAGGCTACTTACTTTCCTTGTTTGTACATGAGATCAGTAGAGCGGAGCTGGTTAATGATCTGACCAGGCTACTTACTTTCCTTGTTTGTACATGAGATCAGTAGAGCGGAGCTGGTTAATGGCCTGACCAGGCTACTTACTTTCCTTGTTTGTACACGGGATCAGTAGAGCGGAGCTGGTTAATGATCTGACCAGGCTACTTACTTTCCTTGTTTGTACATGAGATCAGTAGAGCGGAGCTGGTTAATGATCTGACCAGGCTACTTACTTTCCTTGTTTGTACATGAGATCAGTAGAGGGGAGCTGGTTAATGATCTGACCAGGCTACTTACTTTCCTTGTTTGTACATGAGATCAGTAGAGCGGAGCTGGTTAATGATCTGACCAGGCTACTTACTTTCCTTGTTTGTACATGAGATCAGTAGAGCGGAGCTGGTTAATGATCTGACCAGGCTACTTACTTTCCTTGTTTGTACATGAGATCAGTAGAGGGGAGCTGGTTAATGGCCTGACCAGGCTACTTACTTTCCTTGTTTGTACATGAGATCAGTAGAGGGGAGCTGGTTAATGATCTGACCAGGCTACTTACTTTCCTTGTGTGTACATGAGATCAGTAGAGCGGAGCTGGTTAATGGCCTGACCAGGCTACTTACTTTCCTTGTGTGTACATGAGATCAGTAGAGCGGAGCTGGTTAATGGCCTGACCAGGCTACTTACTTTCCTTGTTTGTACATGAGATCAGTAGAGCGGAGCTGGTTAATGGCCTGACCAGGCTACTTACTTTCCTTGTGTGTACATGAGATCAGTAGAGCGGAGCTGGTTAATGGCCTGACCAGGCTACTTACTTTCCTTGTTTGTACATGAGATCAGTAGAGCGGAGCTGGTTAATGGCCTGACCAGGCTACTTACTTTCCTTGTTTGTACATGAGATCAGTAGAGCGGAGCTGGTTAATGGCCTGACCAGGCTACTTACTTTCCTTGTTTGTACATGAGATCAGTATAGCGGAGCTGGTTAATGGCCTGACCAGGCTACTTACTTTCCTTGTTTGTACATGAGATCAGTAGAGCGGAGCTGGTTAATGATCTGACCAGGCTACTTACTTTCCTTGTTTGTACATGAGATCAGTAGAGCGGAGCTGGTTAATTGCCTGACCAGGCTACTTACTTTCCTTGTTTGTACATGAGATCAGTAGAGCGGAGCTGGTTAATGGCCTGACCAGGCTACTTACTTTCCTTGTTTGTACATGAGATCAGTAGAGCGGAGCTGGTTAATGATCTGACCAAGCTACTTACTTTCCTTGATTGTACATGAGATCAGTAGAGGGGATCTGGTTAATGGCCTGACCAGGCTACTTTCTTTCCTTGTTTGTACATGAGATCAATAGAGGGGAGCTGGTTAATGATCTGACCAGGCTACTTACTTTCCTTGTTTGTACATGAGATCAGTAGAGCGGAGCTGGTTAATGGCCTGACCAGGCTACTTACTTTCCTTGTGTGTACATGAGATCAGTAGAGCGGAGCTGGTTAATGGCCTGACCAGGCTACTTACTTTCCTTGTTTGTACATGAGATCAGTATAGCGGAGCTGGTTAATGGCCTGACCAGGCTACTTACTTTCCTTGTTTGTACATGAGATCAGTAGAGCGGAGCTGGTTAATGATCTGACCAGGCTACTTACTTTCCTTGTTTGTACATGAGATCAGTAGAGCGGAGCTGGTTAATTGCCTGACCAGGCTACTTACTTTCCTTGTTTGTACATGAGATCAGTAGAGCGGAGCTGGTTAATGGCCTGACCAGGCTACTTACTTTCCTTTTTTGTACATGAGATCAGTAGAGCGGAGCTGGTTAATGATCTGACCAAGCTACTTACTTTCCTTGTTTGTACATGAGATCAGTAGAGGGGAGCTGGTTAATGGCCTGACCAAGCTACTTACTTTCCTTGTTTGTACATGAGATCAGTAGAGCGGAGCTGGTTAATTGCCTGACCAGGCTACTTACTTTCCTTGTTTGTACATGAGATCAGTAGAGCGGAGCTGGTTAATGGCCTGACCAGGCTACTTACTTTCCTTGTTTGTACATGAGATCAGTAGAGCGGAGCTGGTTAATGATCTGACCAAGCTACTTACTTTCCTTGTTTGTACATGAGATCAGTAGAGGGGATCTGGTTAATGGCCTGACCAGGCTACTTACTTTCCTTGTTTGTACATGAGATCAATAGAGGGGAGCTGGTTAATGATCTGACCAGGCTACTTACTTTCCTTGTTTGTACATGAGATCAGTAGAGCGGAGCTGGTTAATGGCCTGACCAGGCTACTTACTTTCCTTGTGTGTACATGAGATCAGTAGAGCGGAGCTGGTTAATGGCCTGACCAGGCTACTTACTTTCCTTGTTTGTACATGAGATCAGTAGAGCGGAGCTGGTTAATGGCCTGACCAGGCTACTTACTTTCCTTGTTTGTACATGAGATCAGTAGAGCGGAGCTGGTTAATGATCTGACCAGGCTACTTACTTTCCTTGTTTGTACATGAGATCAGTAGAGCGGAGCTGGTTAATTGCCTGACCAGGCTACTTACTTTCCTTGTTTGTACATGAGATCAGTAGAGCGGAGCTGGTTAATGGCCTGACCAGGCTACTTACTTTCCTTGTTTGTACATGAGATCAGTATAGCGGAGCTGGTTAATGGCCTGACCAGGCTACTTACTTTCCTTGTTTGTACATGAGATCAGTAGAGCGGAGCTGGTTAATGATCTGACCAGGCTACTTACTTTCCTTGTTTGTACATGAGATCAGTAGAGCGGAGCTGGTTAATTGCCTGACCAGGCTACTTACTTTCCTTGTTTGTACATGAGATCAGTAGAGCGGAGCTGGTTAATGGCCTGACCAGGCTACTTACTTTCCTTGTTTGTACATGAGATCAGTAGAGCGGAGCTGGTTAATGATCTGACCAAGCTACTTACTTTCCTTGATTGTACATGAGATCAGTAGAGGGGATCTGGTTAATGGCCTGACCAGGCTACTTTCTTTCCTTGTTTGTACATGAGATCAATAGAGGGGAGCTGGTTAATGATCTGACCAGGCTACTTACTTTCCTTGTTTGTACATGAGATCAGTAGAGCGGAGCTGGTTAATGGCCTGACCAGGCTACTTACTTTCCTTGTGTGTACATGAGATCAGTAGAGCGGAGCTGGTTAATGGCCTGACCAGGCTACTTACTTTCCTTGTTTGTACATGAGATCAGTATAGCGGAGCTGGTTAATGGCCTGACCAGGCTACTTACTTTCCTTGTTTGTACATGAGATCAGTAGAGCGGAGCTGGTTAATGATCTGACCAGGCTACTTACTTTCCTTGTTTGTACATGAGATCAGTAGAGCGGAGCTGGTTAATTGCCTGACCAGGCTACTTACTTTCCTTGTTTGTACATGAGATCAGTAGAGCGGAGCTGGTTAATGGCCTGACCAGGCTACTTACTTTCCTTTTTTGTACATGAGATCAGTAGAGCGGAGCTGGTTAATGATCTGACCAAGCTACTTACTTTCCTTGTTTGTACATGAGATCAGTAGAGGGGAGCTGGTTAATGGCCTGACCAAGCTACTTACTTTCCTTGTTTGTACATGAGATCAGTAGAGCGGAGCTGGTTAATTGCCTGACCAGGCTACTTACTTTCCTTGTTTGTACATGAGATCAGTAGAGCGGAGCTGGTTAATGGCCTGACCAGGCTACTTACTTTCCTTGTTTGTACATGAGATCAGTAGAGCGGAGCTGGTTAATGATCTGACCAAGCTACTTACTTTCCTTGTTTGTACATGAGATCAGTAGAGGGGATCTGGTTAATGGCCTGACCAGGCTACTTACTTTCCTTGTTTGTACATGAGATCAATAGAGGGGAGCTGGTTAATGATCTGACCAGGCTACTTACTTTCCTTGTTTGTACATGAGATCAGTAGAGCGGAGCTGGTTAATGGCCTGACCAGGCTACTTACTTTCCTTGTGTGTACATGAGATCAGTAGAGCGGAGCTGGTTAATGGCCTGACCAGGCTACTTACTTTCCTTGTTTGTACATGAGATCAGTAGAGCGGAGCTGGTTAATGGCCTGACCAGGCTACTTACTTTCCTTGTTTGTACATGAGATCAGTAGAGCGGAGCTGGTTAATGATCTGACCAGGCTACTTACTTTCCTTGTTTGTACATGAGATCAGTAGAGCGGAGCTGGTTAATTGCCTGACCAGGCTACTTACTTTCCTTGTTTGTACATGAGATCAGTAGAGCGGAGCTGGTTAATGGCCTGACCAGGCTACTTACTTTCCTTTTTTGTACATGAGATCAGTAGAGCGGAGCTGGTTAATGATCTGACCAAGCTACTTACTTTCCTTGTTTGTACATGAGATCAGTAGAGGGGAGCTGGTTAATGGCCTGACCAAGCTACTTACTTTCCTTGTTTGTACATGAGATCAGTAGAGCGGAGCTGGTTAATGATCTGACCAAGCTACTTACTTTCCTTGATTGTACATGAGATCAGTAGAGGGGATCTGGTTAATGGCCTGACCAGGCTACTTTCTTTCCTTGTTTGTACATGAGATCAATAGAGGGGAGCTGGTTAATGATCTGACCAGGCTACTTACTTTCCTTGTTTGTACATGAGATCAGTAGAGCGGAGCTGGTTAATGGCCTGACCAGGCTACTTACTTTCCTTGTGTGTACATGAGATCAGTAGAGCGGAGCTGGTTAATGGCCTGACCAGGCTACTTACTTTCCTTGTTTGTACATGAGATCAGTATAGCGGAGCTGGTTAATGGCCTGACCAGGCTACTTACTTTCCTTGTTTGTACATGAGATCAGTAGAGCGGAGCTGGTTAATGATCTGACCAGGCTACTTACTTTCCTTGTTTGTACATGAGATCAGTAGAGCGGAGCTGGTTAATTGCCTGACCAGGCTACTTACTTTCCTTGTTTGTACATGAGATCAGTAGAGCGGAGCTGGTTAATGGCCTGACCAGGCTACTTACTTTCCTTTTTTGTACATGAGATCAGTAGAGCGGAGCTGGTTAATGATCTGACCAAGCTACTTACTTTCCTTGTTTGTACATGAGATCAGTAGAGGGGAGCTGGTTAATGGCCTGACCAAGCTACTTACTTTCCTTGTTTGTACATGAGATCAGTAGAGCGGAGCTGGTTAATTGCCTGACCAGGCTACTTACTTTCCTTGTTTGTACATGAGATCAGTAGAGCGGAGCTGGTTAATGGCCTGACCAGGCTACTTACTTTCCTTGTTTGTACATGAGATCAGTAGAGCGGAGCTGGTTAATGATCTGACCAAGCTACTTACTTTCCTTGTTTGTACATGAGATCAGTAGAGGGGATCTGGTTAATGGCCTGACCAGGCTACTTACTTTCCTTGTTTGTACATGAGATCAATAGAGGGGAGCTGGTTAATGATCTGACCAGGCTACTTACTTTCCTTGTTTGTACATGAGATCAGTAGAGCGGAGCTGGTTAATGGCCTGACCAGGCTACTTACTTTCCTTGTGTGTACATGAGATCAGTAGAGCGGAGCTGGTTAATGGCCTGACCAGGCTACTTACTTTCCTTGTTTGTACATGAGATCAGTAGAGCGGAGCTGGTTAATGGCCTGACCAGGCTACTTACTTTCCTTGTTTGTACATGAGATCAGTAGAGCGGAGCTGGTTAATGATCTGACCAGGCTACTTACTTTCCTTGTTTGTACATGAGATCAGTAGAGCGGAGCTGGTTAATTGCCTGACCAGGCTACTTACTTTCCTTGTTTGTACATGAGATCAGTAGAGCGGAGCTGGTTAATGGCCTGACCAGGCTACTTACTTTCCTTTTTTGTACATGAGATCAGTAGAGCGGAGCTGGTTAATGATCTGACCAAGCTACTTACTTTCCTTGTTTGTACATGAGATCAGTAGAGGGGAGCTGGTTAATGGCCTGACCAAGCTACTTACTTTCCTTGTTTGTACATGAGATCAGTAGAGCGGAGCTGGTTAATGATCTGACCAAGCTACTTACTTTCCTTGATTGTACATGAGATCAGTAGAGGGGATCTGGTTAATGGCCTGACCAGGCTACTTTCTTTCCTTGTTTGTACATGAGATCAATAGAGGGGAGCTGGTTAATGATCTGACCAGGCTACTTACTTTCCTTGTTTGTACATGAGATCAGTAGAGCGGAGCTGGTTAATGGCCTGACCAGGCTACTTACTTTCCTTGTGTGTACATGAGATCAGTAGAGCGGAGCTGGTTAATGGCCTGACCAGGCTACTTACTTTCCTTGTTTGTACATGAGATCAGTATAGCGGAGCTGGTTAATGGCCTGACCAGGCTACTTACTTTCCTTGTTTGTACATGAGATCAGTAGAGCGGAGCTGGTTAATGATCTGACCAGGCTACTTACTTTCCTTGTTTGTACATGAGATCAGTAGAGCGGAGCTGGTTAATTGCCTGACCAGGCTACTTACTTTCCTTGTTTGTACATGAGATCAGTAGAGCGGAGCTGGTTAATGGCCTGACCAGGCTACTTACTTTCCTTTTTTGTACATGAGATCAGTAGAGCGGAGCTGGTTAATGATCTGACCAAGCTACTTACTTTCCTTGTTTGTACATGAGATCAGTAGAGGGGAGCTGGTTAATGGCCTGACCAAGCTACTTACTTTCCTTGTTTGTACATGAGATCAGTAGAGCGGAGCTGGTTAATTGCCTGACCAGGCTACTTACTTTCCTTGTTTGTACATGAGATCAGTAGAGCGGAGCTGGTTAATGGCCTGACCAGGCTACTTACTTTCCTTGTTTGTACATGAGATCAGTAGAGCGGAGCTGGTTAATGATCTGACCAAGCTACTTACTTTCCTTGTTTGTACATGAGATCAGTAGAGGGGATCTGGTTAATGGCCTGACCAGGCTACTTACTTTCCTTGTTTGTACATGAGATCAATAGAGGGGAGCTGGTTAATGATCTGACCAGGCTACTTACTTTCCTTGTTTGTACATGAGATCAGTAGAGCGGAGCTGGTTAATGGCCTGACCAGGCTACTTACTTTCCTTGTGTGTACATGAGATCAGTAGAGCGGAGCTGGTTAATGGCCTGACCAGGCTACTTACTTTCCTTGTTTGTACATGAGATCAGTAGAGCGGAGCTGGTTAATGGCCTGACCAGGCTACTTACTTTCCTTGTTTGTACATGAGATCAGTAGAGCGGAGCTGGTTAATGATCTGACCAGGCTACTTACTTTCCTTGTTTGTACATGAGATCAGTAGAGCGGAGCTGGTTAATTGCCTGACCAGGCTACTTACTTTCCTTGTTTGTACATGAGATCAGTAGAGCGGAGCTGGTTAATGGCCTGACCAGGCTACTTACTTTCCTTTTTTGTACATGAGATCAGTAGAGCGGAGCTGGTTAATGATCTGACCAAGCTACTTACTTTCCTTGTTTGTACATGAGATCAGTAGAGGGGAGCTGGTTAATGGCCTGACCAAGCTACTTACTTTCCTTGTTTGTACATGAGATCAGTAGAGGGGAGCTGGTTAATGATCTGACCAGGCTACTTACTTTCCTTGTTTGTACATGAGATCAGTAGAGGGGAGCTGGTTAATGATCTGACCAGGCTACTTACTTTCCTTGTTTGTACATGAGATCAGTAGAGCGGAGCTGGTTAATGGCCTGACCAGGCTACTTACTTTCCTTGTTTGTACATGAGATCAGTAGAGCGGAGCTGGTTAATTGCCTGACCAGGCTACTTACTTTCCTTGTTTGTACATGAGATCAGTAGAGCGGAGCTGGTTAATGATCTGACCAGGCTACTTACTTTCCTTGTTTGTACATGAGATCAGTAGAGCGGAGCTGGTTAATGATCTGACCAGGCTACTTACTTTCCTTGTTTGTACATGAGATCAGTAGAGCGGAGCTGGTTAATGGCCTGTCCAGGCTACTTACTTTCCTTGTTTGTACATGAGATCAGTAGAGCGGAGCTGGTTAATGGCCTGACCAGGCTACTTACTTTCCTTGTTTGTACATGAGATCAGTAGAGGGGAGCTGGTTAATGATCTGACCAGGCTACTTACTTTCCTTGTTTGTACATGAGATCAGTAGAGCGGAGCTGGTTAATGGCCTGACCAGGCTATTTACTTTCCTTGTTTGTACATGAGATCAGTAGAGCGGAGCTGGTTAATGGCCTGACCAGGCTACTTACTTTCCTTGTGTGTACATGAGATCAGTAGAGCGGAGCTGGTTAATGGCCTGACCAGGCTACTTACTTTCCTTGTTTGTACATGAGATCAGTAGAGGGGAGCTGGTTAATGATCTGACCAGGCTACTTACTTTCCTTGTTTGTACATGAGATCAGTAGAGCGGAGCTGGTTAATGGCCTGACCAGGCTACTTACTTTCCTTGTTTGTACATGAGATCAGTAGAGGGGAGCTGGTTAATGGCCTGACCAGGCTACTTACTTTCCTTGTTTGTACATGAGATCAGTAGAGGGGAGCTGGTTAATGATCTGACCAGGCTACTTACTTTCCTTGTTTGTACATGAGATCAGTAGAGCGGAGCTGGTTAATGGCCTGACCAGGCTACTTACTTTCCTTGTTTGTACATGAGATCAGTAGAGCGGAGCTGGTTAATGGCCTGACCAGGCTACTTACTTTCCTTGTTTGTACATGAGATCAGTAGAGCGGAGCTGGTTAATGGCCTGACCAGGCTACTTACTTTCCTTGTTTGTACATGAGATCAGTAGAGCGGAGCTGGTTAATGGCCTGACCAGGCTACTTACTTTCCTTGTTTGTACATGAGATCAGTAGAGCGGAGCTGGTTAATGATCTGACCAGGCTACTTACTTTCCTTGTTTGTACATGAGATCCGTAGAGCGGAGCTGGTTAATGGCCTGACCAGGCTACTTACTTTCCTTGTTTGTACATGAGATCAGTAGAGCGGAGCTGGTTAATGATCTGACCAGGCTACCAACTTTCCTTGTTTGTACATGAGATCAGTAGAGCGGAGCTGGTTAATGATCTGACCAGGCTACTTACTTTCCTTGTTTGTACATGAGATCAGTAGAGCGGAGCTGGTTAATGGCCTGACCAGGCTACTTACTTTCCTTGTTTGTACATGAGATCAGTAGAGCGGAGCTGGTTAATGGCCTGACCAGGCTACTTACTTTCCTTGTTTGTACATGAGATCAGTAGAGCGGAGCTGGTTAATGGCCTGACCAGGCTACTTACTTTCCTTGTTTGTACATGAGATCAGTAGAGCGGAGCTGGTTAATGATCTGACCAGGCTACTTACTTTCCTTGTTTGTACATGAGATCAGTAGAGCGGAGCTGGTTAATTGCCTGACCAGGCTACTTACTTTCCTTGTTTGTACATGAGATCAGTAGAGCGGAGCTGGTTAATGGCCTGACCAGGCTACTTACTTTCCATGTTTGTACATGAGATCAGTAGAGCGGAGCTGGTTAATGGCCTGACCAGGCTACTTACTTTCCATGTTTGTACATGAGATCAGTAGAGCGGAGCTGGTTAATGATCTGACCAGGCTACTTACTTTCCATGTTTGTACATGAGATCAGTAGAGCGGAGCTGGTTAATGGCCTGACCAGGCTACTTACTTTCCTTGTTTGTACATGAGATCAGTAGAGCGGAGCTGGTTAATGATCTGACCAGGCTACTTACTTTCCTTGTTTGTACATGAGATCAGTAGAGGGGAGCTGGTTAACGGCCTGACCAGGCTACTTACTTTCCTTGTTTGTACATGAGATCAGTAGAGCGGAGCTGGTTAATGATCTGACCAGGCTACTTACTTTCCTTGTTTGTACATGAGATCAGTAGAGGGGAGCTGGTTAATGGCCTGACCAGGCTACTTACTTTCCATGTTTGTACATGAGATCAGTAGAGCGGAGCTGGTTAATGGCCTGACCAGGCTACTTTCTTTCCTTGTTTGTACATGAGATCAGTAGAGCGGAGCTGGTTAATGGCCTGACCAGGCTACTTACTTTCCTTGTTTGTACATGAGATCAGTAGAGGGGAGCTGGTTAATGGCCTGACCAGGCTACTTACTTTCCATGTTTGTACATGAGATCAGTAGAGGGGAGCTGGTTAATGATCTGACCAGGCTACTTACTTTCCTTGTTTGTACATGAGATCAGTAGAGGGGAGCTGGTTAATGATCTGACCAGGCTACTTACTTTCCTTGTTTGTACATGAGATCAGTAGAGCGGAGCTGGTTAATGATCTGACCAGGCTACTTACTTTCCTTGTTTGTACATGAGATCAGTAGAGCGGAGCTGGTTAATGATCTGACCAGGCTACCAACTTTCCTTGTTTGTACATGAGATCAGTAGAGCGGAGCTGGTTAATGATCTGACCAGGCTACTTACTTTCCTTGTTTGTACATGAGATCAGTAGAGCGGAGCTGGTTAATTGCCTGACCAGGCTACTTACTTTCCTTGTTTGTACATGAGATCAGTAGAGCGGAGCTGGTTAATGGCCTGACCAGGCTACTTACTTTCCTTGTTTGTACATGAGATCAGTAGAGCGGAGCTGGTTAATGGCCTGACCAGGCTACTTACTTTCCTTGTTTGTACATGAGATCAGTAGAGCGGAGCTGGTTAATGGCCTGACCAGGCTACTTACTTTCCTTGTTTGTACATGAGATCAGTAGAGCGGAGCTGGTTAATGATCTGACCAGGCTACTTACTTTCCTTGTTTGTACATGAGATCAGTAGAGCGGAGCTGGTTAATGGCCTGACCAGGCTACTTACTTTCCATGTTTGTACATGAGATCAGTAGAGGGGAGCTGGTTAATTGCCTGACCAGGCTACTTACTTTCCTTGTGTGTACATGAGATCAATAGAGCGGAGCTGGTTAATTGCCTGACCAGGCTACTTACTTTCCATGTTTGTACATGAGATCAGTAGAGGGGAGCTGGTTAATGGCCTGACCAGGCTACTTACTTTCCTTGTGTGTACATGAGATCAGTAGAGCGGAGCTGGTTAATTGCCTGACCAGGCTACTTACTTTCCATGTTTGTACATGAGATCAGTAGAGGGGAGCTGGTTAATGATCTGACCAGGCTACTTACTTTCCTTGTTTGTACATGAGATCAGTAGAGCGGAGCTGGTTAATGATCTGACCAGGCTACTTACTTTCCTTGTTTGTACATGAGATCAGTAGAGCGGAGCTGTTTAATGATCTGACCAGGCTACTTACTTTCCATGTTTGTACATGAGATCAGTAGAGGGGAGCTGGTTAATGGCCTGACCAGGCTACTTACTTTCCTTGTTTGTACATGAGATCAGTAGAGGGGAGCTGGTTAATGGCCTGACCAGGCTACTTACTTTCCTTGTTTGTACATGAGATCAGTAGAGCGGAGCTGGTTAATGGCCTGACCAGGCTACTTACTTTCCTTGTTTGTACATGAGATCAGTAGAGCGGAGCTGGTTAATGATCTGACCAGGCTACTTACTTTCCTTGTTTGTACATGAGATCAGTAGAGCGGAGCTGGTTAATGGCCTGACCAGGCTACTTACTTTCCTTGTTTGTACATGAGATCAGTAGAGGGGAGCTGGTTAATGGCCTGACCAGGCTACTTACTTTCCTTGTTTGTACATGAGATCAGTAGAGCGGAGCTGGTTAATGATCTGACCAAGCTACTTACTTTCCATGTTTGTACATGAGATCAGTAGAGCGGAGCTGGTTAATGATCTGACCAGGCTACTTACTTTCCTTGTTTGTACATGAGATCAGTAGAGGGGAGCTGGTTAATTGCCTGACCAGGCTACTTACTTTCCTTGTTTGTACATGAGATCAGTAGAGCGGAGCTGGTTAATGGCCTGACCAGGCTACTTACTTTCCATGTTTGTACATGAGATCAGTACAGCGGAGCTGGTTAATGGCCTGACCTGGCTACTTTCTTTCCTTGTTTGTACATGAGATCAGTACAGCGGAGCTGGTTAATGGCCTGACCAGGCTACTTACTTTCCTTGTTTGTACATGAGATCAGTAGAGGGGAGCTGGTTAATGGCCTGACCAGGCTACTTACTTTCCATGTTTGTACATGAGATCAGTAGAGCGGAGCTGGTTAATGGCCTGACCAGGCTACTTTCTTTCCTTGTTTGTACATGAGATCAGTAGAGCGGAGCTGGTTAATGGCCTGACCAGGCTACTTACTTTCCATGTTTGTACATGAGATCAGTAGAGGGGAGCTGGTTAATGATCTGACCAGGCTACTTACTTTCCTTGTTTGTACATGAGATCAGTAGAGGGGAGCTGGTTAATGATCTGACCAGGCTACTTACTTTCCTTGTTTGTACATGAGATCAGTAGAGCGGAGCTGGTTAATGATCTGACCAGGCTACTTACTTTCCTTGTTTGTACATGAGATCAGTAGAGCGGAGCTGGTTAATGATCTGACCAGGCTACCAACTTTCCTTGTTTGTACATGAGATCAGTAGAGCGGAGCTGGTTAATGATCTGACCAGGCTACTTACTTTCCTTGTTTGTACATGAGATCAGTAGAGCGGAGCTGGTTAATTGCCTGACCAGGCTACTGACTTTCCTTGTTTGTACATGAGATCAGTAGAGCGGAGCTGGTTAATGGCCTGACCAGGCTACTTACTTTCCTTGTTTGTACATGAGATCAGTAGAGCGGAGCTGGTTAATGGCCTGACCAGGCTACTTACTTTCCTTGTTTGTACATGAGATCAGTAGAGCGGAGCTGGTTAATGATCTGACCAGGCTACTTACTTTCCTTGTTTGTACATGAGATCAGTAGAGCGGAGCTGGTTAATGATCTGACCAGGCTACTTACTTTCCATGTTTGTACATGAGATCAGTAGAGCGGAGCTGGTTAATGATCTGACCAGGCTACTTACTTTCCTTGTTTGTACATGAGATCAGTAGAGGGGAGCTGGTTAATGATCTGACCAGGCTACTTACTTTCCATGTTTGTACATGAGATCAGTAGAGCGGAGCTGGTTAATGGCCTGACCAGTCTACTTACTTTCCTTGTTTATACATGAGATCAGTAGAGCGGAGCTGGTTAATGGCCTGACCAGGCTACTTACTTTCCTTGTTTGTACATGAGATCAGTAGAGGGGAGCTGGTTAATGGCGTGACCAGGCTACTTACTTTCCTTGTTTGTACATGAGATCAGTAGAGCGGAGCTGGTTAATGGCCTGACCAGGCTACTTACTTTCCTTGTTTGTACATGAGATCAGTAGAGGGGAGCTGGTTAATGGCCTGACCAGGCTACTTACTTTCCTTGTTTGTACATGAGATCAGTAGAGCGGAGCTGGTTAATGATCTGACCAGGCTACTTACTTTCCTTGTTTGTACATGAGATCAGTAGAGCGGAGCTGGTTAATGGCCTGACCAGGCCACTTACTTTCCTTGTTTGTACATGAGATCAGTAGAGGGGAGCTGGTTAATGGCCTGACCAGGCTACTTACTTTCCTTGTTTGTACATGAGATCAGTAGAGCGGAGCTGGTTAATGATCTGACCAGGCTACTTACTTTCCTTGTTTGTACATGAGATCAGTAGAGGGGAGCTGGTTAATGGCCTGACCAGGCTACTTACTTTCCATGTTTGTACATGAGATCAGTAGAGCGGAGCTGGTTAATGGCCTGACCAGGCTACTTTCTTTCCTTGTTTGTACATGAGATCAGTAGAGCGGAGCTGGTTAATGGCCTGACCAGGCTACTTACTTTCCTTGTTTGTACATGAGATCAGTAGAGGGGAGCTGGTTAATGGCCTGACCAGGCTACTTACTTTCCATGTTTGTACATGAGATCAGTAGAGCGGAGCTGGTTAATGGCCTGACCAGGCTACTTTCTTTCCTTGTTTGTACATGAGATCAGTAGAGCGGAGCTGGTTAATGGCCTGACCAGGCTACTTACTTTCCATGTTTGTACATGAGATCAGTAGAGGGGAGCTGGTTAATGATCTGACCAGGCTACTTACTTTCCTTGTTTGTACATGAGATCAGTTGAGCGGAGCTGGTTAATGATCTGACCAGGCTACTTACTTTCCTTGTTTGTACATGAGATCAGTAGAGCGGAGCTGGTTAATTGCCTGACCAGGCTACTGACTTTCCTTGTTTGTACATGAGATCAGTAGAGCGGAGCTGGTTAATGGCCTGACCAGGCTACTTACTTTCCTTGTTTGTACATGAGATCAGTAGAGCGGAGCTGGTTAATGGCCTGACCAGGCTACTTACTTTCCTTGTTTGTACATGAGATCAGTAGAGCGGAGCTGGTTAATGATCTGACCAGGCTACTTACTTTCCTTGTTTGTACATGAGATCAGTAGAGCGGAGCTGGTTAATGGCCTGACCAGGCTACTTACTTTCCTTGTTTGTACATGAGATCAGTAGAGGGGAGCTGGTTAATGGCCTGACCAGGCTACTTACTTTCCTTGTGTGTACATGAGATCAGTAGAGGGGAGCTGGTTAATGATCTGACCAGGCTACTTACTTTCCATGTTTGTACATGAGATCAGTAGAGCGGAGCTGGTTAATGGCCTGACCAGGCTACTTACTTTCCTTGTTTGTACATGAGATCAGTAGAGCGGAGCTGGTTAATGGCCTGACCAGGCTACTTACTTTCCATGTTTGTACATGAGATCAGTAGAGCGGAGCTGGTTAATGATCTGACCAGGCTACTTACTTTCCTTGTTTGTACATGAGATCAGTAGAGGGGAGCTGGTTAATGATCTGACCAGGCTACTTACTTTCCATGTTTGTACATGAGATCAGTAGAGCGGAGCTGGTTAATGGCCTGACCAGGCTACTTACTTTCCTTGTTTGTACATGAGATCAGTAGAGCGGAGCTGGTTAATGATCTGACCAGGCTACTTACTTTCCTTGTTTGTATATGAGATCAGTAGAGCGGAGCTGGTTAATGGCCTGACCAGGCTACTTACTTTCCTTGTTTGTACATGAGATCAGTAGAGGGGAGCTGGTTAATGGCCTGACCAGGCTACTTACTTTCCTTGTTTGTACATGAGATCAGTAGAGCGGAGCTGGTTAATGGCCTGACCAGGCTACTTACTTTCCTTGTTTGTACATGAGATCAGTAGAGGGGAGCTGGTTAATGGCCTGACCAGGCTACTTACTTTCCTTGTTTGTACATGAGATCAGTAGAGCGGAGCTGGTTAATGGCCTGACCAGGCTACTTACTTTCCTTGTTTGTACATGAGATCAGTAGAGGGGAGCTGGTTAATGGCATGTAATGTCAAAAGCCTATTCCAGTTTTTCTGCTTACTAGGGACAATGATTTTTTTCGCCGTGGAAAAAGTGGGGAATAAAAGTTTAGTAGTCTTTTAAGTCAACTAACCTTCTAGCGAATCGAACCACCTATATCCCTCTACTGATCTCCCCTTTCACCCTTCCCAGTCTCATTCTTTCCCTATTACTCTTACTGCATTATAAGTCAGCTTCTTAATTCTTTCCTTGTTCAGATTTTTTGGTGTGTATTACAGAGCTATACCATAACAAAACTAACGGTGTTTTTGGACTGCAGTAAAAGTGTTTATACATTCGTTTTTGTAAATAAAATAATTATTATACTAAATGACTTGTCAAATGCCAAATACCTGTTAATTGCCTGGAAAGTCACTACAACCATTCCCTGCAATGCCATGTGTATAGCCACACTGTCAGCCACTGCCTTGAAAACAAATGTGTCCCTCTTTTGCCATTTGAAGTGTTGGGAGGTATGCCTTGATTATATGGCAGCTATCAGGATAGCACAATCCTTTAACAATGCTGATGTTTTTATACTGATCAAGATGAGGCCTATTACTGGCACTGTATTACTTCTGTGAAAACCTAATACAATTTTGGAATGTAGGATTTTTTTCAATATCATTGTAAAAGTGCTGTTTTCAACCAAACCATGAAAATACCCACAGTACCCTTAATTTTCATTCAATCTCCTCCTGAGTATAATCACAGAATTTAATTGAAGTAAGTTTTATTAGGCTTGCAGTACATCGGTTTTGAAAGGAAACTAACAATGAAGGCATGGATTTTTTTTTTTAAACCAGGTTCTGAGAGGGAGCATAGACTAGGCCTTGCCTTTTAGTCTATTGGACGGATGTTTATTAATCGTGCCAACCAGTGTTAATTTTGACAGCAGTTTTTGCTCTAGTTTTAGCCCTAGTCTTTTGACTAATATGCCAATTTAGGAAACATGGGTTGTCAAAAGAAATAGAACCTTTTATGAAAAAATTAAGTCGTAGGCCTAAGACTAAGTTCATGCTACGTTCGGTGTTCTGCCTGAGCATTATTAATTATGGATTGTATCCAAGAAGTTTCAATCCTGAGCTAAAATAAAGACCTATTTTGGATTTTACAAGGATCCAGCCTGTGTTGAGCTTTGTTGTAACCTAACTTCTCAAACCGGTGGCTGTGTTACGCCATTTGTCTTCTCCTCGATCACCTTGTATGGTTATCCTTCTATTGTTCCTGTAAAATGCCATTCTTTGTCATCTGAATTGTTTTAGTTTTGTCTTGTTTTAGTTGTAGCGGAACCCCTTTTTGGCTGTCTCGTTCCCTTTATTTGTTTTTGGCCCTGCAGAGATTTTCCTATGCCTGGAGTACACAAAATTCTAAGCAACAGTGTATGGCCCTTTAAAAATGCCCCAAAAGCTAACTTTTAAACTTCTGGGTGGAATTGTTTGATTTTTAGTTATGTTCACATTTAAAGTATGCTGATTCAGAAAATGTATGTTTTATGTGAATGTGATGCATATTTTGAACGTTATTAATATTGTGTAAAACCTGTATATTTTAGCTTGGAGATAATTGAGCTGATACAAAGGTTAACTCAATTATCTCCCAAGCAGAGGAATGTACTGTAATTACTAGGATCCAAGTCTTTGTCCTATTCACTGTACTTTCCCCAAGTTAAGATTGGATCCTATCTTTAATTCCTGTTATTGTCACCTCTCCAATTGTCTTATGTAAGTCATTTAGTTTCCTGTGTGTATCTGAGCTGGGCACCTTTGTATCCTGAAAGGTGTGAGGCAGGATTTCCCTTTGTATGTCCTTAGGTTAAATTATAATCCTGTTATAGTTCCTTTGTCTAATCTGGTTTGTCAAGATGTTCAGCTGTATATATTCTGTGTTTCTGGATCATTAAAGAGTTCTGGTCAGTTCTACTCCTGATACTGTGTGTCGTCCAGTGATTGGGGAAAGTGATGGGATATTCTTGGACTGTAATGCTGGTTGTGCTGGATATTCTCCTGGATTTATTACTTGTTCCTGCATCCTCTTAAAGTACTTGGTGGAGTTTAGGAACCAGATGGAGGAGTATCCTTTTCCTCTGCAGTTTTCAGGGCATTGTTACAAGGGGCAGACAGACATGGGAGAGGCTGTGTCTCAGCCAATCCAGCTGCAGATACAGTCCAGGGACTGGGCTTTGACAGAGATCCAAGGGAACTAGAACCAAAAGTCCTAATAGTTAAATGCAATAGACACACTGTAACATTTTAGTCACATTTTAGTCAGCAATGGATTTTTGTCATAGTTTTAGTCCTATTAACTTAATATTATTATATAATTAAGTTATTTATTGGGTTATTGTTTCGTTTTGGTCACTGAAAACATGAATTTGACGAAAACAATGACACAAATGTTTAGTTGACGCAATTAACACTGGTGCCAACCAGAGTAGCGTGTTACTACACGTATTGATGATTTTACGCTACATTACTGTGTAGCTCTGATCTTTGTTTTATTGTGCGTAATTAATTACTTTTATTCAGAGCATTGTAAAGATTGAGTAGAAATTGATTGATCAGAGATGCAGTGAAGATGATGAGAAGTATCTTATTCTGCTATGTTAAAATCTAGCTGATTGAGCACATTTTGTGATTAAAGACTGCATTAAAGGGATTGTCTGGTGCCCATGATGCATCTTCCAAACGTTAATGCATATTAAAGTACATTCAAAGTACTTTCAAAATGCATTATTTACATAAAAAATAGATGGAATTTGAACTTTGCTAAGGTTTGCAGCTATTGAGGAATGCCCACTATCCCTGGCTGTGTGGAATCCTGTTTATTTGGTACCAATAAAAATTATTCCCATTCATTTGAAGATTTAGAGATTTCCTGGGGTAGAGTGGCAGGGTCCCCACCATACAAGACCATGAAAAAAGCAGGCACACTGGCAGTTGTTCTCCCTCCCCCTCCACCCCCATATGTGTTCTCTCTCCCTCTCCTCCCCAATATTTGCTCTCTCTCCCACTCCTCCCCATATCTGTTCTCTTTCCTCCTCATCCCCCACATCTGTTCTCTTCCCCCCTCATCCCCTGTCATGCCAAAGCATGAGTTGGCATTCATATAATTTGTTATGTTTATGTTATAATAGCGTGTATTGTAGGCTTTGATCCACCACCAGGCCTAAGCCATAAAGTGTAACTAGCAGATAGCCATCACCAGAGCTGGACTTCATGAGCTGGGGTCATAAAAGGTAGTAAAGCATGTGCTCTGACATTGGGTGATTTAGAGGACAACCAGAAAATATGAAATATGGGGAACACGTGTATATTTTGTGTGAGGGTCCAGTATATATATTCAGATTGTCCAGGTTGTATTCTTTTGTTTGGTACCAAACATGGCCAGCGGAATGTGTTACTGTCACGAGAACCAAGAATGAGTACTTTCCAAACTGTTAAAACATGCATGTTGGGTGTCTAAATACGCCTAAAAATCAAAGGAATGTGATCCTAACTAAATTATGGTGTTATACATGACACGTTTTGTTAAGCTTATTGTGTTTGTAGGTAACTATCCACACTAGTGCCCTGGACAGGTATGATGGAGTGGGCCATAAACTGTCAGGCCAAGTCCCTCTGATCCACCCAGGGGGGCTGGTCTCTTAGAAAATCACCAGGGATCTATATAATCAGAATGTTGGATTGTACAAATTGAGATTTCTTTTTAACAACTGTATGGAGAACTTTAACATCGGAATCTCCCACAAGGATTATATATATCGGTAATTATATGTAAGGATTTCTTGTGTTTTCTCCTATTTTATTTTATGGACTGTTTTGCACTTTACTTTGTATTTCAGTATCTCAGTTATTTCTGTATTTTTGTACACAGCACTGTGAAGCCTTTTTTTTTTTCAGATTAAATGTTTACATAATCAGCTCTTGTCTTTAATTATATATGCGTCTGATCAGTAAAGTAAGGTTGTGATACTATATTGTACTGTGTTTGGGGTAACCAAAGACGCCCGGATATAAAGTCTTGGTGGTGGCAGCAAATTGTGTACTAGGCTAATAGTGTAGTAGGTATTGCAGGGGTTAATTTAGTGGTTGCTGGAACTAGCAACAGGTAACCAGGGATCAGGTGTCGTTAACCCTTTCACTCCCACACTCTTTCCACTGTCTCAGACGGGCCAATATGCCGTGTTCGTGACGTCCCCCATATCTGTTCTCAGCCCCCATATCTGTTCTCTCTCTCTCTCCCTCTTCCCCATATCTGTTTTTCCACCCTCCTCTTCTCTCTTCTCTCCCCACATCCTCTGTTCTCTTCTCTCCCCCCTCCTCTGTTCTCTTCTCTACCCCCTCCTCTGTTCTCTTCTCTCCCACTCCTCCTCTGTTTTATTCTCTCCCCCTCCTCTGTTCTGTTCTCTCCCCCTCCTCTGTTCTGTTCTCTCCCCCTCCTCTGTTCTCTTCTCTCCCCCCTCCTCTGTTCTCTTCTCTCCCCCCTCCTCTGTTCTCTTCTCTCCCCCCTCCTCTGTTCTCTTCTCCCCCCCTCCTCTGTTCTCTTCTCTCCCACTCCTCCTCTGTTCTGTTCTCTCCCCCTCCTCTGTTCTGTTCTCTTCTCTCCCCCTTCTGTTCTCTTCTCTCCCCCCCTCCTCTGTTCTCTTCTCTCCCCCCCTCCTCTGTTCTCTTCTCACCCCCCCTCCTCTGTTCTCTTCTCTCCCCTCTCCTCCTCTGTTCTCTTCTCTCCCCCCTCCTCCTCTGTTCTCTTCTCTTCCCCCCCTTCCCTCTGTTCTCTTCTCTCCCCCCCTTCCCTCTGTTCTCTCCCCCCCCCCTCTGTTCTCTTCCCCCCCCCCCTCTGTTCTCTTCTGCCCCTCCTCTGTTCTCTTCTGAGCTTGCGCTCCCTGTACGCAGTGATAATGCAGGGTATCGGAAATCCGATGCCCTTTTTCACAGGGTGGGCGGACTTTTACCTCTCATCCCTTTAAAAGTGGTGGGTGGACGCCCCCTGGGGTGTAAGGCAGGCCCTAGTGAGTAGTTGACCCTAACTATATCTTTTATTTCCCTAGGTATTATCAGCCCAAGACATCTTATCGCATTGTTAGACCAAATGACACACTAATGGCCCTAGCTTTAGTCTTTCTTACATTTAGTTTGTCATTTGAAAATTGGCCAAATGTATTAATTTCCTCCAAAAACAGTCTATTGATTTTCCTGGATCAGACAAGGTTAATCATCGGCAAATAAATGTATTTTACAAACTCTATTTCCAACGACTAGGTTCTTAATCTCTAATGAACAGCAAATTCTGATTGCTAGAAGTTACTGTGACGATATGTAGAAAAGGGGCACTTAGGGATACCCCTGGCAGGTTCCAATTCCCCACACAGAACCATGCCGAGCCATGCCCCTGTCCTGCAAAATTTTCTGAAGATGATGTATAGACCAGGCTCACTCTGTAGCTGAGTAAGGGGACGGGCGCCACTATATTGGGGATACCACTCTGGCAGAGAAAGGGAAGGACAAGTAACAGACATACAAAGCAAAAACAGAAGGAAAGCAAAAGTATACAAAAAATAACTGGATACAACCTGGGTTAGACTACAAATGGGTTCAGGCCTGATACTCCAACATCTCCCTTTGTTGAGTTGATTTTTTGGAAGGTCTGGTTGAGTAATATTGTCCTTCATAGCATCTCTATCTTGGCAGTGAGAAATTATATAATTTATGATAAGTCTTTAAATGCTTTACTGATACCTTGTGGATTTAGATGAATATTATCACCTTCAATGATCTTCATAATCCCAGACTTCAGGTTATTAGTCTTTAATCAATGAGACATTTATTTTTCAGCTTTGTTACTCATATAAATCCATTTATGCTTAGCTTTAATCATTACCCTACACACCTGAGGATATAACCGATCTTTATATCTTTCCTAATCTGCATAATCTCTTTTTGTTCTACATTCAGATATCATTATGTAATGTGTTTTAATTCTGCTAATGTAATATTCATCTCTGCCATACTTTTGTTGCTAGATTTTTTTGGACTGTGTCCCAAGCATAATCATATACCCCTGGCAACACTTTTATCGGCACAGCTAACCATACATTTTCCCACTTCACCATTTCGAGTTCTACGAGAAATAATTTTGTGCCATTTCTTGTAGATTATCTTTGTTAACTTGATTCGACAACAAAAGGTCTTTCATCCTCCAAGACCTACCTATCCTTGAATTCTCGTCTTTTAATATCTGTTATCACAGGGTCGGGATCAGACCAAGCAATATGCTTTGGAGCACAAGCCAACTGTATTGCGATCTAATAGAATCATGTCAATTTGCGAATATGAAGTGTGTCTATTGAAAATTAAGCTTAATTCCCTCTCCAAGGGACACACTGTGTCCGCCATGCATTGTAGAGATGGAATTTGCCCAACATTTATTGAAAAGCTTGAGCCAAACTATTTACTGCCGGAAACAGAGCTCTAATAACAGACCCTTATCTGTCCATCTCGGGGTCGGCTACGCAGTTGAAATCTCCTAGGAGTTCTAGTTAAAACTCCAGTTAAGTTATATTCTATGGGTTTTTGTCAATCGCATCTCTGTTTGAAAAACTGTGGATGTGTTGGAACTTATATTCATGTCTGGAAAAGTTAGGGATTTCTGTAATTAATGATCTGTCCGTATTATTGAATAAGTCAATACCATTAGATCCAGGAGCATATCTATTATCTGACCCAATTAAAAACAAAATCGGAATACAAATGTATTGCAAGAGTGGGTTTGGTGGTGAGACAATGTATATGTTTGGAATAAAACTGAAATACCAACTTCAAATATAGTTAAGAAAAAAAATGAAAGAGGTCATTGAGATGGATCGATTTAACTGCTATGGTTCTTTTAAAATGTTTGATAAAGTCTGGTTGTTTTGGCCAAACACGATATAAAAAAACTATTCTTTCTCAACTTGACATTGACAGTTGGTTGCATTGTGACTCTGCCAGCTTGGTAATAGTTATTGGATATTGATTACTTCCTTTTTTTAAAATAGAGATCTGTTGTCTTTTTGTAGTTATTATACAGTTGGGTACATTCTGAGGAATAAAGAACACACTTGTAAACGCTACAACACAAAAAAGCCTGAACGACCATGGAAGACAACAGGGGTGGATGATCGTAGGATGATTCTTTTCTATGGTAAATAAAAACTTCACAATATCCAGCCAAGTGAAGAGTCTCCAGGAGATAGGCATATAAATAAACATTATTGTTTGTTTGCTAACTAGCTTGTAACATGAGAAGTGCGGTAAAATAACATGTTAATATGAAATAGCAAATAGAATTAAAATAGATTAAAATCAAGCCAATTACTGGTTCCACTGGCAGGTAGACACAAACGTCTCTTAGCCATTCCAGAAACGCATGCATGCTCCAAAAACATAAAAAATGTCCATGAGGGGGGTAAGCACACACATGGGGAGGGGGGGGGGATAGGCACAGACATGGGGAAGGAGGAGAAGCCAGTGGGATGTCCACTGTGGCAGTTCGGGGAGCTGCACATAGCATTTCTTTGCAGGAAGACGAGACCAGCAACAGCAAAAAGGATGCCAAAAAGCAGCATCGAATACAGAGGCAGTACTCCCACCAGTTCATCCATGATGAGAGTATGGAGTCGGTGGAGCACATTGCTGGCCCGATATAGATTTGGGAGGCACTTCTGCAAGACCATGACTGTCAAGAGGAGATGTGTCTGGCAGCTCTTAGAGACTCACATCAATACTGTTAGCCCTCACTGTCAGATCAGAGACCATCAAGAAGAGGTGGGGGGATTGGACAACCAAGGTGATGATGGCCAAGGAAAGTCATTCCACTGGGGGTGGCCCACCTCTCTGTGTCTCTTATACAGGCTGGTAGGAGATTATCAGACACTACCTTTCTCTCACAACCATAGAGAGCATCTCAGGAGGTATTGATGTCTGGGACCTTACTGCTTCACCCACTTGTGACTTATGATATAGGTGACCCCTGTGGACAGATTCAGCTGACCAGAGATATGGTAATAGCAGACAGTCATGGGAGAGACAGTTTACATATTCATTTATTACTGTTGACTGATGCTTACTTAGTTACATAGGGGAGTGAGACTAACAGGTCTAGTGACAGCTAAACTTTACTGACAGGCACACATACATAAGTAGATAATTATATAAATATGTCACATTTTCTATAGTCTCTTCTGATGTATGCACACCCTCTTGGGAGTCCTTTTTCAGAAATGCTTCTATAGATATAACACGGAATGTTACCCACCATGCAGCTGGACATTGACTGATGCTGACAGTAGGACATGGTTACTAATGATCATGATTGTTTATTCTCTGTCCCCAAATGGAGTCACATGCTGAGGTGCAGGAGTCTAATTCAGGAGATGGATCACCTGGACACCCCTCCAAATGCCTGCAACCCCACCTGCAGCTCCACAGACACCAGCAACAGCATCATCAAGTGCGGCAATATTCTAAAAAAGCTACAAGTCCTTATTAAAGTGAAATACTCTCACCCATAAAATACTTTAAGAGAAATAAAATACATATTTTATTACATAATAAAAATGTAATAAAATTCAGCACCTAATAATAAAGCACATCAAAAGTAGAGGGACAGTATTTTATTCAGTGGAAAGTACTAGGATCTTCATTTCTGATCTGGTCCCCAGCTTTAGATCCATGACACAGAGGATGTGCCTGATTTAAAGCAGATGATTCCCCAGAATGCTCATTTATCTTAATCCTACTCCAGGTTTATTATGTGACCTCTTGTGAGGCTCCGATGTTACTTGGGAGCACCCATGCTATTAATTATAATCTAAAGGAGAGGTCGTTAGAGAGCCATAAGACAGAGTAATGACCGGCGAGAGATATCTATTTAGTGAGAAGCCAATCTTTACAGACAGCAGGGACACTGGAAACCTGTGCTAATAAAGATCAATATAATGTCTGGGTAACATTTGATGGATTTCACAACGCTAGCCAACATTTACCCTCAGCACAATACTTATCTAGGATCAGATAATATTTTGACTTCTTAGTTGCAAACTCCAACTATATGGACTATACTTCCAAGGGCAAAAGTAGTTTACGCAGCAGCAGTGCCCATGATGTCATTTTCTCCCCTCTTGGCTGCCTGGGGGAAGCTTGTAGATTGGCATATATTCTGCTGACCTCTAGATTGCATGGTAACTACTGTAGGAGTGCCCTGGTAACATGATGTTGGAGTCCTGAGATGAACGGCTGGTAATAAAAGAGATAGACGGAAACATGGAAAAATACATTTGTCCAGGGCCCCTAAAAAATGAAAGATGGTTGGGGTTTAGCTGAGTGCTCACTCACACTATACAGGAAGGTGAGAACATACTCCCTAATTAGCTAATACGGAAGCCTTTTCGAGGAGCCGGAGCAAGTGTAAATATAGTAACAGTTGGCTTGATGGACAACTATCAGTAAAAATGTACTTCTGTTTAGTTGAAAGATTACATGACACTTTACATAGAAATTATTTAATGAAATAACACAAATTCCCTGATTGAGCCCTATTTGCTCTGTATAGGTTTATCAGGGGGCTGACATGTTGTTTGGTCATCTAGGGTAACACCAGCATGTCCACCCACTGCTAGACCTATATGGAGCAGAGCTGGCTCAGTAGGGTACTTTATTGTATTATTTTATTAAAGCATTTCTCTATATAAATATACATGTGATGTCATCTTTCAGTTCAGCATACGTTAACGTTTTGACTGCAATATTAGTGATTATATTTGGAGACCGTTATATTTATATAGATTATTTTATATGCATAATTATCTTATTAAAGACTCATGCTTACAGGAAAAAATAAATCACATTGACAAACTATTAAATTTATTTTGTTAATATGTCATTATATTGACACCAACCTTTTAGTAAAGGTCCAATATTGTCATGGCTTTAATACAATAACCTGTTAATTTTCCAAGAATGTGAAATTCTAGAAATAATTAATAAGCCCCCAAGAAAATGATTTGGAGAATAAAGTCACCTGGTGGGGACATTGTATTCTAGGCTAGACAGTGGTATTGAACCACGTTAAGTCATGCTTACATTTTTTTATGTTTTTTGTTATGCAATCGTGTATCCAAACACATGCAAATCTATGCTTTAATGTAAATTGGAATAAATGCAATTCCCATGTTGGATTCTGTATAAATGAACAAGCAACAAGTAATTAGGAGGACGGAGTACACGTTTTTCATGGATATACGGTCATTTTTTTTAAATCTATATAAATGTAAGCAATTTTTTTCTGTAATAGTTTTTAGAGCAACACGCACATCATATTTTATATAATGGCGAAGAGAGCAACATCCAGAAAATGTCAGAGCAAAGAATTAGATAAATGCATATTATTAAAATAAAAATTTTATTTTTGGGTTCCAGTTTTTTTCATATTTTTTTTTTGCAGACTTTCTTCAGTGGTTTGATACTCCCATTATTATATCTCCCAGCTTTTCAAAAGAATGGGTGGGTGTACCTTGCAATCAGACAGCTCCTGTAGACATCACGGTGATGCCCACTGCACACATGCAGGATGTCCGTGTCCCACAAGATGGTGATCATCTTCTGTATAGGCTCGGTGTACAAGAACAGTGCAATGTGAACAATTGCATCCATCAAATATCTGTACAGTTTATAGATTGGAAACTACCAGATGCAAGGTGTTATCGATTGATGCATGGACCCCACAACTTAATGCTTGCAAGGTACAGTGCAAACAAGTGTGAGTTTAGCTCCAAGTATATTACATTATTTTTACCCTACAGCATGGAAAAACACAGTCCCAGGGAACAATATTTAAGGTTCTTGTATATTTTAGTCCAGACTGGGTTATATCTGGCTGCTAGAAGTAAGGGGATCAGACTCACCTGTATCTGTTCTAGAGAGCTATTTACCAGGCAGGAAAACTATGTTTTGGGCCTAGTGTGTTTGGGAAAACTAGAAGGAGAAGCTGATTATCTGTTTACGGAGTGGTCTGTGACTTGCCGAAACCTGAAAAAGGCTGGCCTTGTATATAATGGAAAACCCACCTGGGAGATTGCATTGCATTGAAAGACCGTGCGGTACCAAAGGTCCCAGATAAACCTACACCAGCAGGAACAGGCCTGTCACACTGCATATGGTCAGACATGCATTGCAGCAGAGCCATGGATTAAAATGGAAACTGACCATTTGCAGAATTATTTGTGACGACGGCTAATAATCCCAGTGATGAGTCAGTCATAGAAATGATGAAGCCAAAGGAATGTGAAATTACATTTTATTATGGTGATGAGTTCCTTAACCCCTTGAGATCCAGTGCTGTACTGCAATAGATTCCACTTTGTCTGTCACCCAAAGGATTGGAGTGATTTACAGAAACATTCACTGGGGATAAATCTGCTTTACACTTTGATGTTTTATTTATTCAGTATTCAGATAGGCTTCTTACTTTGTGCTAAAAATAAACCCACTGTATTGAGCAGCCCATGAATCTGTGGCACATTTAGCATTATCTAAATGTGCGTTTTGGAAGGGGAATGAGCCAATTTCTAGATCTATCACTCCATTTAACTTGGCAGATGTGTTCTTGTTGAGACCTTGCACCAATGTGAGCGAAATAGAAGACACAATGCAATGCAGTAAGGATCATTCAATATATAGGAGATACATTATGGTAAAAAGATGTGATACTAAGGCTTAGAGTTCTGCTCCAGACTCTTGCACAGAATTTGAACTTGTGGTTTACTCGGCTGAGCAGCTAAGAGGAAACATGCAGTGGTGTATTTTGGTTTTGTGCGACTAGATTCGGACACCTCCACCCAGCCTGCACAACCAGGACATGCCCCAGCACCCACACTACACCCCTAGGACGTAACCGAGCACACGTACTGCACACCCAGGACATGCCCCAGCACTTTACTACACCCCTAGGACGTAACCGAGCACACATACTGCACACCCAGGACATTCCCCAGCACCCACACTACATCCCTAGGACGTAACCGAGCACACGTACTGCACACCCAGGACAAGCCCCAGCACCCACACTACACCCCTAGGACGTAACCGAGCACATGTACTGCACACCCAGGACATGCCACATCGTTCACATTGTAGACCCAGTACATGCCTCATCGGCCACATTGCAGACCAAGGACATGCCCCATCACCCAAATTGGACACCCAGGATATGCCCCAGCACTCACATTGTAGACCCAGAACTTGTGTCTAGTGGCAGGCAGCATGGTGTCTGCCCAGGCGCACAGACATTCCACCATGCTGTCTCTCGCGCTCCCTGCATGGTCTTAAAGACTGAGCGCCAGCAGGTCATGTTACCACTGCCATGTTACAACTCAGACACGTGTGGGGAGCGTTGTGTGCTTGGGCAGTGTACAGACACCATGCTGCCTGTTCTCTGGCAGAGGGTTAGTAAGGGGGAGATATTTTGATCTCCCCTACCAGCATCTTTGCCGGCAAGCTTTTTTAAAAAATTTTTTAAGGGCAGCTATGTTAGCTGTCGCCCTAGATACTCGCCCTGTCCAACTTTTGCAGTATACTGCGCTGGAAACGTGACTTTTAGGGATCAAACCCCGCCTATTGAAAGGTATTCATTTAACCAGTCCAAAATTCACCACTTCTCATTTGTTGGAATGAGATCCCCACACTTTCCATTATTATCTAAATTTACACAAGTATATTCGTAAAATAGGGGAATCAGAAATCCAGCCATGTATACATACAATAGCACAATGCAGGACTATTTCTGGCAGCAGTGCAGTTGATCTCATTAGTAGTCCCTCTGAGACCTTTCTCTTTTTGTATTTAGAATATCCTGGAACGATTGTTACCCAGCTCTTTAAAGTGACCTTTATTTGTACTTGGAATATTCCATGCATTATTTAGAATATTCATGTATCTAACCTGTTTTCATTATTTATCAAGTTTGCTGTTTTTATGAATCTGCAGTGTATTGCTAGGAATAGACCGTAGACAGTCACTACCGAATTGTGTAAACTAAATATATCCTTTAAACAAAAGGCACTAAACGCATGTTGCTGGAGTTGGCGACAGATTATGGTACTCAATCTTGCAAGTAGCAGAAATGAAGTTGGCACTCCGAAGACACAGGTATGATGCAAAAATAGTGAAGATTTATTGGAAGATCATATCCAGAAATGCAAAACAAACATGGAAGGGTGCAGGAACAGGCAACTTTACGTGTTGATTAAGCGCTCTTCAGCATGAAACGCATAAAGTCGCCTGTTCCTGCACCCTTCCATGTGTGTTTTGCATTTCTGGATGTGATCTTCCAATAAATCGTCACTATTTTGCACCATACCTGTGTCTTCGGAGTGCCAACTTCATTTCTTCTACTTGCCTTCTACTTCGTTTTGTCAGCGGTGGTTTGTGCACCTGAAGCAAACAGCAGTGAGCTATTTTTACAAATTCTTTGCCAGCAGGCTGGAGCCGGGATTTCTGTGGAGAGGAGACTTTTTTGTTACATACTCTATCTTGATACTTACAAGGGACTGTCTGGTGCTCAAAACTCCTCTTTACATTGCTTAAAATATGGAAATTTTACACTTAAATAAATGTGTACATTTGCAGAGGTTCAGGGTGGCCACCTTTCAGTTTCTCTGATTCAGCAACCAATAAGAATTGGTATGGGATGTCCTGTTTCCCTAGTGATGTCATCATACAATGTGTTATATTATTACAGATCCTAGTGTCTACTAGAGCATTATAAGTTAGTTCCCTGTCATTCCATAATGTCAGTCATGTAATCAAAGCATTCCATCTCTCTCATATAAATGCCAGCTGGCTGTGGATGATTGGCATTCCTTCTCTCACTCATGTATATACCAGATGGCTGGGGATGATAGGCATTCCATCTCTCTCTCTCATATAAATGAGAGCTGGCTGTGGATGATTGGCATTCCTTCTCTCACTCATGTATATACCAGATGGCTGGGGATGATAGGCATTCCATCTCTCTCTCTCATATAAATGAGAGCTGGCTGTGGATGATTGACATTAATGATCACTGAACATTATCTGTTTCTCTGAATTATGTACCTGTCAGTCTATTCAACTCTGTATTACAAATGCATTTTCCCTTTAGAAATAAGCTCCTATCCTTGGCTATGAGTGGGTTACCTTGGTCTGAAAGTCCACATTTCAGTACTGTCCTTAGCTGGTAGTCAGTTTCATTCAGACAGGAAGCAGAACAGTGAACATCCTGCTGGTTACTACATACCACTCACTGCTTTCTATTGCACATCACACTGGAAAAAATGCCTGGGTACACAATACAACCAGTAGTTTTGAACATGCACCAAAGTGAATTTAAGGGACTAGACTGTCCCTTTAATCATAGAGAAATACATTTCTGATAAAAAAAATCCTCATATTAGATATTATCTAATATGAAGATTTCCGTTTTATGATTTTCTTTATGATAACAGTGGTATTCGGTATTACCGTATTTGCTCGATTATAAGACGACCCCCCAAACTTTGTATATTCCTTTAGGAAAAAAACTAAAAGCCTGAATATAAGACTACCCTATAGGAAAAAAAAGTTTAACTTGTATATATGTAAATTGCTTTTTAATATTTAGTATAAAATTGATATTATACAAATGCATTTCTTGTTTTTATTTCTTCTCTCTCCCCCCAGCGTTGTCTCTCTCTCTTCTCCCCTCCCTCCAAACTAATATCTCTGTTCCCCCCTCCCTCCCCTAGTCTCTCTCTCTTCCCCCCTCTAGTCTCTCTCTATCTGCCCCCTCCCTTCCCTAGTCTCTCTCTCTCTTCCCCCCTCTAGTCTCTCTCTATCTCCCCCCTCCCTCCCTCTAGTCTCTCTCTATCTTCCCCCCTCCCTCCCCTAGTCTCTCTCTATCTCCCCCCCTCCCCTTGATTCTTTACCTGGTGGCTAGTGGGGGCAGCCGGGGGATGTCTGCACGTATTGTGCAGACATCCCCCAGCTGCCCGATTCTCCCTGGTGCCTAGTGGGGCAGCAGAGGATGTCTGCGCGACGAGCGCAGACTCCCCTGCTGCCGCCCGGCACGCTCGCCGGGACTTCTGTGACGAAAGCGGAAGTACCCGGCTTCTTCATAAAAGCCCCGGCGGTCATGCCGGGCGGAAGCAGGGGAGTCTGCGCTCATCGCGCAGACATCCCCTGCTGTTAGAGAGGGGGATCCAGGTCCCCTGCAGCTCTGCTGGGGACCTGGATCCCTGTGTTATAATCTGACCTCAATTTGAGGTCAGATTATAAAACGACCTCGAATGTAAGACCATTTGCTCTGAAAAAAACCTCTTCTTATATTCGAGCAAATATGGTAATAGGTACCTATATATGTTTTTAATTTATTATTATTGGCATAATTTGATGTAGAATGTATCCAGTATTAATTGGTAAATGTTGGCCATTTGATATTTAACTGTGTTTAAGAAATAGTACAAAATGCATATAGACAGATTTTTTATTGTTAGTGTTTAACTATATTTAAGTAATGAAACGGCAATATTTAAATGTGAGTCAGGCACTTTGTAGCTAATCACATCTATGTAATAATATAACTGGACAAGTAATGAATACATTGTATCCGGAGAAGAGGTGTGTCCATAGACTCCAATATTAAAGAGTGATGCTGTGACTGAGGGGGTGTGCACTTGAAGAAGCCACGCCAGGCAAAACACGTCCAACATGCCTCAGGAGTCCGATTGACAGCTTGTACTTGCTGACGTCTTGCTGACTCGCGGCTGGTTCCTGCCAATCCACTGAGTCGCTAATACTTTGTGTCCTACACACCTGGATTAGCAGGCTATGATAGTGTGCGCACAGTGAGTTACGTTGAACTCACAATTCTTTTAAGTAAGCCTTATTTAACCATATTTAAATAAAATTTTATATTACTGAATTTCACTTTTGTGGCATTTTTTTTCTGCCCTATTCCTCTTGTCTCCATTCTATAATACACACATGCTGAGCTGTCTTTCTAAGAAAGACAACAAAGTCATCACTTCAAACAACTTCGGGGGACCTCAACCACATGTACATAGAGAGCAGTATACTACTTCTGGCTTGTGAGTATAACTCCTATCATTCACCATATATATATATATATATATATATATATATATATATATATATATATATATATATATATATATATAAAAAATTAAAAACAGAGTACACTATTGTATTTTTTAATTTCTTTTTGGGTACATGCAACACAACTGGGACCTTCAATCAAATTCATTTTACCTATTTGAGGCATGAGTATGGTTTAAAAGTCTGTGTGTTGATTTTTCTGTGGTCCCATTTAAAATATTTATTTAAGCACAAAAAATATTCACAATACATAAATTTTATTGAAAAAAACTTTTTGAAAAAAAAATGTCTGCACTCCACCTTTATATCTGTCCCTTTAATCATATTGCTGCTATCTGTAATGAAATAATGTTCTGTATGCACATGGATGATGGTCTGTGAATATAGTTGTTTTGTGAGTATTGTGAGTTTAGTATCTGTAGTAGAAACATAAAATGTGTCTGCAGATAAGAACCATTCGGTCCATCTAGTCTGCCCAATTTATTTTTTAATCCCCCGTTCCCGGTAGTAGCATAGCAAAACCTTTTTTTCAATCCTAGAGCAAAATTCCTGCCAACTAACACAATTTAATATCTTCCTTTATAACTAGGCTTTGATGACCTCCAGTGTCTCTTCTTTAGAATCTTCAAAGTTCATACTACCACTACTAAATAAACTGACAAGCGTATTGGTCTAAGAATACACTGATGTAGTAAATAGCCCATTAGAGGATCACAAGGGGCATCAAACTTTGGTAGTGTCTAACTTGTAAATTGCATAGTTTTGTTTGTTTGTTCCTGTTCAACACATTGTTCAAACAAAAGTACTTTGTGAATATTGCAAGAGGATAAGTGCAGAGGAACTGGATCCTCTTATAATGAGCATGTGAAGTACCAGCTTCATTCACTACATGGTATCTACCACCCTGTGTTTTATTTATTTTTTATCTGTGACTGTAATGATTGGTGGGGCATGACTTTTGTTTAATGTGCATACGTTATCCTGTCGTTATCGTGCATCACCATTTTCTAAGCGCCAAGTCACATTATAGACACTATAAATACAAAACAAAAGTAATACACTGGAAATATAGACATAGACTTATTATGATAAAGGGGTCTTCATCTAATAGTTTTATAAAAGGGCAGATTATGCACCAGAGTAGTCCTTGTATTGCTAAATCTCTTTCCAATGTCGTCTTACGAGCGATGGTGTAAGTGAAGCAGCAGTAAATACTTTGGTAGTAAAACAAATCACTCAGTGCTTCTTTATGCCTAAGGTATTTAAATTGGATTGTCTGGTAATGTGAGCACCATCCCTTGTAATTCATGTCTTCATGAGGATTGGTGGAAAGCAATAAATAAAGATACAGGAGAATAAAAAGAAAGGAAATGGAGACTGATCCAAATCTGCTGCCTTTAATAAGACATATTGCTCCCGGAGATGTGACATGTGCATTTAATATTAAATATTATTCATTTTAAGATGTTACTGAGAATATTTTCTAAAAGTAATCCACATTATAAGTCCATCACAGCCGGTATATGGTGCCAACAAAACCTAGAAAAACAGAACTGTTAAATATTCCTCAAACTATTAAGATTTGAAAATGTATCTAATGAGTGATTTGCAGATCATAATTCCTATAGTTGGTGGCATTTTTTTGAACTGACTGTAGGTGTTGAATCTTGATTCTAAGATCAGAGCTAATATTCACACAGTGTGTTATACTTGGTTACAAGTTCTTAATTTGCTGTGACATGTCTTGAGTTTTATTCATCCGTTTGACTAATAATGGCTTACAGGGAAAATGAAATACTTAACAAGGACTTTATAAGATCTCCTGTAAAGCACTTGTTAAATTGTCACTAAAGTTTTTTTCATTTATTTTTGAAGTTTTTTGCTTCTTTGATAAAAGCAATCCTTGAAAAGGCTGTACCACTTGCCCAAAGTAAGTCTGATGTGTATCTTTGGACCAGGCTGCCTTAGGGCACTGATGGACCCTGGGGAGATCTTTCATTAGAGAGCCCCCCCTCCTCCCAATCATATTTACAAAAATATCAAAGCATTATCAAGTTACATGGGCAGAAGAAATATAAACTATTAGCCATCTTTTACTCACTCTTTCTCTGGATTTTTCTTAACATGTGACTATGGGCAGTTGCGCTCTTCATCTTACCCAGTTCTGTGCCTGACCAGTAGTGGAAGATCCTTTGTGAATCTTTTTTTTTTTTTTTTTACACTTCCCCCTCTTTGTGTTTATTTAATTCTCAGTTTAGGCAAATTTCCACCTTGCCCATTGGATAAAGCATCCCTGCTTTAGCATTACCCCTAACCTGTCCCGCTTAAAGATATTGGACGACAATACTGCTCAAATGCAGAGTCCCACCTCCAAAGCCCCGACATCCCGCGTTGCCAGTGAAAAAGGTCGGGAGGTACGCAGTTGCAGATTAACTTTCAACTCTGAATCTCCGCCACAGCAGAGCTCAACAAGGATGCAGACCTGCATTGGCTGTGCTTAAGCTGGGACTTAGGAAAGTGAGAGTATTTAAAGATTTCCTAATGTATTATCCGTAACCATCTGTGCACATTTAGCATCAGGAATTCGTCCGGTTTATCCCTGCACAATGTATAGTTAAGTCAGTGAGTAGAAATGTGCATCTCATCTGCAACTCTTCTTTTAGTGAATAGATGCTAGGGTAGGGGTAGGCAACCTCTAGAAGGTTGTGGACTACATTCCCCTTGATACTTTGCCAGCATTATGACTGTAAGAGCATTGTGGGAGATGTAGTCCATGATGTCTGGAGTGCCTACCCTTCTGCATGCCACTTATTTCTTCGAGTATATTATGTAAAAATAATGATTGCCTCTGAATCCTGGGCAGTGGGATCTGCGAGCTAACCTTAATCAGAAATGTTTTTAGCTTTCCTACTCCTTTTAAAACAGACAAACAAAACTGATTTATTTTGCATTCTAGCTTCTCAATAACTGTGCTACAGTTTTGTATTTTGTATTTAACTATAAAAAGTCTCCACGCAACTATTTGTGCTATTTGGGATTATTCTCTCATTACTCTGTTCTATATTTAAAGGGACACTAAACATTTTTTTCCCCTTGTGCTTCTAATACAGAAGCACAAGTGAAATGTCCATTGCCCCTAGTATGAGGACAAACTGGCGTGTACTTTTGATCTATTAAGATACACGTTGGGTTTACTTACAAGTCCCGGGACATGTTTTTTTTAACCCTTGATTCCTTGAAGGAAACAAGGGTTAAGCAAGTTGGAATGTCCCTTTTTATTACCACTATAGTGTTTATGAGGTGCCTCACAGCATCAATCTGTGCACATTAAAATTCATATGGCTGCATGATCAGTTTTATATCGCAAATAACGTTCTCCTTTTATATCAATCGCCCACAACTTTACTTGGCAGCTTTGATCATGTTTGAGTTAAAACAATGCATCCATCTCTCCTGGTCTATTCATTAAGGCTACCTCAACTAGAGGACACAGTCTTAAATTAGAGGGGCAAAGGATTCAAAGTAATATTAGAAAGTATTACTTTACTGATAGGGCAGGGGATGCACGGAATAGCCATCCAGCGGCAGTGGTAGGGGTTAGTTAACACAGTGAAGGAGTTCAAGCATGTAAAAAAGTATTAAGAAAATTTTGGAAGACTAGATGGGCCACATGGTTCTTATCTGCTGACACATTCTATGGTGTTTATTGACTAAAAGGCAAGTTGAGCTGAACATTTTAATCTCATCAATTTAGCTATACATTGTGCAGGGTCAATCTTGCTGAGTGTGCACAGTGTATAGTTAAAATGTGAGATGAAATGTTCAACTCTGCTCACCTGCAACTCACCTTTTAGTGAATAGACCCCTGTGTTTCTAAAGGGTGAACTGTGGAGTTCTGACTAAGGAATTAATCAAATTAGGCATCAATGGCAAATTCTCCAACTTGACTATCTTTCCAGACATACTATAAATGTCTACTTGTTTCTATTCTTTTGTCACTTTGCTGGATAGTGAATAGACCACAGTATGAAGTGTACTCAAGGAAGTTGTTTTAAACAGGGAGGAAGCCCCCCAAATTATTTTAGTGAGACAAAAGGACATGTATGTGTAATTTGAGTGGTGTACTAATTGCAATTCAAAAGAACGGGACTGCCATGTCACGTAGCATAGCTACCGACAACTGTCTCTCTGTCATTGGTGTATGCGCGCGTCAATTGTGCACAACACAACCAATGAATGGTGAGGAGATGATCATTCCCTCCCCTATTGGAGGCGTGTTCAGAATGTGCACCTATTCATAAAGCAGACTCCCCGACAAATTCTGCTGCCTCCGTTGGCTACGTACTTTCAGGTTGTGCCGGCATTCATTGCACTGGTGCAGCCAATTTATTAAAAAAATCACCCTGATTAGTGTCTGAGGTCCCTCTCCCGCACATAAAAGTGTTGCAATTTATAAAAAGGCACAATCGCCTTTATACATAACAATCGGCAATTGCGTCTTCTTTTACTCTTCCCGACACTTTACAGTGTGTGAGGTTTTTATACATTTAACCCCATTGTCCATAGAATATCTCGGTGACTACAGTGAGACCGTCCGTTGACAGTCGCTCTCTCTGATTGGGTTAAGCACGCGTCAGTCAGGCGCCACACAGCCAATCACCGGCTGGCGGGTGGGATTAATAGAGTGCACGGAGAGCTTAGTGCTTCTTTAATTATTTTCTCCAACAAGCCTCTACATTTAAAATTTCATCCTTTCCAAATAAACAGAGATGTAAATAAATTAATCTGCAGCATTAAATTGGGGGCTAAACGTACAAAAAGCAGTTCTAGATCAACACTCTAAAAGTGGAGCAATGAACAGGTATATAACTTTGGTTCCCATGGTGACAGCACCGTTTTTAAAGCTCTGCCTCCGATTTTCTCTTTAGACATAAACCCAATTAGATGACGCCTGTGTAGATGATTAATACAATGCACATGCCAAACTTTCAGGGAGCCTTACAGAACACAAGCTGGATGACTTTTTTTTTTTTTTTTTTAATATTGATTTCTCCTTCTTTGTGAAAGTAGTAAATGTAATTTGTTTCCCTTTTTCAATCCATCTGTGCTTCCATTGAACACTTTACTTTGATGTGCTTCATCCTTTGGCTGCGTAATACAATATCCATTTAAAGAATTTCTAATTCATTGAGTTATACAGATGGGCCCAGAGTATCTTAAAGTGCCTTCCATTCAGATTTCGTACTCGGTACCTCACGCTTTATTCAGATCTATTTAGTATTGTTGTCTCGGAATCATTATAAAAAAAGATAAAAGCTTCCAGGGTACATGTGCTATTGGGTATTCCTGGTCTTGTGTACTTTGGACCAGCAGTTCTGCAGCTACACAAGTACAGCTATTAGCAGACCCCAAAAAAGCTTTCAAACTGGGGTGAGCCCTGGATACTCACAGTCTAACGAGCATTTGTGATGACATCATCTCCATCAATGAGTTAATAGGCATTTGCAATAATAAAAGCTGGGGAAACAGCTGAGAGTTTTGAAAGTGCATTAGATTCAAACTAAAAACAACATGGCATAGTGTATGTTAAACATGTGTCTGGAGTTCTTACCAGTGTACGATTCCCCTGCTGGGATTTACCAGAATGCAGGCAAAACAAATGTACTATGTGATGCCAATATCACATTGTGAGAGCAGGTGCTTGCACTCATCTACTGCCACAATGTGTGTGTGTGTGTGTGTGTGTGTGTGTGTGTGTGTGTGTGTTTTATTAATATTTTTTTTCTTTAGCCACAACGCCTTGATAACAAAAAAGATTTCTATGCACAATGGATATAAATCTATAAATCCTTTTTCAATGGCATTGTGAGAATTATGGTAGCTGCAGGCTCCAGAAAGTGATACGATTCCCCATCGACAGAAGAAAGACACTGGATAAGTGGCAACGTACTTGGAAGTACATACTCAACAGAAGATAAGCTAGCCATTGTTTATAGTTTTTAAGGTATTTTTAATGACTTTTTGGAATTTGGTTCAAACATTTTTTGCACATTTTAGAAATTAACTCTGTATATTTCTCACCGAAAGCAATTGCCAATAAGTTCAATTTACAATCACCAGTTGGGCTTTAAAGTACCTTATTGGGCCCTCTTTGCTTAGATTTACACTTTCGGGGGCGGCCATGTTGTTTAGAATCTTGGGTCTCATGAAAGAAGATCTGGCCCTGATAGAGCTATACAAAGGAAGAGGGCTCCATATAGTACCGTATTTGCTCGAATATAAGACAAGGTTTTTTTCAGAGCAAATGCTCTGAAAAATACCCCTCGTCTTATATTCGAGGTCAGAGCTGCAGGGGACTTGGATCCCCCTCGATAACAGCCGGAGGATGTCTGCGCAATGCGTCCTTCCAGCTTCATCATAAAAGTCCTGGTGGAAGTGCCAGGCAGGAGCGAAGGCAGGAGCGCGAGCCACCAGGAGATTCCAGCTGTCCGTCATAATGGACGGATGTGTCGGGCAGCATGGAGGATGTCTGCACGTATCGTACAGACATCCCCCGGCTGCCCCCACTAGCCACCAGGGAGAGACAAGGTGAGTGGGAGGGGGCGGGGAGAGACAAGGGTAGGGAGGGGGGAGAGACAGACAAGGGGATGGGCGGGGAGACAGAAAGAGACAAGAGTATGGGGGAGAGAGACAAGAGTATGGGGGAGAGAGACAAGAGGAGGGGGGAGAGAGACAAGAGGAGGGGGGAGAGAGACAAGAGGAGGGGGGAGAGACAGAGACAAGGGGGGGGGGAGAGAGACACACAAGCGGAGGGGGAAGAGATGAGGTGGAGGAGGTGGAGAGAGAGAAAAGTTTGGGGCGGTGGGAGAGACCGACAACGCTGGAGGGGAGAGAGGCAGCATTGGCACATAAAAGGAAATAAAAATAAGAAATGCCTTTGTTTAATATCATATTTTTTTTATTAAATATTAAAAAGCAATTTACATGTGAATATATACAAATTGAACTTTTTTCCTATAGGGTAGTCTTATATTCAGGCTTTTAGTTTTTTTTCCTAAAGGAATATCTAAAGTTTGGGGGGTCGTCTTATAATCAGGGTCGCCTTATATTTGAGCAAATACGGTATTTTGGGGTCTACTCAATAAAGAGAGAATTGCAGGAAATTAAGATGGGAATTTGAAACTTTAGGCCAAATTAGCAGAGTTCCAACTCGGCTTATTTGGTCTAGGGTTTGAAATTCCCATATCAATTCCCAGCAATTCTCTCCTTGTTTAGTAGACCCTATTATTTAAATGCTTTCATTTAAACATTTCTATTTAAAATACCTACACTCGATGAAATATTTCAATTTAACGTGTTTTGCTGACAGTTGTCATTTAAACCACTGACTCGGCACACAGACGCAGTGCCTAAAGCTACTTATACACATTACAGCGCTGAGCTATAGAAGTAAGCCGCAGCGGCTGGAACTGAAGGTTTAGCTTTCAAAAAAAATCTAAACTTGACCTTTAAGTAAAGCAGTGTTATTTTAAAGTTCCTTTTTGCTCTACTCACACAATTTGCAAACATAATGCGAGCCTTGGATAAGCTCTCATGTATCCCCTTTTATAATGGCTTTGCTATGTTCCTGACAATATTGATGCTTCTTTTTTTATTTGAGTTATAAAAATGTAATCTCTGCCTCTGAATTTCAGCAGTGCATGCATTATTTCCAGATGCACACGGATGTGGATTTGACTCTCTTGTTTTGGTATCTCATGAATCTCTGTGATTAACTGGCTCACAATACACTCCTTAGTTGCCATTTTTCTAAGATGCTTTTGCCATGTTCCATGTGCCTGGCATATGTATTCATTGGCTGTGTCTGTTTATCAGTCTGGTTAGTGGTGTTGGCTGCATTGTGGTTCAAAACCCTCTGTAACATGCCGAAAATCCCTTGGTTTATAAATATTTTGTTTCTTTTTGTAGTTCTTTTTCTCTTTCTCTCCTTGACTTTCCGGATAAGCAAGTTTTTTTTCTTTTCTTTCTACCTGTGTGATAAGTTTGGTTGGAAAAGATAAACCTTGAAAACTGACTGACTGTGTTGGTAGTGTCAAAACCATTATTGTGCCCATCAGAAAATGTATTTATATATAAATGTAATTTTTTTTCTTCAAATGTTTTCAAATGTCTGCTCTTGATATGTGTTGGACATGCAGCATTCCGAATAATGCTGCAATGCCATAGTTGGTTTCACATTTCCTAGCCATGTGTAAAAGGGTTTTGGTGACCCGAAACCAAAAAACATTCAGCCGCTATCAATTCCAGGGCCTCTACCAACAACAAAGTCATTTGTAAGTCAAATCCCAGCACTAGGACAACAGCCAATACATTTCCAAGACTAATACCTAAGCAGCCCACCAGCCATATTCTGATTTAATTATTAGGGCTACACTTCATTCAGATTTTGTAATTAATGTGTGTTTTAATTCAAAGATTTATTATATGCTTTTGAATTGCATTATTATTTTAAAGGTTAGTTCAGATTACGTTCTCTGCATTAATCAAATATAATGACCACTCCTGGTGATCTCATAGAACAGTGATGGCGAACCTATGGCACAGGTGCCACACGGGGCACTCTGAGACCTCTATGATGGCATGTGCCTACAGTGTCACCATTATCAGTTATGTAGGACCCAGTAAATGTTATAATCGAAGACTAGCACATGTGGATGTTGGGCACTTTAGAACACGTGTTTTATTTGAACTCCCCTATGTAAGAGAGATTATAGGAAGAGAAGAAGAGCAAGAACGAGCAGGGTGGCTGATGATGGGCAAAAGAAAATGTATGAAATGAGAAGTCACTTTTGAGAGCTCCATCTTGGCTTGCTGCAGAAGACCAGACTCAAGTTAAAAAAAATACTAACTAGCAAGCTAACATGGTGGTGTTTTCATTACTACTTATAGAACTTAGATCAAGGCCTTGGTATACAGTAGAGTCTTTGCATCATTGTTTCGTGTTTCTATAAATCTAGATTGGGCCATGTTTTCCTTCTATATTATACTGTGCGCCTGTAACCTCATTTGTGTTTGTTAGTAGCTTGCTTTTACATGGTCTTTCCCTGTACTTGTTAAAATCAATTCAAGATTTGACATCCGGATAGAGATCTAGTTCCACATGTACTTGCTCGGAGGCAGTCCTGCAGCACCAGAGTCTTTACATCTTTGTGCTTCCACCTAAGGCATAGAATTGTACCTGTTTCCAATTATTCAATGTGATTTCTTATTTAATGCAGAGCATTAGATATGTATGCAGGATGCCTTGAGATAGAGCTTCCTAAATAAATGGAGATGATATTTCATTTGTACATTATAACTTTTTGGAGTTTATTTGCTGTGCAATGGCAGAAAATGTTTTATTTTTCATCTGTGCTGTTATTTTCTGCATCACTGATAAATGGAGAAATTGCTGGCTGTTCCTTAAAAATGGCATTAACACCACTATGATGTTTTTCTGTTTGGCACTGTAATCACTTTATAATATAAAATGGATTTTTAATTAATTAAGCAGTATGGAGGTTTTTTTTTTTTTTATTAATATATAAACTTTGGTCGTTGATTAAAAAACCCTAGAACAGAGTTGATTTAAATCTTCTAATACTTCACAAGTCAAAATATGTATCCCAACCTATATTCTATTTTATGCACAAAACGTGGTCTACTATATATAAACTATTAGATTGTGTAACTGTTGCTGGAGAGAACTACCCAAAAGTTGAAAGCATGATAAGCGTTCTAGTGCAGAGTGCTAAAGCATAGTGCGCTAAACAGAATAGACCCCACTAAATGGTAAAGTATTGCACCATAATGGTTTCTTTCTTTGTTATCAGGTTTTCGGTGAAGACATTGATTGACCGTTCCTGCTTTGAGACAATTGATGACTCGGCACCAGAATTTGTAAATTTTGCATCCATTTTGGAACAAATCCTAAGTCATCGACTAAAAGGTAATTGATGAATGGAAACTGTGCTAGTGTGTGAATGAGCAGGATAGATTTCACAATGTTACTACCTTTCCACACTTTTGTGGGCTCTAGTTTTTTATTGTATGGATTTATTCTGTAATGAAGGATCTAAGCCACAGGGTATAACTATGGCAGAACTTGACAGATATTCTAAAATAAATAGATAATTGACAGGCTTGCACAACAGTGCAGAAAGTAGCAATTAGTCCTGTTTTACTAATGTTTAAATTGTCATTCTACCATCTGTTGTTTAGCAAATATTACTTCTTAAAGGGACACAACTTTTTTTTTTTAACACTTGCTTGCTTAAAAGAAGCAAGGGTCAAAGAATGAGTTCCCCTTCTCACGTGTAAAGCCGCGTGGATCTATATAAATACACACAGGTTTACTCCAAATTCTACCTCATAACTGAGACAGAGCCTATCTGGATGCTGGTGTACACTAAGCATGTGCACAGCCAACCAGGGCTGGGACTCATCTTGTGTGTCTGAACAGGGTCTGTTGGGGAATGCTAATACAGAGAGTGGCCCTTGTTTTTCCATGGAATCAACAGAAAGGGCCTAGTTAAGGTCTCTGTTGATCCCATGAAAAAACAAGGGTCTCTTTCTGCACTAGCACAGACAGTCACCAACTAGACTGAGCTGCCTGCTTCTCAGGAAAGCATGGCAGCTGCCGGTCAGAGAATAAACTGGCATGTACTGAATTAGGAATACTGATAAATATTTCTAGACTATAAGTGGCAAACAGACCAGTTTAACCTCTTGGTGTCATGCCTAAAAGCCAGTACCTAAGCCAGTAGGCTTTGACATGGGTGACATACGATTGTGTGATCACAGCTATTCTAATTCGGCCTATAGGCCATTGTTAAGTCTATAGAGGTAATAGCATGGATTGTATTTTTTTTTTTTTTTTTAAAAAAGGTGGCAACCATACCTGGAAGTGCACCGAGCAGGCTTAAGGAAATCAGCCTTGTTTTAATACGGAGTCTTCTTCTGGTAGCACAAGTGAGAAATACAATGATAAATTGTCCTTTAAGATCAGCTTTTTGGTTTTTCTTTTCTATAACACTGCCTTACTTTATCTGCTGTTTGCAGCCGACATGTCTTCTATATCTTTGCCTGTGTTTGCTGGTTTACGTGTCATTGTAGTTCACTCTGGATTGCTGGAATCATTCAGCACTGTGATCAATAAAGGGAATATCCTGTTATTTTTGTGTGCAATACAGAGATTTTTTGGTCACATTATTTTGCCAAAGGGACATTAATTTACTGAACAATTGTTTTCCAGCTCAACTATTTTGGCCTGATTCTTGCAGCTTGATGATCAATTCACCTCAGCTCACTGTTTATTGAATAGAACCTTTTCTGTTTAAATCTGTTCCACTCAAGACATTCATATCTCAGTTCAGTGGATTGATGTAAACAGTAGCACTGTTTAATTTGCAACAAAAGCAAAAATGATGCAATGTGAATGTCTGAAACCTCTCCATGGAGAGATGTGCTATTTATTTTTATTTATTTTTGTTTGTTGCTGTGCTAGATAACTTTGTACTGCAAAAACAAAATGTAATTGTGAATAAAAATATTTTAGTGAGTTATGTTGATACAGTAATCAAAGGACTTGGTTATTTTTTTTTTTAGTAAATAAATAAGACACAGAAATAATTGTGTACAATGACAAATAATACAGGTTGAGTATCCCTTATCCAAAATGCTTGGGACCAGAAGTATTTTGGATAACTGATCATTTTCACCAATGAGATATATTAAAGCCTCTCAGCACTGATGGAATACAGTTGTATCAATGCAAATAAACCACTTTCACGGTGATGTAGCTGTGATGTGAAACATGGTTGGGAATCTGCTGGAGGTGTGTCAGTCCTGCACACATTGTATTTCCCTGTACCTGTAGGTGTGAGGGAATCTGAGCATTCATAGAAAGGCTATATCACAGCTTACGTTGGCGGGACACCGAATAAACTGTTGTGCACTTGCATTCTGACAGCTGTGTGTGGAATGTGCAAAATTCCATAACAGATCCTCCACCTGTGTACACTTTGAGTATCCCATATCTGAAATATTTGGGACCGGCAGCATTTCGGATAACCGATCATTTTGGCAGCACAAGCCCTAAAAATGATCTACATTACCTAAATTCAATGTGAGTAACTGTGAGCACATTGAATTTAGATAATATAGATCATTTACAGCAGTAGAGCTGGTGAACTTACCTGCTCCATGGTGCTGCCGAGATGATCTGTCCGTCAAGTGTACTCCCTCCCTCCCATCACAGCACTCTGGGAACTACAATTCCCAGGAGCGCTGACTTCTCAATCACCCAGGAGGGTGAAGCAAAAGGTGCTTTATCCCCTGATTCCAGGAAGGTGAGTATCCTGTATCCGAATTGACCCACATCTGGAACAAAATATCAGATTTTGGGTCATTTTGTATTATTATTATTAGTGTGTCCACACAGATTATTTTGATTACATCAGAGTTTAATTTCTTACTTTGCATTCACGGAGACTCGCCTACAATTTATAATTTTCCTTGCACAGCATTTATGGATATGGCAAATATAAGAAAAACCAAAATCTGTGTTTAACAACAAAAAAGTTCAAGTGATTTTAAATTAAAAGGTAGCGCAGTACGCGATGGGAAGTTGTTATACCATTGGTTGGGTCTTGCTTTTTCAGATACAAATTGTGCCTTTTGAGTGTGATGGGGAGGAGAATCCTAATTTAAACTCATTGCTATAATTCTTCGAGATCACAGTGAATCACAGGTATGAATATGAAACAGCAGAACTCAGTGGTGTGTTAGAAAGCACAGAGATTGTAGAACTTCAGTGCTCTCAGATATCTGTGTCTTTCATATAACTCGATAGTACCTGCGGCTTCCTCTACCGTAGCTTTAATCAGAATTCTACACGGCACAGCTTCGAATCCACCCAACCTTTTACTGGGAATTATACTGTATATCCCGCGGTGCTCTTAAACCGCTGACCTGTGCTCAGCGCGGCAGAGTTACTCTATATGATTTATCGTTATTTGTTAAGGAATCATTATATCAGTAAGGAGGTCTGCCTGCACCACCTGTTGTTGTGGTTACAGCATTATCAGAGTTAAGTCAACTGTTTTTCCCCTTATATTTTCATTTTTGGTTCTTAATTCTATGAGGATTTTTTTCTTATTGCCTTTTTGAGGATGCAGTGAATTAGAAGACATATGTTACACATATGTTTTCTCCTTAAAACTGTGTTTTTACTGGTTTTAGGATGGGGTATGGCCTTGGATTCTTGCATAACCAAGGGGAAAACTCATAGGGGTGTCTGTGAAACACAATGCAGGAAATGTGGGAGGAAGGGGGCATAACCACTCACTTGCCAGCTAACTGGCTGTGCGAATGTATGTACAGAGGGCTTAGAACGCTCTATGCCCAGTTAAGAATGTTTGAATTGACATTATCCAGTTTTCCACCAAAGTTGGACACCAGAGAGTGCGTGTCTCTTCAGTCAGATCTGGGACACTCGCGAGGCATGCACAAAGGGTGGTGTTTTGCAATCTCTATGATGAGAAGGCCTCCTGAGTTCTGAATGCTTCAAATTAAACCACTGTTAACAGATATGGAGCTTACTCACTAATCTGTGTATTGTGGATATAGAATGCACAAGTTTGGAACATGCTTTACTCCTGCTTCATTATTTTGGTGGAAGTTATGTAATGTCTGCTCACTGATAATTCACTGTAGAATCTACACAAATTATTCTAGCAAATATTAGACTCATAAATTCTTTCAATCATTGTGCTTCTCCGTACAGGAGAGAGCGACGGTCTGCCGACTGTCACTCTCTGTGATTGGTGTGTGTGCATGTCAATCGTGCCACACAATCAGTGGGGAGGAAATCATCGTCTCCCAGGGTGGAGGAGTGTTTGGTGTCACAGACACCCCAGGTTCTTAACTTACCTGGGTATATTTGCTACAGAAGGCAGATCGAGTCACAGTTGATGCTGCCTCCTTGTACTCATGTATCCCACATAAACTAGGACTCCAAGCTGTTGAATTCAGTAAAAAAAAAATTGTTGACACATAATTACTTTATGTTTGAGGGGGATTCCTACTTACAAAGATGTGGGATGGCTATGGGGGTCAAGTTTGCCCCAGCCAATGCCAACCTATTTTTAGGTTGCTGTGAGTCGTCCCGCATCTTTGGGTCTAGCAATCCCTTCAGAAGTAATATTGTATTTTACTCGAGATATATTGATGATTTGATTTTTTTATCTGGAAGGGAGTACAGGACCTATCCTTGGAATTTGTATTTATAAATGTTAATGAGTTGGGTCTACATTTTACTGAACTATAATACTCAGTGTTAATTACCTCGACCTTACTCTTAAGGCCCAGGAAGAAACAAATCATACAGAAGTTTATAGAAAACCCATAGCTGGTAATACCATTATCCATGCCGCCTCTTGACATCCTACTCACTTTCACTTTGGGATACCAAAGGGACAGTTTATTCATTTGCGTAGGAACTGTTCCACCTGGGAGCCTCATGTACATCATGCAGATGAGTTGTCTAGTCACCTTTTAGCTAGAGGCTACCCCCGAAAACAAATAAAGACAGCAAGGGTAATAGTTGATAAGCTAGATCCTAAGGAGCTCCTTAAGAACAAGGTCAATAGGGATAATCGATCTGGAGCGACCAAGGTGACATTCATAACCCTTATTCAGCACAGAATATGACAACATTTGTGAAATAATTAGAACCTGTATAGCTATTCTCTATGCCACGATAAAAAGTGTCGCTTCTCTGCTAAAAAAAACATGCTCACTCCTAGCATGCTAAAAAGTACTAGAGAAGGGACACATACGTGGCTCACTGTCCATGGTAATTTTCGCTGTGACATCACACGTCGCATATGTTGTTCATATATCTCAGCCTCAAGAGCCTTTTCTTCAACAGTTACTGGCTGTACTTTCCCTTTAAGATTCTGTGCAAATTGCAATACCCAGGGGGGTAATTTATATTCTTACATACCAATTTTGCAGTATGTGGGTAGGACCAGTCATGCATTTAAGTGTCGTATGCGGGAACGATTTAAAAGTAATATCAGGAAGTATTACTTTACTGAGAGGGTAGTGGATGTATGGAATAGCCTTCCAGTGGAAGTGGTAGAGGTAAACACAGTCAAGGATTTTAAGCATGCGTGGGATAGACACAAGGCTATCCTAGCTATAAGACCGGGAACGGGGGACTAATAAAAGTACTCAAAAAAAAAAAAAATTGGGCAGACTAGATGGACCGAATGGTTCTTATCTGCCGACACATTCTATGTTTCTATATTTGGGTGCTATTTAAAGAGAGGGGACCTAGTCCCCTATTGGGAAACATTTTCAATCTCACCCCAAGGGCCTTGCAATAATACATTGTCAAATAATAGAGAGGGTAACTTTACCACCTCGTGAGGCGACCTACATAGCAAATTATGCCAACTTGAGGTCTTATTGGATCTTTGTATTACACAACAACAGACTGGTCTCAATTCAGAGTGCAATGTGGGATATTTTTGGCTGATTTCGGATGAGGACTCATTACCATTTGTTTTACATTCTAAATGTTATTAATACCTAACTAGTGTATTCATTTGGTTTTGCAAATTGTTGCTTAAACAATATATTTTGTATCCCTGTAAATATTAAATACTAGTCCCTTAAAATACCATATATTTTTTACTACGGATAGGTACCTGACCTTTACCTCTTCTATCCATATATTTATATATTGGAATTCTCAATAGTACTTATCCGGTTGTTTCTTTCTAATCAACACTCAATACTTCAATAGTCATTTACACTTGTTTGCTCAAAGGTTTACTGATGGAGGTTTTAGATCACCCTGGTGTTTTTTTCTTGTATTTATTTTAAGGGGCTTTTGTTCTCTTTTTACCTATCCGTCTTCTGTTTGGTATATATTATGGACTTTTTTTGATACAAACCATTCCTACATCTAAGTCTTTTTTGACGAAACGCACCAGGTGGTGCTCAAACACCCTGGGTGATCTATTTCCGCCATTATTTTCTATCTTGGTTTGTGTACTGCTATTTTGATGCTTTAACAAAGACTTATTAAAGATCGCTGTTTTGTCTGTACGCCAAGTAGAGGGCGCCAATACCCGGCACCAGGTGTAATTTCCGGGTCGCCATGACGACCTCCGGAGTTTGTCGAGCCTTGCGCAATGAGATGTAATTACCATTTGGAAATGTGAGGAAATCCGCATAATGTTGCAACACAAGGCAAGTGTTTTATGAAAGCCTGGGATAGGGGGATCTACTATACTCTATTTTAAGTTTCCAATGTTTTCTATCTGAATTTTGTTTACCAGTTGTGTGTAAATTTCCTTTCATTGCTTTCATGAGATTAAGGCAAGGTTCTAATAGTGATCCAGTCACCAAGCAGTCAATGAAATATTCTGGCTGAATATATCACTTTTTAAAACTTTGCTCAGGAAATTACCTTTAAATTTAATATTTTTCAGCCACATGCAGGGGCGTTGCTAGGTCGCCAAAAGATCTGGGGCTAGAGCCCATGACAGATTTGATACAAGTAAAGAAGCTCACATGCTTGGGTCTGGTTATAAAGTATATATATGATACCAATGAGCAATAGGTGTCTATATAATATAAGCATAAAATACATATACATAGATTAATATGATGAAGCCACGGCGGTGATAAGCTGGATGGACAGGGTAAAATGGAGGGAGAGGATGAGACGGAGATTGATAGGCAGCGCGGTCCCCCATAAATGTCAGCTAGCTGAGAGTGATAGGCAGTGCAGTGCCCCCATAAATGCCAGCTGGTTAAGAGTGATAGGCAGTGCAGTCCCTTCCATAAATGCCAGCTGGCTGAGAGTGATAGGCAGTGCAGTTCCCCATAAATGCCAGTGGGCTGAGAGTGATTGACAGTGCAGTGCCCCCATAAATGCCAGCTGGCTGAGAGTAATAGGCCGTGCCTCCCATAAATGCCAGCTGGCTTAGAGTGATAGGCAGTGCAGTGCCCCCCCCCATAAATGCCAGCTGGCTGAGAGTGGTAGGCAGTGCAGTGCTCCCCATAAATAAATACCACACTCACATCTCATCATTCCCATCACTGCACATCACTAACACAGAGCAACATTTGTTTTTATTTAAATTTCCCCTACCTTCTGGGAGCACCCCGTTGGCAGACCCTGCAAGCAGCACAGACTCATCTTCCTGTTCACAGCTCCAGACACTCTGCCTGTCAGACAGGGGCGTTGCTAGGTCTTCGGATGATCTGGGGCTAGAGCCCAGATGAGCTCGGTCACACACAGGGGCGTACCTAGAGCATTTGGCACCCGGGGCGGACCCTGAGTGTTGCACCCCCCACCCCCATAATAAAAATGTAAGAAAGCACCCACAAATTTTTCAGTGTTTGAAAATTGTACAATTATAGATACCAGGAATATTGTGCCACTCAGAACCCAGTAATATTGTGCCAGTCAGATACCAGTAATATTGTGCCTTTCAGATACCAGTAATATTGTGCCTTTCAGATACCAGTAATATTGTGCCAGTCAGATACCAGGAATAGTGTGCCATTCAGAGCCCAGTAATATTGTGCCAGTAAGATACCAGTAATATTGTGCCACTCAGAGCCCAGTTATATTGTGCCAGTCAGATACCAGGAATATTGTGTCATTCAGAGCCCAGTAATAGTGTGCCAGTCAGATGCCTGTAATATTTTGCCAGTCAGAGCCCAGTAATAGTGTGCCAGTCAGAACCCTGTAATATACAGAACCTAGGAATATTGTGCCAATCAGATGCCCAGTAATATTGTGCCAATCATAGCCCAGTAATATTGTGCCACTCAGAACCCAGTAATATTGTGCCACTCAGAGCCCAGGAATATTGTGCCAATCAGAGCCCAGGAATATTGTGCCAATCATAGCCCAGTAATATTGTGCCACTCAGAGCCCAGGAATATTGTACCATTCAGAGCCCAGTAATATTGTGCCACTCAGAACCCAGTAATATTGTGGCAATCATAGCCCAGTAATATTGTGCCAATCATAGCCCAGGAATATTGTGCCACTCAGAACCCAGTAATATTGTGCCAATCATAGCCCAAGAATATTGTGCCACTCAGAACCCAGTAATATTGTGCCAATCATAGCCCAAGAATATTGTGCCACTCAGAACCCAGTAATATTGTGCCAATCATAGCCCAAGAATATTGTGCCACTCAGAACCCAGTAATATTGTGCCAATCATAGCCCAAGAATATTGTGCCACTCAGAACCCAGTAATATTGTGCCACTCAGAACCCAGTAATATTGTGCCAATCATAGCCCAAGAATATTGTGCCACTCAGAACCCAGTAATATTGTGCCAATCATAGCCCAGTAATATTGTGCCATTCAGAACCCAGTAATATTGTGCCAATCATAGCCCAAGAATATTGTGCCACTCAGAACCCAGTAATATTGTGCCAATCATAGCCCAAGAATATTGTGCCACTCAGAACCCAGTAATATTGTGCCAATCATAGCCCAAGAATATTGTGCCACTCAGAACCCAGTAATATTGTGCCAATCATAGCCCAGTAATATTGTGCCATTCAGAACCCAGTAATATTGTGCCAATCATAGCCCAAGAATATTGTGCCACTCAGAACCCAGTAATATTGTGCCAATCATAGCCCAAGAATATTGTGCCACTCAGAACCCAGTAATATTGTGCCAATCATAGCCCAAGAATATTGTGCCAATCAGAACCCAGTAATATTGTGCCAATCATAGCCCAGTAATATTGTGCCACTTAGAACCCAGTAATACCCACACACACCTAGACACCCTGACATACACACACACACACACACACACACCTAGACACCCATACACAGTCACACTTTTTTTTTTTTTACTTACCTTACACTTGGTCCGTCATCCAGGACCTTCTGCCGGATGTCCGTCCACCTGACATCCGGCAAGCAGCTGACACAGCGCGACGGGGGCGGAGCTTGCACCCGTCGCGCTGTGATCTCTATGGCCAGGAGGAGAGGCTAGGAAGCGAGCTCCCTTTAGCAGCCTCTCCTTCCGATTGGCCCTCACCCCCGCGTGAGGTTAATCCTCCGATTCTGGGACTATGTCCTAGACGGAGGAAAGCTCACCGGGGGATTTTTTTTTTTTTTTTTTTAATATTTATAGCCCTGGAGTCTCGGGGCTAAAGAATACTTTAGCCCCAGAGTCTCCATTCGGGGCTATGAAGGGGGGACTCGGGGCTATAGCCCCAGTAGCCCACCCCTAGCGACGCCTCTGCTTTCAGAAGCACAGGCAATCATGTGACCCGGCTCTCACAGAGCCGCACAGGCAGAAGCAGCAGGAGGAGGAGGAGTGTCTGTGCTGACCGCATTCACAGACCCTGCGCTGCTTGGGCCTGGAGTAGGGGAGCTCTCCTCAATCCGGCCGCTCATCCACTTGTGGCTAACCATGTGACAAGCCCCAGATTAACTGGACTGGAATCCCACCTACACATGATCAATGAGCACATCCAGCTCCGCTTCCTTCTTCTGTTCTTTAAATCTCTCTTTATTGCGGACATACTCGTAACCGAAACTAACAAACGCATTTTCATGTTCCGGGACATTGAGTACCGGCTAATCTGTTTCATGTGCCCTGTGAATGTCAGCAGCAAAGTGTTTGTTTCTTTTGCAACAAAGCGTAGAAAATGCAATTTGAGTATTCAAGTGACTATAAAAACCCCACTTTGTTTCTTCAGGGATCAATGAAACAAATGTTATTTGCTTTGTTGCGTTCGTTTTTTAGAAAAAGAAATCTGCACAGTTCAGTTTGCTTCTATAGCAGCATTGTTTGCAGCAGCCTTCTATTTATTTATCCAATTCAATATGTCTAAATTATTGTGAAATTATTTTTTTTGTTTGTTTTTTTTTATTCCAGTTTACTCTATTTACCTCTTACAGTCTGTAAAGAAAATCCATTGTACATTCTGTTAAAAAAAAAAAAAAAAAGTCTTATCACCAATATCTTTTTGATATGTGTGTGTGAATGAGTCAGCCAGCCAGTTCTCCTATCTGACTCAATGATATCCATTTAAGCCACTGCGGGTTAAAATAAACTATTGCTCAGGGTTTTTTTTTTTTTTTTTAGCAAGAGTGAAAGAGCTGGAGAGCAATGTACCATGAATGATGATATCTTTATAAATTTATGAAAACTATTTTAGAATATAAACACTGAGCTAAAATGTGTACAGATTCTTTACAGACACAGCCTGGGTGAGCAGGGAACAGTAATTACGTAATTAATCTCTATAAAACAAGCACATCACCCAATACTAAGCACCTACTTAGGTGTAATAGATTATTGAAGAAAGGAGGTCTGCACACATGTATTCAGTGTTTTGAAGTTAGAATATTGTTTTTTTGGGGGGTAAGGATGGATGTTTAACACTGAACAACATTTGTACATGCAGACCTGCGCTCCCTGATCATTTAATAGGACTACTATCTCCACATGCAGACCTCCTCTGCTGGTCCTGTCCTGTTCAAATCAGGACAGTTGGAAGCTATTATTATAATTTATATACCGGTATATAAAGTTTCAAGGCATTGTAGAGTGAAAAAACAAAACCTACAAATGGCAGGCAGCCAGGGGAGAGCTGGCAGACTTTGGCCTGGGGGCATTATAGATAAGTGGCCTATGTGGTGTACCTTGGCAGCCCAACCATCTTTAAAATTTGAAGTAGCTCTGTGATTCCAAGGCTAACCATTATTGCTCTAGCACATTTTGGATTCTATCCTGACATTCATTCTGCTTATGCACAGGCTGCATTGTATTCAAACTAGAGTATATCTTTCACGTAGACTGTAGTTCAATCTTACCTAGAGTTCCCACCCGGCCAGTTAAAAATTGGTTTGAGGCCAATGTTAAATCTGTGGAGGCAATCGGGTGGCCGGTATTATTATTATTTTTTTCTTTCAAGAAAAGTGTTAACCCTAATCTTGCGGGAACTTGTGATGTCACGGAGCGTCATGTATTCTGGATCACCCCCTCTGCGTCCGAGGAGCCTGCCCCATGAATATAGCATGTATTCCCATGTCCGAATAGGATTACTCATTCTACCTACTTCCATCGTGATGTAGAATGCTGAGAGAGCAGAGTGTCCTTGGTGCTGGTGTGTGAACTCGAGATTGATGATGATCCCGGTGTCTGGCCTACGCTGGTATCCCATGTGTCTGGGGAGAAGACCCCAACTTAATGCTTTACTCCTTTGAAATTGTCAGAAGAGAGAGCTGAGTGAAAGTGTCTGGAACACAGAGGCTCTGTCCCATTGAGGGCAACTGAGAGCTGACATGAGTGACGTTGGCATATGGTTCCTGCTGAGATATAGCAGGAAAAGAGTCCATGTGGTTACCTGGGAGAGGCAATGAAGTTGCTAATGGCAAGGATTCAGCTGCAACAATTCATGAGTTAATCAAATAAGACTGTGTGCATATATTTCTAAATAAAAGTGACTGTACTAACTGGAAAAGTATTATAAGATTTAAAGGCTCTCTTGGCTGAAACTATCATTTTTGGGGGGCGAAAGTGAATTTGAGGCTACACGCGATATAAATACAAATAGGCTTTGCCTTAGGCAATTTGGCTCTCCTGTCTGGAACCATAAAATGGCGAGCATCCAGGCAACAAAAGCAAAACATGTCATATGCCTCTACTAAAGTGGATCCAGAGTTGGTGACTATACATGGTGGAAGTCCAGGCGTGGGTGGAGGAAGGGTGGATTACTCCGGGTGAATTAGAAAATGCTTGGATTTACAATTACAACAACTGAGGAGTTATTTCCAAGACATTAAGGAAGATCGCTATGGTAAAAAGGAGAGAATTGGGAAAGCTTTGCATTTGAGGTCAGGGAAACTAGAGATAAAAAAAAATAGATCTAAATGCAAAAGTAGACTCTCTGGAATTAAAACTAACGGATGCAGAGGCCCGTGCTAGGAGAACTTTTTGCGAATTAAAGCTATTTTTATTTTTTTCAAATGCTGATTCTTTTCCTGATGGACCTGTTTAAAGCAATGGAAATAGCGGAAGTAATTGATGAAAATATTATTGAAAAGACTTATAGAATTTTTCGACCATCAAATTTGAAATAAAAGAGCCCAAGAGATGTCATTTTCTGAAATGAAAGTATTGGCTTCAGAGGAGGAAACCTTCAGAAACCTTATATTTTTTCAGGACTTGTCTGCTTCAACTAGAGTAAAAAAGAAGATCTTTTCTATTCCTTACAGAACAACAAAGAGACAAGCAGATACGATACAACTGGATTCCCCTTTACATTGTATATTACTCACAAAACCAAGATACACCACTGTTGACGGAGTCAGCTGCGTTTTCCTAAAAGAGGTCATTTAATACGACTGCAAGAACAACTGGACAGGACTTTGTCTCAGGTGCTCTGCAGGACCAGACACGGCTCCCCATTGGCCCCATAACTATATACTCTCTCTCTGGAGTCTCTGTCAGATGAGATTTGCTAATATCCGAGTATTAAGGGGTACCATCAGGCCAGTTAGAATGTAGGCTATTCTAATATGCGGCAGTAATGGATCGGGGGGGGGGGGGGGGACAGACATGGGAAGGAAGAGGAGAGACAGACAGACATGGGAAGGAAGAGGAGAGACAGACATGGGAAGGAAGAGGAGAGACAGACAGACATGGGAAGGAAGAGGAGAGACAGACAGACATGGGAAGGAAGAGGAGAGACAGACAGACATGGGAAGGAAGAGGAGAGACAGACAGACATGGGAAGGAAGAGGAGAGACAGACAGACATGGGAAGGAAGAGGAGAGACAGACAGACATGGGAAGGAAGAGGAGAGACAGACAGACATGGGAAGGAAAAGGAGAGATGGACATACATGGGATGGGAAGGAAGAGGAGAGATGGACATACATGGGATGGGAAGGAAAAGGAGAGATGGACATACATGGGATGGGAAGGAAGAGGAGAGATGGACATACATGGGATGGGAAGGAAGAGGAGAGATGGACATACATGGGATGGGAAGGAAGAGGAGAGATGGACATACATGGGATGGGAAGGAAGAGGAGAGATGGACATACAACGGGATGGGAAGGAAGAGGAGAGATGGACATACATGGGATGGGAAGGAAGAGGAGAGATGGACATACATGGGATGGGAAGGAAGAGGAGAGATGGACATACATGGGATGGGAAGGAAGAGGAGAGACGGACATACATGGGATGGGAAGGAAGAGGAGAGACGGACATACATGGGATGGGAAGGAAGAGGAGAGACGGACATACATGGGATGGGAAGGAAGAGGAGAGACGGACATACATGGGATGGGAAGGAAGAGGAGAGACAGACATGGAACGGGAGAGGAGAGAGACAGGCAGACATGGGAAGGCAGAGGAGAGAGACAGGCAGACATGGGAAAGCAGAGGAGAGAGACAGGCAGACATGGGAAGGCAGAGGAGAGGGACATACATGGGATGGGAAGGAAGAGGAGAGATGGACATACATGGGATGGGAAGGAAGAGGAGAGATGGACATACATGGGATGGGAAGGAAGAGGAGAGACAGATAGACATGGAAAGGGAGAGGAGAGACAGATAGACATGGAAAGGGAGAGGAGAGACAGATAGACATGGAAAGGGAGAGGAGAGACAGATAGACATGGGAAGGGAGAGGAGAGACAGACGAGGGGAGGGAGAGGAGAGACAGCCAGACATGGGAAGGAAGAGGAGAAACAGACAGACATGGGAAGGAAGAGGAGAGATGGACATACATGGGATGGGAAGGAAGAGGAGAGATGGACATACATGGGATGGGAAGGAAGAGGAGAGATGGACATACATGGGATGGGAAGGAAGAGGAGAGAAGGACATACATGGGATGGGAAGGAAGAGGAGAGACAGATAGACATGGAACGGGAGAGGAGAGAGACAGGCAAACATGGGAAGGCAGAGGAGAGAGACGGGCAGGCATGGGAAGGCAGAGGAGAGAGACAGGCAGACATGGGAAGGCAGAGGAGAGAGACAGGCAGACATGGGAAGGAAGAGGAGAGGGACAGGCAGACATGGGAAGGCAGAGGAGAGAGACAGGCAGACATGGGAAGGCAGAGGAGAGAGACAGGCAAACATGGGAAGGCAGAGGAGAGAGACAGGCGGACATGGGAAGGGAGAGGAGAGAGAGAGGCAGACATGAGAAGGCAGAGGAGAGAGACGGGCAGACATGGGAAGGCAGAGGAGAGAGACGGGCAGGCATGGGAAGGCAGATTAGAGAGACAGGCAGACATGGGAAGGCAGAGGAGAAGGACAGGCAGACATGGGAAGGCAGAGGAGAGAGACAGGCAGACATGGGAAGGCAGAGGAGAGAGACAGGCAAACATGGGAAGGCAGAGGAGAGAGACAGGCGGACATGGGAAGGGAGAGGAGAGAGAGAGGCAGACATGGGAAGGCAGAGGAGAGAGACAGGCAGACATGGGAAGGCAGAGGAGAGAGACGGGCAGACATGGGAAGGCAGAGGAGAGAGACGGGCAGACATGGGAAGGCAGAGGAGAGAGACGGGCAGGCATGGGAAGGCAGAGGAGAGAGACAGGCAGACATGGGAAGGCAGAGGAGAGAGACAGGCAGACATGGGAAGGAAGAGGAGAGGGACAGGCAGACATGGGAAGGCAGAGGAGAGAGACAGGCAGACATGGGAAGGCAGAGGAGAGAGACAGGCAAACATGGGAAGGCAGAGGAGAGAGACAGGCGGACATGGGAAGGGAGAGGAGAGAGAGAGGCAGACATGAGAAGGCAGAGGAGAGAGACGGGCAGACATGGGAAGGCAGAGGAGAGAGACGGGCAGGCATGGGAAGGCAGAGGAGAGAGACAGGCAGACATGGGAAGGCAGAGGAGAGAGACAGGCAGGCATGGGAAGGCAGAGGAGAGAGACAGGCAGACATGGGAAGGCAGAGGAGAGAGACAGGCAGACATGGGAAGGCAGAGGGGAGAGACAGGCAGACATGGGAAGGAAGAGGAGAGAGACAGGCAGACATGGGAAGGCAGAGGAGAGAGACAGGCAGACATGGGAAGGAAGAGGAGAGACAGATAGACATGGAAAGGCAGAGGAAAGAGACAGGCAGACATGGAAAGGCAGATTAGAGAGACAGGCAGACATGGAAAGGCAGAGGAGAGAGACAGGCAGACATGGGAAGGCAGAGGAGAGGGACAGGCAGACATGGGAAGGCAGAGGAGAGAGACAGGCAGACATGGGAAGGCAGAGGAGAGAGACAGGCAAACATGGGAAGGCAGAGGAGAGAGACAGGCGGACATGGGAAGGGATAGGAGAGAGAGAGGCAGACATGGGAAGGCAGATGAGAGAGACAGGCAGACATGGGAAGGCAGATTAGAGAGACAGGCAGACATTGGAAGGCAGATTAGAGAGACAGGCAGACATGGGAAGGCAGATTAGAGAGACAGGCAGACATGGGAAGGCAGAGGAGAGGGACAGGCAGACATGGGAAGGCAGAGGAGAGAGACAGGCAAACATGGGAAGGCAGAGGAGAGAGACAGGCGGACATGGGAAGGGAGAGGAGAGAGACAGGCGGACATGGGAAGGGAGAGGAGAGCGACAGGCGGACATGGGAAGGGAGAGGAGAGCGACAGGCGGACATGGGAAGGGAGAGGAGAGCGACAGGCGGACATGGGAAGGGAGAGGAGAGCGACAGGCGGACATGGGAAGGGAGAGGAGAGCGACAGGCGGACATGTGCCCCTCCGTAGATCAGACTCTGGATCCCCCCTAGATATGCGGACATTATTATTTTGACGCTTACTAAGCCACGGGTCTTTTATTTCTCTGATGAAGGTTATAGAGGCATATAAATATCTAACTCATTAAAGGGACACTTACAAAAAAAGGAAAAAAAAAATCACCTAAAGCTCTTTATTCTCTTCTAAATTTGTATAACAACAAATAACAATCACATAACAGAACGGCCGCGTACACTGAAATTAAATTTGTTGAAATGTCTTCTCGAATATGATATTTCATCAAACCGTCCATTTTGGAATTTGTCATCTTTCATCTCCTGATTAAATTAAGAAGGCTAATGTTTCTTTCATTAGAAGTCTTTTCAGATTCATTCGGTGACCTTCTATTTAATAAAATTTCAATTCTCTTTCCTTTGTGTGGTTCTTATTTTACTGTCATTTTATAGTAGATGGATTTTCATTCTTAATTATTTCTATTTGTGGCCTAATTGCCCTTAACACATGGCCACTTTCAATCTCCAGACTTCTATAGTAATAATAAAACTGATAAACTGAGTCAGTCATTTTACTAGGAAACAGGAATGGAAAACTTTTATTGGTACTGCCGGTGTTTGGGAACTACATATCCCATTATGCTCAGTCAGTCATAATGGCTGACTGATGCATCATGATGCTCAATCGACCTGGATGAATAAGCATCATGGGATATGCAGTATATCCCAAACATCTCCAGTGCTAAGATTAGCCATCGGTAGTTTAAATGGACTGTGTGGTGCCCAAAATGCACCAAATATCTTCTAAATATTAATGCATAGTTGCCAACATTGGCCATTTTTCTAGGGACACACATTTGTTCCACATGCTGCAGACAGAGCATGCACAGTGCAGCCCGGCAGTATGTAGGATGGATATACACACAGACACAATCCAATTAATTAACCAGGGTGGAGATCTCATAGAACCTAAAATGATTAATTAATTGGATTGTGTCTGTGTGTATATCCATCCTACATACTGCCGGGCTGCACTTTGCATGCTCTGTCTGCAGCATGTGGAACAAATGTGTGTCCCTGGAAACATGGCCAATGTTGGCAACTATGATTAATGTGCTTTCAAGTACTTTTAAAATGCATGTTTTTCATTTTGCATTGCTTAAAATATAAAAAAAAGCATACAGTTAGATGAATTTGTGAAATTACAGAAGTTTGCCGGAAATCACAGGACTGCCCACACTTGCTGAGCAAAAGTAATTTCCTTTTTTTTTTTTGCTGCACGCATTGAAATGGATAGAATATCCTGTTTCTCTAATGATGTCATCAGACAATGTGCTGCACTGTTAAAAGATCCAACTGTGTACAAGAGCAAAGTCCCTTAGATTCCACACCATCTATACTCCAGCAACACAGCAAGTGACTAAATAAAAGAAAACTTTATATACACAGTGTCTATATAATCAGTTTTGACGCACCTGCTGTATACATGCAGAGTAATCACTGGGGGAGAGATTGAGTAAAATATGAAAAATGTGATTTATAGGCCTGTGCATTATACAAGCAGCAATCTTCAACATGCACCAAAGTGGGTTTGGGTAGTTTGACTAGACTGTCCCTTTAAGTGAAAATATTCATATTGTGCATTGACACGCCAAGTTATACACAGAAGGGTCAACTCAATATAGAGAGAACTGCAGGGAATTGAGATGGGAATTTAAAATTTTAGACCAAAATAGCTGAGTTGGAAAAATTCTACAGTGTAGCTGCATTCCCTGCAATTCTCTCTTTATTGACTACAGTAAACATAATAACTTTTCTTCTCTAAATCGCATAATAATACTCTAGCCAATGTCATCCTGCTAGAGACGCAGCAAGGTGACAGCCACATGCATGGAGGCTTCTGCTTTTTATTTTTATTTTCAGCACAAAAAGAGGTGGAATCTTCTTCTTTTCTTTTCTTCTTTTTTTTTTTTTTTTTTTTTTTACATTTTTCCTTTTGGATGGCCCCTTTCCCTGGGACTTTTCCTGGGCCAGAGGATGAAGATCCAAGGAGTCTGATCGCCGCTGGAACCTGGATACAGATATTTTATTTTATAGGACACTTTTTGTATGTCAGGGGAATGGGCAGTGATTTTCACTGCCCATCTTAATTGAACTCAGAGTTGTTGTTTTTTTTACCGGTATAAAGGCCAATTTGAGGCCACATGGCATAATACCGGCCCGTGGTCCCAGGGGGCCCATTGTTTTATGTATTTGGAGCCACATGGCATAACGCCGGCCCGTGGTCCCATGGGGCCCATTGTTTTATTTATTTGAGACCACGTGGAATAACGCTGGCTCGTGGTCCCAGGGGTGCAGTGATATTGGCTCACCCAATATTATTATTTTTTAAAGGTTAACCCTCTCGGTGGTGTAGATAGCACTATGTGTGTTCCCTACAGCACAGAAGGGGTTAAAGTGTGCAAATAGTGGCTCCATTCAACACCCTCTTTTTTAGTGTTAAATTAACAAGCACAATAGAATTAGTTTTTTGGGGTTTTTTTTGTACCGGCTGACATTAACTCACTGTTGTGATTTAATGGCGTTTATTTACCGGCTCCGCTAATAGAGATCTATTAATGATAATACTGCCCTCTGATAATAGTGGCAGCGGCAGGCATTACATCTAAAATGCTTGTTAATTTACTGCTAATGCCAGTTTTGGACAAACAGTGAGCATTGAATCTAGCCCATTATCTGTGTGCATGGATGTTACATAAACCACTAGCAATACCAAAAAGCCAATATTTCACAGACCGGCAGGTAAATTATGTTGAGACCCGCCATGTTTGTAGGCCCTTTTTGTTGTGCACTTGGTAGACTACCTTTGCTTGAATATAGGATGAGGTTTTTTTCAGAGCAAATGCTCTGAAAAATACCCCTCGTTTTACATTCGAGGTCGTCTTATAATCTGACCTCAAATTTAGGTCAGACTATAAGACAGGGATCCAGGTCCCCCGCAGAGCTGCAGGGGACCTGGATCCCCCTCTCTAACAGCCGGGGGATGTCTGCGCGATGAGCGCAGACTTCCCCTGCTGCCGCCCGGCACGACCACCGGGACTTCTATGATGAAGCCTGGTCCTTCCGGCTTCATCATAAAAGTCCCGGCGGACGTGCCGGGCAGCAGCGGGGGATGTCTGCGCGTATCGTGTAGACATCCTCCGGCTGCCCCGCTAGCCACCAGGGAGATATGGGCAGCTGGGGGATGTCTGCACGATACATGCAGGCATCCTCCATGCTGCCTGACACTTCCGTCTATTATGACGGACCAGCTGTCCGTCATAATAGACGGAGGTGTCGGGCAGACATCCCCCAGCTGCCCCCACTAGCCACCAGGGAAAGAATCAAGGGGAGGGGGAGGGGAGGAGACACAGACAAGGGGAGGGAGGGAGGGGGGGGAGACACAGACAAGGGGGGGGGGGTAGAGAGAGACAAGGGGATGGGGGATAGAGAGAGACAAGGGAAGGGGGGAAGAGACAAGGGGGAGGGAGGTGGAGAGAGAGGTTTGGGGGGGAGGGAGAGAGAGACAACGCTGTGGGGGAGAGAGACAGCTGGGGGAGGGGGAGAGAGGCCGCATTGGCACATAAAAGGAAATAAAAACAAGAAATGTATTTGTTTAATATCAATATTTTATTACATATTAAAAAGCAATTTACATATATACAAGGCTTTTAGTTTTTTCCCTAAAGGAATATACAAAGTTTGGGGTGTCGTCTTATAATCAGGGTCGTCTTATATTCGAGCAAATACGGTATTATGGCCTCAACCTAGAGAGAATATTTGTCCTATTATAGATCAGCCTTCAAACCAGACATCCAGACCCCACTAGATGTGCGAATGTCTGCTGACACCAGAGGATGACTGCAGTTTACATCTCAGTATACCATCACCGACTGATCAAAGAACTCATGATGTTTTGAACATTTATTTTGAATAACATGCCTGATGAAGAGACCTGAGAGGTATAGGGCAGACAGACTAGATGGACCGAATGGTTCTTATCCGACGACACATTCTATGTTTCTATGTTTATGTCTTGAAAGCTTGCACTCTAAACCTATCAGCCAATAAATTTACCAACTTGACTCTACTTGTCTCCTGTGTTTTTACGGCTAACGCGGTACCAACTGTTATATGTTGTCTATGGCATCACCAATGACAGACAACATCTCACCTGACTAGGAGGAAAACGGCAGGTTTCTGTGTTTGTTTTTGTTGCATGTATCAGACAGTGTGTGTATATGTGTATATCTATATTGACATATAAACTGTCTGAAACGTGCAACAAAAACAAATATGTAATATTGCATTTCCCAGAGTTTCTTAGGATTATACAATATTGTGTGTGTATATATAATATATATATATATATATGTATATATATGTATATTTATAATATAACATATGCCCTACTGCAGTAAGCACTTGACACATTGAGTTTTTACAATAAATCATTATTTTATCTGGTTCTGGTTATACATTGTCTACACCATTTTGTCCTTCTGTTTGCGCAATGTGTATTAGCAGAGAAAATCTATTATAGAAACCCTCTCATACCAGCTGGGATTGTTGATAAATGAAAATGTATTTAATATCTCTGGAAGTGAGCATTTGGCTCATTGAATTGCTGACTATAAAGCAGCTTTATACTATGATATTTTTTCTCTCTTTTTATACTGTTGCTGTTCTGCTTTTTTCTGCAAACAAAAGAAAATGACATGCCAGTGACTATAATCACTAACACACATGTAACAGCAATGTATTCAGTTTTGTTTGTCTGCTTGTTTCTCTCTGTATTCAGAGGGGGATATTCACTAAAAGGTTAGATGAACACATAATCTTGCCACTTTAAATATCGATTGTGCAAGGACAAACCTGGTGACTTTGTATTCATATACAATATTATTTGGCGCAATAGGCATGTGCGCATATATGTTCCACACAATGTATTCTATTCCAGCAGCACAGGAAGTGACTACATGAAACAAAACGGTATATAATCAGTTCTGCCGGACCTGCAGTAAACATTAAGAGTAATCACTGGGGAGGGCTTGAGTCAAATATTAAAAATGGGATTTATGCAGAATGCCAGCATCAAATCACACCGGAAAAAAAAAACCTGTGCACTATACAAACAGTGATCTTCATCTTGCACCAAAGTGAGTGTGGGGACTAGACTGTCCCTTTAATCACGTTTATTCACACCACCTTTTTCTATTTTACCTCATTCTGTTTCCAGTATTATTGTTTTCTTTTCTTTACATACATTATAAGTCAAGTCTTTACATTACAAGTCATGATTTTGTATGTACCAGCTAAATTCTCTCGCTCAGGGGTATGGCATTTCCATTCTTAACTTGACTTCATCCAGCTAATTATTTCCCTTAATCTCCACTGATTACGTTCTCCACTGCACACATTCCAAGAAATCTTAATTGAAATGTCATGCCTGGTGAGATACAGGCCTTCGCTTCTCATATCTTTTTCAAGCTATAAATTAAACACTGCGTCCTTTTTATTCTCATTTTTTTTTTTACATGCTATGTTGATGTAACCCCATTAATGTATTACTGTTATAAAACAGAATCTGGTGGGACACCTAGTAATACAGATATAAAACCCTAATGACTTCTAACGTCTACAATGTGTGTGTGTTAACTAAGGTCCCCTCTGCTGATCCCATATGAAAACCAGGGTCTCTCTGTGCTGAGGGCCAGTCGCCGACCAGACCGTGCTCCCTGCTTTCCATGGAAGCATGACAGCTGTCGGTCAGAGGATAAACTCACATGTACTATTAAAAGAAATGCAAGTGGCACAGAATAGCATTAATATACCCTCAAACCACTCGTATATGTTGGATATCAGGAGGAAAGCACTTTTCTACATACCTGGTGGAGCAATTCTGGGATAAAGTCCTCTCCTTTCTGAAATGGGCAGACAATATCATAATTCCCATAAACCCAGTTGCATTTTTATAACATACAGGATGCCCCCCCCCCCCCCCCCCCCCCCATGAATAAGATACGAGAAACCTTAACTATACACAGTCTTTTAGCTGCTAAAAGATGAAATCAAGAGAGTGGAAGCAGAGTAGGGATCCAGAATTGATCCAATTTGACAACCAATTGGGTTTCCAGCTGAGAATGGAGAAAGGAGTAGCCAGATTCTCTGATTCCCCCCAGACAAGATCCAGAAATGGGATGAGTGTCTAAAAAGATACGAGAAAGGGAAGACTTGAATATAAACTGGGGTTAAGGTAAGCTGGTCAGAGATGGAAAGCGCCTTCCGATACTGCGGTCCACATAGATAGCGGTTATCCTTGCCACATAGAGAGCAAATACACATGCCAGATTACCCTTACACTAGGGGGCAACTAACTTTGCACAGTGACTTATAAAGTTAATTATCCCTTATGTGATTAATTTCTTGGGGCCTGATGTGGTTAACTTACCATGCTAGTGATTTACTACCCCTTAAACCAGAGGTGTCAAACTGTGGCCCTCCAGCTGTTGAAGATCTGCATATCCCTCATTGCCTACCCAGACTCTAGGAGTAAAACGGAATTATGGGAGGTAAGAATGTTTTATACTCGGCTTTTAATGTCTTCTTTTTTTTTTTTTGCCGATCAGTTTTAATGAGTCGCCTCTAGTCTGGTCACTGTTGAGTATTCAGACGCACAGTGTTTATGTCTATCAACCTCTCCTTCAAGGACAGGTCAGGTCTCCGGTGTATTCCATCTTTCATCTTGAATCTGTCGGTTTTCTGGTACATTTTTTACTTATTGGCTCCTTGAGGTATTATCTGTTTTCTTTCAGATGTTAAAATGCTTTGTATCCTCTGATTCCGAGCATGTTTTAAGTACTCCGTTGCATTACTTTTTTTCCGTGTTCGACTTTCAAGTTTAGTCTTTTAATTGAACTTCAGCTTTGATGACCCATTTCCCTCACTGCGAAGTCAAAGTAATTATAGCTACCAACCTCTGATAAATAAACAGCTTGTGAAATTGACTTTCAATATATATCTGTATAATTTCTGCTTGGCCTTCTCGCAGAGTTACATCTATGTAGAGCATGGGTGGCCAGCTTAGTCTCTGGGGATTTAACTATATTTGTAACAAGCAAGCCTTAGAAGAACGCAAGCAGATATTATAAAGCAAAAGATAATGAGAGAAAATATCAAGAATTAGAAACATGTCGGCAGATAAGAAACATTCGGTCCATCTAGTTTGCCTAATTTTCGAAAAACTTGTATTAGTCCCCGGTTCCCTATTTTATATCTAGGATAGCCTTGTGCCTATCCCACGCATGCTTAAAATCCTTGACTGTGTTCACCTCTACCACTTCTGCTGGAAGACTGTTCCATGCATCCACTATACTCTCAGTAAAGTAATACTTCCTGATATTACTTTTAAATCTGTGCTCCTCTTATTAATTTAAGACTATGTCCTCTAGTTGTGGTAGTTTTTCTTCTTTTAAAAATACTCAAGACGTACTTAAAATGGCTATTTAACTGCATGTGTCCCAAACTGGTTAGTAAAGATATTTTTATTCGCTCATTGACAACATTACCAAATTTAATTACTTAACACATTCTTCTAAAAAAATAGCAAAAAAAAATTAAAATTAAATTAATTAAAAATATTGCATCAATTGTATTCATTTTAAAAAGAAATACTTTAATGAAAGAATATAAATGAAGTACCTTATTGAGCCCTCTTTGCTCGGTTAGCTTTATCAGGGGGTGGACATTGTTGTTTAGAATCTTGTCACATGGGTCCGATGAAAGGAAAATTAACCCAAGAGGTCCATGTTAAAGCTATACACACAAATGGTTCTATTCACTAACATTTTGATTTTGGAAGTCGACCACATGTATTGACTCATTTGGAATCAATAAATGTGGTAGAAGCAGCACCAGAGTGCCCGAGCCGAAGGCTCCACCAGTCCTCCAAAATATAAATTAGAACAGGTGATTTAGCACTGTCAGGTAAAAAGTATTTTATTCCGAATAACGGGCAACGTCTCGACCCGATGGGTCTCTCTCAAGCCATTTTTTTTTCATTTAGACTTTTTGAGACATTAGTCAAATTCGCAAACCTGAGTTTGACTTGGAAAGAAACCCCAGTTTTGAATCGTCCCCATTGAAAGTAATGGAAGGCAAAATGATCAAAGCTATTTTTGAGACTAATTCAAATGAGTTTGACTTAGGGCCTTATTTATCTAGACAAACCTGGTGCTATTTCAGCTAAAATAGTAGTAAAAACCATGGAAACCAAAGGAATACCATAACAGATTGCTCTAAATTAAGCACTTTTTTTTTTAAATAGCCCCTTTATTTCAAAAATAGCTTCAATAATTTTGCCTCCCATTACTTTCAATGGGAGAGATTCAAACCTGGTTTATTTTGTATGTCAAACCCGGGGTGCCCAACGACAACCTCCGAAGTCGAATTTTAGTGACTAGACCTAAAAGGCTCCAAAAAAACATGATCCACACAGCATTGAATCAAGCAGGGTGTTTATTTTCACCAAGGCATTCAAGTCCTATTGGGTTGACACGTTACCTAAAAACACCCCACTTGATTGAGTATTGTGTAGGTCATTGTTTTTTGGAGTTTTTGTATGGGACCTTGTGGAGCTACTTTAGAAGAGTCAGTGCTGATAGACTTTATTTGTTTCTATACAACGATAGCTCAACAAAGTACTGTATTTATTATATTTAAAACATCTACACTTGATGCAATCTTTCAATTAAACGTAACCATCCGAGATATTCTGAGAGAAGATGTATGACTGCGCTAGGGAATTTCAAGTAGAATCCAAAATCAATAACATGAATAGCAGGCATAAAAATCAAAGTGTGGACTAGAGTTGCCACCTGGCCGGTATATTACCGGCAGGCCGGTAAAAAATTGACTTGACCCCAATGTTAAGTCTATGGAGTAAGTAGCATGGTCGGTATTTAAAAAAAAAAAAAAATTTTAACGGTGGCAACCCTACTGTGAACCTAATTAGAACAGATCAAGACTTGCTCAGGAAAGATTACCAAGGAAAAGATGATTTGAAGTACAAATGTTATTACTGGTGATCTATCCCATAACCCATTCCACAAACAGTGTGTGCCAAGCCGCTCGGTCAGAGCCTTATTGCTCTTGTGCCGTCTTCCCTGACACATATACAACCAAGAATTGTGGAGGAAGAATTTTGAATGAAAATACTTCTCACCAAAACTAGTAGGATAAACTTCACGTGTAAAATAAAACAAGCACATGGAAAAGAGTATATTCTGGGTAGTTTTTCAAGTTTTTTTGCACCAATATCTTCAGGTTATCTGAGCCTGTGGAGTATGATTTTCCCTCCGATAGGCTCATGGTCGGCCCAGAGTTTGGAGGAATTGGGAAAAGTGGCAGCTTGTTCTACTGCCCTTAGCACCAGCACAACCCATTTGTAAATAATTAGGTGGACAAACTCCGCCAAACCACGATTTTTCCGCACATGAAATTGTCGGAAGGTAGAAATGGAGCAACTGCCATTATGCAGAAGATACTGGCCATTCAACTTTTTTGTTTTTAATAAACTTCCCTACACTTTCATGTGTGGGAATTTTATTAATTCCTGTTTGGCATACTATTTAGGCTTTTTTTGGAACTCTGATAAAATGGAAAGCTAGAGGCCGAGGACAAAATTGTCTCGAGTGGCACAGAGATGTCTAGACCACCAATGATGTCTAGACCCACCCCAACCCCAACCCCAAAATGTAGGCAGTCAGCAGGGGAGACTGTGACGGAACAGAGCACTAATGACCCACCTCCTCCCAATAGACTATGGACCCTCTCTGTGGATATACTAGGTTTGGGGGTACAAACTTTGAGGACACCAGCAAAATCCTGTATTCAGTTGGACTTCAAACACAGGCTCATTCAGGAGCCTTTGTCCAAGCCTTTGTCCCATTCATTGTGTTTTCCCCCAGGTTAAGATGGTATCCTATCCTGCAAAGCCCTGTCATTATGTCACCTTACCCATTGTCTTTATGTAAGTCATTCAGTGTCCTGTTGTACACATGAAGATGCCGGATTCGGTGAAACGCGTATGTTGACACGCTCCCCTAACAACCCCCCTTCCCCCCCAACAAAAGGCTTCATTCACATATTGCTTTCACTCATTCGACGCTCCAGAGCACCGAATTACCAATTGCACCCAACCCCTGAATCATACAGCCGGGAGGAATCTGCTGCTTTTTGGGATCCCGAGGTCAGCCAGTGAAAGCTGACCAAGCCTTTACTCGTGAGTTTCGCACATACGTGCCCCTCACGATTTGTTCATAAGTAAGCTCTCTTTTTTATGAAAATTGTCTTTTAAACGTCCATTGGATATATGGTTCAAGCATCTTGCAAACGCTAACGTGCAATAGATACTGTATGTTTATATTTGTTCATTTATGTTTGCTATTTTTGTATAATGTTCCTGACAAACTGTCTGTCTTTATATAAAGTGGTAATGGGAGTTTAAATGCTTCAATGAAACAACAAATACTTGATTGAAGCAACTGTTGCTTATTAAACCCGTTGAAGTGCCACATCAATCTGGTCTTTTTCTTGATACTTGGTTTAAAGAGCTGCAAAGCCACGCAATACCTGCTGAAACAGTATAACACTATTATCTGCATTATCTTTTTGGGTGATACATATTGAAGAGGAACTTCAAGCAAAAATTTCCACAAAAGTAGGACCAAGTATCTTTTTATATTTTATATTATACTTTATTGGTCATATTTTACGTATTTTTTCACATTATAAGTACATTGAATATTTTATGCGCTACTTTACTCTTTGTTCCTATAATTTATTTTAGTGGAGATAGAGGTAGTTTCTCCACGGATAAGTGAGCTGCACTATTTAATAATTAGACTTTCTGAGTAGCGCCGAACACCTTTTCCTCATTTTTCACATGTCCTTCAATTAACACATTACTTGAATTAAGTGTACTCTGTGTGTATCTGAACTTGACACCTTTGCATCCTGAAAGGTGTGAGGCAGGATTTCCCCACTGTATGTCCTACTGTTATGTTGTGTTCATTAAGTGTGTGTATTTAAAGGTGTGATTATGTTAAATCCTACTGTCTAATCTAATTACCTGTTTTAAATGAGTCTCTCTGTTGCTGTTGTTTGAGGCTTACCATGTGTTAATTAGTTTTCCCTGTGCCTAACCTCTTAGATGATGTTGTATTTGTTTGTGTATAAATATCTGTGCCGTTTTCAAATAAATGTTCATTCCTGTTCCACTCCTATACTAGTGTGTGTCCATGCCTGCGGCATAGTCTTATGATCTATCAGCATTGAGCTTATTACTTGGCAGCCTTTGTAAAGGCTGCACTTGGAGGCAGAAGGGTCAATACCTGCCTCCCTCTCCAGTGGGTAGAGGACTGCCCTGGCTTAGGTCACAGTCTGCTACCAGCTACCGCCCATTCAGCCTCACTTTGCAAAGTCCCTCTACTGAGACCAGCATCCTCAGGGAGATATAGTAATCGACCCCGGTCTCAGCAACGTTCCCTTTCAGGACCTAGGGGAGAGGCTGCTCCAGGGTTCCATATCGTCACAAGGACCAATATTGTATTTTTATTTATATTGGGATGTCGGAGGGGATAAAGTAGACCATGCTATCAGTCTGCAGATATTTCAGAGATATGAAATAACAGTAGAAGATATGTCCGTGCGGATGAAATATTACATTCTTTGCTAAAGCCCACACACTTGTATTTACTTCTGTCAATTGAGGCCATCATTTTATATTTTTATATGTTCTGTTACAGTTCTAAAAAGAGATCACATGGTTCATTTTTGTTTGCTATTTTGCAGGATACAGGCTTTCCTATACTGATGGAATGCATCAGCCAAGATATGCGTTGTGTAAAGGCTTCATGGCCATTTTCCAACCTATAAATACACCTGTTTCCTGTGGCTGCTTTATTATAGGCTGTTCCTAGCTTGGTTCATTCTTTTTATTCGATTCCGACTCCTATACCACCTACAATCCCTACCCTTACTGCTCAAACACAGAGACATCAAACTCTTGTACTCTGCATTTAACCATTGTATTTGGGTGAGCCTAGCCAAACTACAACAACCTGTCCATATGGGTGGTCTAAACTCTCCCAACATCCGGGACTATAACCTGGCAGCTCTGTTATGCTATGCTATGCTATCGTTTGGATCACACAGGGGGACTTGTTATACCAAAACCTATACCCTGCTCTACTGAACTTACCGGTAGGGTTACTACTGAAGGAGGTGCGTAATACCCCCCTCCTTTACGGTCCCATCAGGGCGTGGCAACTACTGCGCACACATATGTGTCTGAGTTTCACACATTCCACTTTCCTTCCATTCCTGAAGAACCCAGGTTTTCACCATGGGCAAACTTCCCACCCCTTTACTCCATGGGGCAAGTTCAACATTCACAGCATAAGACCCCTACCCTGCTTTCCCAGAAAGAAAATTCTGAGCTTAACCAACATAAAGGACAACTTCCCAAACCTACCCATAAACCCCAGTTACAAAGCTTTATAACCCGAAACCACATCTAAATTCTCTGAGGATGACTGGGACAACCCTTTTGCTGATTTTATTGCCAGAGCACACAATTCTCATCGGCTCACATACGGCACTTCACTAATAAACCTATAGGTTACTCTAAAAAACCATCAGGTCCCATCAAATGGCTGCAGCTTCTCCCTAACATGTCTTTAGAAGACCTACTTAAGGCACACAACACCCCGAGTGGCATAAAATCCTACAGCATATAAGGACTTATTCCTAAAATTATTGCACAGGGCATATATCTCTCTGGCTAGAGGAAAATGTATGTCTCCTACTGCTCAAGATAACTGCCCGAAATGTAACTGTCCCAAGCTCAACCATTGTTTGTGTGCGTAAATATGTATGTAGTTTCATGCCAAAATTCAACATTTTGCAAAAACCACTCTTGGAATTCGGTTCCCACTGACCCTGGCATTTGCCCTTTTTGGTTTCACCACTAACTCTTTTCCCAGGGTCAAACTGACCAGAATAATCATGGCTGTAGCCGACAACAGAAGGACGAACCCTCTCTACAGGTCTCCCAGGACAAATTGTTCTTTTTACTCACAATGAACTGGCTTACAGCACACCAAAACACCCACCAGGCCACACAAAAATTCTTTGGGGTTTGAAAATACTTTATAGACTCCCTTCCCATAGAAACCCCCCCCCCCAAAAAAAATAATTAAAACCACATTCCAGAACTCCCCATGGTACATGGACCAGATCCTGAGAGAGCCCAAGCAGCCCCCTCAACAGGAAGGTTCATAGATCCCTGATTATACTATCCCTTGGTATCTGGAAACACATTTTATACTTACTATTTTATTTCTCTGTTTCATATTGTTATACATATATGTATCATTACGACTCCTACAGTTACAGGACTTCCAACAGTACAAAACAAATGTGTCCTTGTATGACACAATACATCTCTGTACTAATTCTATGAAAAATGATCCAATGTCACCACTTACTCGATTGTTTCATGACATTATTGCATTTGTGACTTTTCTAAGAAAAGTTTGAATTCTAATGTATGTGAAACTCTCTGCGCTTGGGATCTCAGATTTTTCCCGTATCAACTGAAATGACATTTTTTCTTCCAGGTGAAATATATGTGATATTAATGATATTCCTCTATTAGTCCAGTTCGAAAGATTCAAGTCTGAAATAAGTAGCGTGAGAATTTAAATTGGGGGCATTCCCCTCAAAGGGGCTGGAGCCGAATTTAGTTCTTTGTTTATCCAGATTATATCCCTAATTATTGGAGACGTTACCCCATGTGTGACTTTTCTATGTATGTTACTAAGACTGAGTGAAAAAGTTAAAATAAAACCAAACATATTACATTGTCTCCTCAATAAAGAGAGAACTGCAATACCTGAGCTGGGAAAAAAAACAAACATTCAGCTACATTGGAGAATTTTTCCAACTCGGCTACTTTGGCCTAAAGTTTGAAATTCCCATCTCAATTCCCTGCAATTCTCTTTTTATTGAGTAACCCCTATAATGTCCACCATCCATGTTAATGTAGCCTGTTCACACCGGTTTTATTCTGTGTGATTAGAAATGTCTTAACAAAATTTGCTTTCTCACCTATATAATTATAGGTTCTTCTGAACCGACCATTAAATAATACAAATGAATTGCTCATTTTATGCTTGTAATCATCTGTTGTCAGGAAAAGATGCTTTACAGTGCTTTGGAATGAGAGATTAAAATCAAATTGTCCACTTTCCATCACAAGAGAATTAAGTATATTGTTACCACAGGGGTGTGTGTATAATAAATATGCAGACACACACATATATGGTAGTGTCTGCGTATGTATGGCTGCTATGCAGACCAAAATCTTTCTGAGCTTCATGACAAATGTCATATACAATTGGTAAAGTGCCTAGGCCTAGGGTGGCATGTCATAGATGGCAGCATAAAGTGCTGCCCTCCTTGACATCCGCCCCCACTCGCTGACTCTCCCGCCTCGCAGTGTGAGGGGTGAATTCATATTCGGTGAGGCAGAAGGGGGGAAATCAGCTGTCACACAAACTCTCTAACCACGGTGCAAAGAGGCAGTGACAGGCTGGAGACCACTCATTTGTTGCTAGTGAGCGAACAATGGTGATATATGTAATGGAAGGCACTACAAAAGCTGGGATATTAGAGACATAAGACTTGTTACACCTACGCTTAAAGGCTAGTAAGGATAGGCAAAATAACTGTTTTACCTTGTGTGATTCAAATGGTTGAGTTCTGAGAATTTGAGAGAACAACTGGTCTAATTAAGGTCAAATTTGTGATGTACTGTTCCCAAACATTATTTGTTTATTGTTTGGCTGCTCTTGGAAAGGACCGCTAAAAATTGTGTTTTCTTTTTAAAATAGAGTGCTACATACAGATAGTTTAAGGTGAGTACTACTCAACTACCCCTATGCCATATCTGACCACAAAAACATACGTGAAACATGACAATTGGTTTCTGTTGACATAAAAAAAATTGGGCACAAAGATGGCAGGGCAAGCTGTTATGGCACCATGATGGCACGCACAAACTGGACACAAAGGTAACCCAGACAAGCTGTTTGGCGGCAAAGACAAGCTTTTTTGTGCACAGGGATGCCAGGGACGTATCTTTTGGGCACAATGATGGCAGGGGCCATCTGTTTGGGCACCAAGATTACACTTAAAGGGACAGTCTAGTCCCCAAACTCACTTTGGTGAGTACTTGCTTGTATAGTGCACAGGCTTTTTTCCCCCTATGTGATTTTATGTAGGCATTCTGCATAAATCCACGTAATATTTGACTCAAGTCCTCCCCAGTGATTACTTTGCATGTTTACTATAGGTGCTGCAGCACTGAATATAGAGACACTGAAGATATAAAGTTTTGATTTATTTAGTCACTTGCTGTGCTGCTAGAATACAATGCATTGTGTGGAATCTAAGTAACTTCGCTCTTGTACACGTAGGATATCTTAACAGTGCAATCCATTGTCTGATGACATCACTAGAGAGACAATAAATTCCATTCATTTAAATGAAATTATTCTCATTGGTTCCAGCAGAAAAAAAATGGAAATCTACTTTTACTCAGCTATTGTGGGCAGTCCAGGTTTCTTGCAAACTGCTGTAATTTGACAAATTCATCTAGCTGTATGTCTGTCAGATGTAGATGTCAGAGGTGGAGCCTAAAGAGGAAGGGGTGGATCCTAAATACGGAGAGTTGCAGACTGGACAGGAAGAGATGTGGCAAATGAGGATTGAGATGGGTGCATTGTTGGCATGCGTTGTTGCACATATGCAAAATATTGTCTTGCATTTAGAGTTATGGCTATGGTCTGGCGAGAACATAAAGAAAACTTTATTGCAGAACTGCAAGACAAATTGTGACTCAGAAATCAAGAATAGTTTCATTTGTTTTATTTTTTGCCTGTGTTTTTGAACAATGCATGTATTTCTTGTGGGTTACATGTTTAAATGCTTTAATAATCCCTCTGGGATGCATTGTGTTACAATACCTGTCAAAATCTATAAATTCTGACATGCTTCTTCTTAGCTTTAACTTATTATGAAGAATGTAAATGAAAAGCATTTTTCCACCATTTAAACACATACAAAAATATATTTATATCCTGTAAAGAGATGTCACATGTGGGGGTGGAGAGTTTTTAGCACAAAAGAATCCAATAATTATGCATTGACTAAAAGACTGTGCTGCGTGAACACACATACCCTCTTCCTTATGACAAGAGACCAGTGGTGTATTTAGGTAGACTAAATTTGGGTGCCCCCCCACATTCCAGAAGCAGGACCTACCCCAGGACATGCCCCATCATGCACATTGCACATACAGGACTTGCCACTGTACCCCAGGTCATGTCCATTCACCCACATTGCATATCCAGGACTTAGCCCTGCACCCCAATACATGCCCCATCACCCACACTGCACATACAGGATTAAGCCTTTCCCTGGTGTCTAGTAAAGGCAGCTAGATGTCTGGGAAGGAGCTGCTGTCTGCTCTGTTCTGAAGTCTGAGTGTGGCAGGTCACACAACCTGACCTCAGAACAGTATGTGGGTTGAAAGAAGCATTATGGGAATGTCTGGTCTGCTTCACAGTCATCCAGCTGCCTGCTCGCCGTAGTGAGGCTGGCGGGGGGAGAACTCTTGGTCAGCATGGAACTGCGATATAAGACACAGCGTTCCACATGGTACTGCGATATAACAAACAGCGTTCAACATGGAACTGTGATATAACACATAGCTTTCAACATGGTACTGCGATATAACACACAGCGTTCAACATGGAACTGTGATATAACACATTGCATTCTACATGGAACTGTGATATAACACATTGCATTCTACATGGTACTGCGATATAACACATAGCTTTCAACATGGTACTGCGATATAACACACAGTGTTCTACATGGAACTTCGATACAACACATAGCGTTCTACATGGAATTGCGATATAACACAAAGCGCTCTACACGGAACTACGATATAACACAGAATTCTACATGGAACTGCGATATAACACATATCGTTCTACACGGAACTGCGATAAAACATATAACGTTCTACATGGTACTGCGATATAACACACAGCGTTCCACATGGTACTGCGATATAACACACAGCGTTCCACATGGTACTGCGATATAACACACAGCGTTCCACATGGTACTGCGATATAACACATTGCATTCTACATGGAACTGCGATATAACACATAGCGTTCTACATGGAACTGCGATATAACACATAGCGTTCTACATGGAACTGCGATATAACACACAGCGTTCCACATGGTACTGCGATATAACACACAGCGTTCAACATGGAACTGTGATATAACACATTGCATTCTACATGGAACTGTGATATAACACATTGCATTCTACATGGTACTGCGATATAACACATAGCTTTCAACATGGTACTGCGATATAACACATAGTGTTCTACATGGAACTTCGATACAACACATAGCGTTCTACATGGAATTGCGATACAACACATAGCGTTCTACATGGAATTGCGATATAACACATAGCGCTCTACACGGAACTACGATATAACACATATCGTTCTACACGGAACTGCGATAAAACATATAACGTTCCACATGGTACTGCGATATAACACACAGCGTTCCACATGGTACTGCGATATAACACACAGCGTTCCACATGGTACTGCGATATAACACACAGCGTTCCACATGGTACTGCGATATAACACATTGCATTCTATATGGAACTGCGATATAACACATAGCGTTCTACATGGAACTGCGATATAACACATAGCGTTCTACATGGAACTGCGATATAACACACAGCGTTCCACATGGTACTGCGATATAACACACAGCGTTCAACATGGAACTGTGATATAACACATAGCTTTCAACATGGTACTGCGATATAACACACAGCGTTCAATATGGAACTGTGATATAACACATTGCATTCTACATGGAACTGTGATATAACACATTGCATTCTACATGGTACTGCGATATAACACATAGCTTTCAACATGGTACTGCGATATAACACATAGTGTTCTACATGGAACTTCGATACAACACATAGCGTTCTACATGGAATTGCGATACAACACATAGCGTTCTACATGGAATTGCGATATAACACATAGCGCTCTACACGGAACTACGATATAACACATATCGTTCTACACGGAACTGCGATAAAACATATAACGTTCCACATGGTACTGCGATATAACACACAGCGTTCCACATGGTACTGCGATATAACACACAGCGTTCCACATGGTACTGCGATATAACACACAGCGTTCCACATGGTACTGCGATATAACACATTGCATTCTACATGGAACTGCGATATAACACATAGCGTTCTACATGGAACTGCGATATAACACATAGCGTTCTACATGGAACTGCGATATAACACATAGCGTTCTACATGGTACTGTGATATAACACATAGCTTTCCACATGGTACTGCGATATAACACCGCGTTCTACATGGAACTGTGATATAACACATAGCGTTCCACATGGTACTGCGATATAACACATAGCGTTCTACATGAAACTGCGATATAACACATAGCGTTCTACATGGTACTGTGATATAATACATAGCTTTCCACATGGTACTGCGATATAACACAGCGTTCTACATGGAACTGTGATATAACACATTGCATTCTACATGGAACTGCGATATAATACATAGCGTTCTACATGGTACTGTGATATAACACACAGCGTTCTACATGGAACTGCGATATAACACATAGCGTTCTACATGGTACTGTGATATAACACATAGCTTTCCACATGGTACTGCGATATAACACAGCGTTCTACATGGTACTGCGATATAACACATAGCGTTCTACATGGAACTGCGATATAACACATAGCGTTCTACATGGAACTGCGATATAACACATAGCGTTCTACATGGTACTGTGATATAACACATAGCTTTCCACATGGTACTGCGATATAACACAGCGTTCTACATGGAACTGTGATATAACACATTGCATTCTACATGGAACTGTGATATAACACATAGCTTTCCACATGGTACTGCGATATAACACACAGCGTTCTACATGGAACTGCGATATAACACATTGCGTTTTACATGAAACTGCGATATAACACATAGCTTTCCATATGGAACTGCGATATAACACATAGCTTTCCATATGGAACTGCGATATAACACATAGCTTTCCATATGGAACTGCGATATAACACATAGCTTTCCATATGGAACTGCGATATAACACATAGCTTTCCATATGGAACTGCGATATAACACATAGCTTTCCATATGGAACTGCGATATAACACATTGTGTTCTACATGGAACTGCATAATAAAACCAAGTGTTAATTCCTCCACCATTAAGTGATCCAACCAATCCATGTACATAAATATAATAACAGAACACACGATACTGCAGCTCTGTAGAGCAGTATCATAATTTGAATAATATGGATGGGGTGGAACATCACAAATTAAAAGTAATTTGTTGCCCAGATTAAACATGAATATAAAGCAATTGGCATATTTATGAGGTGTGTGTTACAGATCATTCTGTTAGCTGCTGAAAAATTGGATTATTGAAAGCCAGTAAATTTGCATTATTAGTGCAGAGGCATTAAAGGGACAGTATGCTTTATCATTCAGGGAACAGTGAGGTTGGTGAGAGAGCTCTGTTAACCATAGCATAAAATGTAAATTCTGTTTAGTCCTCACGGTTAAAGCTTTGATTCCTGGTGAGGTTGCATACCTCAACATTTACCCCCTCCCCCCACGGCAGTGTGGAATGCCACGGGTATGGCTTGGGAGGCAGAGAGTCATTCAAACTTGCTGGTGCACACCTCCTCACACTGGAGAAGAAGAATCTTTATATCAGGGGCTCATTAAATGGGGTTGACTTAGCTATTCATCCTTCCAATGTAGACTGATGTAAAATGAATTACATAAGGGAATAGTATTGGGTAATCATTATCATTACACTGGGAGGTCATGATTATTTGCATAACTATCAAAGCTTTTTATTTATTTATTTTTTATTTGCACGTGGCATTTATCTTCCTAATCCTCTATACATGGGTTTTTTGTTTTTTATATATATATAAATGCGCCCATTCCAAAAAATATATTACGGGTTAATTCTGGGCTAGAAATTCAATCACATTGTTTGGCATGATGGGAATCAGAGTCCACTTACTGATGACAATTGCACACATCTGTGAGACCTCTAAATGAGCATGCCAACAATAAACTATTTGGCTGGGGGTGATGGGAATTATACTATGAAACGTACCCGGCCAGCACTGTGTGGCACTGGCTAGTACTGAGAGGGTAGTGGATGTATGGAATAGCCTTCCAGCGGAAGTGATAGTGGTAAACACAGTGGAGGAGTTTAAGCATGCGTGGGATAGGCACAAGGCTATCCTTGCTATAAGATAGGGAACTCAGGACTTATAAAAGTATTTAGAAAATTGGGCAGACTAGATGGGCCGAATGGTTCTTATCTGCCGACACATTCCATGTTTCTTTGTTTCTAGTAAGCGCAGTGTATTAACCGACAAGTAAACACTGGAACACTTGGCAGATACAGTAAGTAAAAATAATTTTGTTTTCCGGGAATCAATCCATTTTAAGCCTCATTCTAGTGACCTTTTAAATATCTTGTTTCTGTTAATCACATTGCATCTGCTCTGTTTTCTATGGTTCATCTTCATCATAACGTGCATGTTATAAGCTTGTTCCCATTACATGTCATAGAGCTGATTTGAGTTTGATTGCCAAAATATACTGGAGAGCTTATTCATTTTCCAATCAGGACAGGAAATTAAATTAAATGACACCAGTAAAGTTCCATCGGAGCTGCAGCTCAGAAAACCTTTTTTTGCCATGGTTGGGGTTTTTTTGGGGGGGATTCAGATCATCCACGGACCTCAGAGCCTGGTTGCAATAGTTACCAGGTGTAGGCAAAGTGACATGGACACCAAGGTCCATAGCTCTACTTAACGAGCATAAAAATATTGGCTAATATAGACGTAGGTGCAGGTTCTGCTCGTTAAGCTCAGAATGTCATTGGTGGTCAGCCTTGATCCTATCACGTTATAATACATTTTAATACATTTCCCACCGGATGAGAGCGACAGATCCTCTTTCTTTTACTGTCTATTCCTATTAAGATAACCTTTACAGATGCAGCAGGTCATATGCCCCCCACTAACGGCTTACCAGATTGATGGTGTTCCAAGTATTTCCTAATATAATAGTCACAAGATAATATACATGTTTAACCCCTACATCACGATTCTATATCTTTCATTTTGGATGGAATGACAAAGAAAGACGTGAAGGGAAGAGTTTCTGCACCGCCTGTTCATTGCACCTTCCTTGGTTGGAAAGAGAGGGCTGGGTGAGATCCAGCAAATGTGCAGAATCCTGAATCCTTTAACTTAGCAGCGTCTGTGTCATTAATTCCCATTGAACAGTTCTTATTACGGAATCTCTAGATCCTGCTTCTCTCCAGAGACGTGCCCTCAAGGTGCTGTATCCACCCACATGGAGCACAGCAGCAATTAAGAGAATCAATATCAATCTTCTCACAAGCTAAAGGGCTTCAATAACACAACAGTAAAGTGTTTGTGATGGAAGTTGTGTCTTCTCTAGGAGACTTTGTACTCACCCATCTTTCACCTATACAGTCAAAAATATTTTTTTTTCTTCGCAGGAAAATGTGTTTGATTCCTGAAGTGACCCGTGGTACACCTATTGTTGGAAGTAACTAAGTAAGGTCTAAGCTCTTGAAACTCTACACATGAATAGAAGTTATGCTAGCTGCCAGGATAATGTAATCGGCAGTAGCAGCCCATTTAATTAAGGGAGAAAAACAATTATTATTCACAGTTCTTTATTATTTACTTCACATTCGGTTGTTACACATTTATTGTATCATTTCCATGGAACAATTACGATGCGTTATGGAAAGAAAGCAATGGTTAATTAAACATAAAGTTTAGGTCTTTATTGATGATAGAGGGACTTACTTGCCAAGGGAATTTCGGACTTAAGACCAGAGCAACAGAGTTGGGGGAAAAACTCCCCAGTTCATCTTCTTTTAGCCTTAATGGGACAGTCTAGTCCCCAAACTCACTTTGGTGCAAGGTGATCACTGCTTGCATAGTGCACTGGCTTTTTTCCAGTGTGATTTGATGCAGGCATTCTGCATAAATCACAGGTTTAATATTTGACTCAAGCCCTCCCCAGTGATTACTCTGCATGTTTACTGCAGGTGCGGCAGCACTGAATATATATAGCCACCATGCATATAAAGTTTTGTTTCAGTTAGTCACTTTCTGTTCTGCTGAAATAGAATACATTGTGTGGACTGTGATAAACTTGTTCTTCTACACAGTAGGATCTCTTAACAGGGCAACACATTGTCTGATGACATCACTAGAGGGACAGGAAATTCCATTCATTTGAATGGCATTATTCTCATTGGTCCCTGCAGCAAAAAAAAGGAACTTTTTACTCAGCTAGTGTGGGTAGTCCTGATTTCTTGCAAACTGCTGAAATGTCACAATTTTATCTAGCTGTAAGTATTTTCTATTTTGAGCAATACAAAATGTAAAACATGTATTTTAAAGTACGTTGAACCTTTGGCAATTCCCTCTTTCAGGAATAAAGCACTTAGTATACATCTATGCAGACACTGGCTAAAGTACGAGGGAAGAGGGAATTGCAAAAATGAAGGCCAAGACAGCAGAGTTTGAAGTATAGCTGAATAGGAGATTTTTTTCCCCCTACTCGGCTAATTTGGCCTCAAGTTTGCAATTGCCTTCTCACTTCCCTCATTCAGGACTAAAGCCCTGAGTATCCCAGTGCTTGGTTTATCCTCTAGTATGTCAGTGATGTATTTTAATGATCAGAAAAGATATTCTAAATGTTGGTTGTTCAGTAAAACACGGCCTATTTAATAATAGTGAAATCACAAGGCCTGAAAAGAATTTTAACACACCTGGTTCATAGCGTAGCTGGCTTACCTACCTAATGAAACCCTGATCGAGCTCCATCCCATTCGACATATAAAAAGAACTGAGCTCCTTTTTCCCATGAGTTAAAGGTCTTTTGAAGGATGATGGAAGCTGGTTTTCTTGCTGATGGAGCTTCCCTCTGTGGTATGAAGCAGATGGATCCCTGAGGCCATAGAAATGACAAGGATTTGCCCTTCATGTTTATTTTGTCTGAAATAGTTTATATTCTTAGTAGGAACATCGTCAGACAGTGTAACACTATTAAAAGCAGCAAGGGTAAGCGCACACTGTGATTTCAGAATAAGCGATCATATTTAAGGGAAATTACATTCTTTATTCATGATTCTGCTCTCATGGATGTGGCCATGTCCAACAATACACGGGTTCTTGACATGATCGTGTTTAACAGTGATGCTCTCTCCAAGTGTGCTAACTCGGGGTTACACTATGTGCGTCCACGCTCTCTGCGCCAACACAACCCCTGTATAAAGAATCAAACGCTAAATAGAGGCAGAAATTCCAAAAATGGCAATCACCATTATAATACGGGCAGACTAGATGGACCGAATGGTTCTTATCTGCCGACACATTCTATGTTTCTATGGCGGCTGCCCTTTTTTTTAACCCTTGCTTTGAGTGTCAGCAGGCTCACCCTGCTCCTCTGATATTGGTCTGCGAGGAATCTCTCTCTCTGATCCCATGCAAAAAGAGAATTGCCAACCACACCGGGCTGCCTGCTTCCTATGGCATGGCAGCTGTTGGTCAGAGGGTAACTGGCATATACTATCTATACTATATACACACCAGTTCATCCTCACACTGCGATAATCGAATTTTTCACAAGTGAAACATACATTTCAGTGTCCCTTTTAAGAGGCAGTTGAATTACATTTTTATTTATTTTTTATTTTATTGGATTTTGTTTGATGCACGGTGTTATGTATAGCTGTTAACAACAATTGCATAATAAAAATACTCAGTTTATTTTAGTTAAAGGACAACTAAACTGTATTATTCAGAACAAAAAGAGGGAGAAACACACTGCGCCCAGATGTGATGCCAATAGCAGCAACAAAATCTACCAGTGTCTCACTCCTGGTATATAATAACAAACAAAACAAAACAAAGTGATAATGTGCGCTGTAAAAAAATAAATGTGAATACACTCACATTTTCTTGAGCAGAACACTGCTCATTGTATGTTGGCACACTTGAAAAAGCCCATTTTACGGGTGAAATGCGTTGTGGGAGGAGGAGACTTTTATTGAGGAATTTACTTTTAATCATAAAAACAATTATACAAACAAATTGATTTTCACAAGATACATCAATGACACCTGATTATGTTCATAAAAACTTTTACAACTTAATAATGGTTAAAGGTAAGAGAAGCCTTATCTCATTAGATACTGAATCACACTCTTAAGTAATATGTACCAGGTGACAACATTTTTATATATATATGTATATATATATATATATATATAAATCACGTTTAAGTAATTAGAAATAATAGTGCAAAATATATATTAGCGCTCTCACCATGCCCTTTAAGTAGTTGTTTTTCTCACTGTTTGGCGGGAAACAAGGGGGTGATGGTTTCAGCATTGCGGTTTTTCTGTTGGCACAGGGATAGCACTAGACGTTGAATTTTTTGTTCGGACATATCTGTCTGTTTTTGTCAGAGCTGAAACTTTAGACAGATTTCTGTAGACGCATGTCCCACTGTTTCCTTTCCTACCTACAAAACCAATGATGTCTTCTAAATGAGTCGTGATAGAAATATAATGGGATTTATGTATAAAAGTTTGAAATTCCTTTGTAAATTCTTTATTAATATACTCTGTCAATATCCTCTTTCATAATAAAAAATAATAATAATAATAAAAATAATTTGCGACTTGTACAGCACTTTTCGTCCTGTGAGGTTCCAAGCACTTTACAAATATATAAACTGACATTAAAAATTAAGAGTTCCTGATGGATTAAATCAACAGAACGATTTCTAAATAGTGTATGGCATTACTTCCTTGTGAAGTGGTTTCCTTGTGGGAAATGCTCTATCCTATTGCTTTTGGGGATACACACATGCACAATTTTAGTTACTGCGTCTGCAAGAATGTTTAAATTTGCGCTTTGGTGAACATTGCAGAAATGACAGCCGCTTATTCAATTCTCTGGTCTACTTTTCAGGTCAGATCACCTGGTTTGGCTATGAAAGTCCTCGAAGCTTTTGGGATTATATCAGAGTTGGCTGCTCCAAGGTGCCCCACAGCTGTATCTGTAGTATTGAAAACATGGAAAATGTCAGTTCATCGAGAGCAAAGGTAAGAAAATGGATTGAATGATGGGGGGGGGGGGGGGGGGGGTTAAACTGACGTATGATCATTGTAGGAATGAAATAGTATCATAGCTATCTGTAAGTGACCTCCATTAAATATTCATTATTATTCTATTGTGAGCAATCATTGTGTGACACTAAATGGCTAATATGATAGGTGTTACCACCTGCCTTTTCTCCTCACATTACCATCTAATCCATTTTATGTTGATTATTTAATATACAGACAATATTGCATTCACGACCATTTCCACTTGCTCCTCGTTCCTCTGCTACCATCAGTTTTTTTTAACCATTTGAGTACCTCTAGTACAATTTCTCTCTAACATTGGTTTCGTTACAGTCCTACAAATATTAGACCAAGAGAATTGCCAAAACCAAGCATTGATGGACATATTTCCCCACTTTCTTAGTTTTAAAGCTCCACTGTAATTGCCTGGTGTTTTTGCTCCACTGCCAGATCACTGTTTAGTGCATATACATGAATGATTTAAATGTAAGAGATTATACTAAGGGCCAATAAACAGAGATATAGAATGGTTCAATCTCCATCATGATCATATTTTGGCACAATAGAATGTGGTGTCCTCCTATCATTACTTCCAAGCCACTGTCATGTAATAGAATAAACCTCTCCCAATCCTCTACCACCAGTTTCCATTCGCTGAATATCACAGACAGGGACCATTTTCACTCCACCATATGGTATGGTAACATGTACACGGTGGTGTATCTTGGTTTTGTGCTGCCCTAGGCAGACAAAATTTGGGCACCCCCCACCCACGTTGCACACCTACGACATGCCCCATCACCCACGTTGCCCACCCATGACAAGCCCCATCACCCACATTGCCCACCCAAAACAAGCCCCATAACCCCATTACATGCCCCATCACCCCATTACATGCCCCATCACCCACACTGCTCATTTATTAAATGCCCAGTCACCCCATTATGTGCCCCCATCACCCACATTGCATACAGGCTAAATTCCCCATCACCCCCATTACATGCCACCATCACCCTCATTACATACCCCCACCACATCCATTACATGCCCCCATCACCCCTATTAATTGGAAGGCGCTAAAGCTTGATGAACGGTGGGGGAGGGAGCGAAAATATTTGAGGCACCAGAAGTGTGCTTTAGCACCCTCTGGCAAAGTGCCGCCCTAGGCGAGTGCCTTCTTTGCCTTGTGGAAGATACACTACTGCATGTACATATGGAAATAGTCTGTTGTATTACAAAATGGGCTGCCTTTTGTGTTTGACACAACAGTAAGGTGGCTGCATACTTAAAAGGTGTTTCTTAGCATTTTAGTTGAAAATAATGTCAAAGGTGTGAAATAAGGAGGGGTTGCAGAGATAGGCAGGACTGTTGCTTTAGCTACAGCAATAACTGTATTACACTTTATTTGTAGCTTTTTGGTGATGGGGAGTATTGAGGAAAAATGTGATGACTATGCAGAGCCATAGCTAGAGTAAGGTGCTAGCCTCGGGCGCAGATATGAGGGGATGCAGACTCATTGGCAACACTAAGGGGGGTTTCTGGCCTGGTCATGGGACTGAATGACTGCTCAGGGACAGCCTTGGGGTAGAGAGAGGAGGGTGGGCACCCGATGTCTGTGCACAGATATCACCTTTCTTTCACGTTTGCTGGGGCAGGTCCCTGAGTGCAATCTGGGTGCTGGGACAAGTTCTGTGGGTGCAATCTGGATACTGGGTCAAGTCCTGTAAGTGCAATGTGCGTGATGATGAAAGTCCTGTGAGTCCAATGCACATCAGCTTCATACAGTTCTGGTCCCAGTCAGCTGCAACTCACCAAAGAACACCTGAGCCCCCCAAGCAGCACTGCACTCCAAAAAGTTAGGGAACATGGGGCTCCTACTGGACATATTATTTAAAAAACATATATATATTTAGAGGAGGGGGGGCACAATTCTTTTTTTTCTGCCTCGGGTGCAAAAAGAGCCAGCTATATCTCTATGTGTAGGTAAAATTACCCTATTAATACATCTTTGAAAATCTGCATAGATAAAAAAAAAAAAAAAATGTATTCACACTGTGGTTATATTTATGGCATCATTTCTTCCTATAAAGTCCCTCTTTTTTTGGTAGACATTCCAAAACTGAAACGAACAATGCTGGTTGTGTGTAATTGTGTATTCGTTTCTTGTAGGGCAGAGCCTGGATCAGAGTCGCACTGATGGAGAAACGGCTGTCTGAATATATCACAGCGGCACTGAGAGATTTTAAGACAACCAGGTTTTTCCTATTTTTATTCTGTTGATATGGTTCATAAGCTAGAAGACAAAATCTGAATAGGATATTAATTCATGGACACATTAACCACTGCCACCTCGGATCTGCTACAGAACTAATACAACGGTTTAAGCAAACATCAGACTAAAGGGATTTGGGGGGGAAATCCAATTCTGAGCAAGATGATTTGGAGAAATTAGGGGATTTTTGAATTTTCTTATAAGCTATTTTGGCCTGATTTGTAACTTTGTTGTGAAAGGTACTTTGTCAACCTAAACAATTTTTTATACTTTGAATGTACAGAATAAATCAAAGTAATCCAAACATTATGTTAACAGTATTCTGTTGGCTGTAGTGTCTTCTGCTCATGACATCACCTGGTGGCTCGATATGCAAATGACACATTTGCATACCAAGCCACAGTTGATGTCATAAACAAGAGACACCACAGTCCCTTTTAAAATATCATTTTCTTTTATTGTATGCATCTGCCTGCAATTCTACATACAAAATGTATAGAGCAGTTTTCATCATATTTTATTCTCTATATTCACAGTATGAGCAGATTGACAGTCGGTTTATAGACTTTCTGTTTATAGAATACATGTAATGCTATTGCTATTCTATAAACCGAAAGTCTATAAATCGAATGTCTTTCGGTTTATGGAATACATGTAATTAGGGTTGCCACCTGGCCGGTAAAAAATTGGCATCAGGCCAATGTTAAGTCTATGGAGACAGTACCAAGGCCGGTATTTTTTTGAAGAAAAGGTGGCAACCCTACATGTAATGCTATTGGCTTTCTATAAACTGAAATAGAGTCCCCATTCATACGAATTGGTTAATTGACCTATTTGTATGAATGGGGACTCTATTTCGGTTTATAGAATAGCAATAGTATTACATGTATTACATCTGAGAGTCAAATAGAACCGTCAAATACTGTGCTTACAGCGCACTTTGAAAAATTCTGGCTACCTCCTCCTCCTCCAGCGCCGCTTCCACCTACATCGCCACGGTCACCGCCTCCTCAACCTATGGGTCACTTAGTATAAACTGAAAGAGAATACCCTGCACTCCAACCCTCTCTCAAATGGATAATTCTGTTGATCCTCCTGGCAGCCATGCTTTAGATTTAGATTTATGTTCTTCCAAAGCTAAAATCAACGATTCCATCTAGTGCTATTTTATGGCTCAGCTGTATTAGTAATTTGTATGTATTTTATGTTATTTGAAGTTATTTCCCTATCCATATTTGTTTTCAGGGCACTTGTCCTACTCTTACCCCCATTTCACTTCCTTTTGCAGCCCTCTAGCCCTTTCCAAGACTTTTTTAGAGGCATTTTAGTGGCCAAAAGTTTGTGTCCCCATTGACATCAGTGGGGTTCGGGGTCAAGTTTGAGCGCGAACCCGGACTTTTTTCCAAAGTTCGGCCGAACCCGGACATCCAGGTGTCCGCTCAACTCTAATTATTAAGCGTGCAGGTTTATAGAACCATTATCCACCAAATATTGAGAGAGAAGAAAAGTTGGAATAATCTTTTAATCCCCTGAATACAATCTGCAAAACTAAAATATTTGTCATGAAACATATCAAAAATATGTTTAAAAATCCAATACCGTTAATTCCACTGGTGGTTATGTCATCATGATGTACACAGATCTGGGGAGTTATTGACATTTGTTTGTTGAACTGAAAGCTATTTTATTCCCCACAGGAGGTTTTATGATGATGGAGCTATTGTCTTGGGTGAAGAAGCGAACATGTTGGCTGGAATGCTTCTTGGACTCAATGCAATTGATTTCAGGTATTTAAGCTACTCGGCATTCCATACATGTTACTTAATGAGCTGTGTCCCCACTGGAAAACCTTTATTTGCATGAGTCAAATATATTACAATTAACGGTTACAATTGTGCGAATGCTCTTGGGTGAATGCCATGAGAGATCATCATTATCTGCTAAAATAATCACAGTGTTTTGCAGTCTTATTTAGTTTTCAAATTCCTGCCAAAGTCAATGAACCAATAGGCAGTAAATGGAGCTTAAAATAAATAGTAGTGTTATGTAAAACTACGGAAAACAGAACAGTTTTCATTCAAATGATTGCCATTTCCTGTCTCTCTAGTGATGTCATCAGACAATGTGTTGAACTGTTAACCCCTTAGTGAAAAGACCTTTTGACCTTGACTTTCCCTTGGTGACAAGGACTGTTTTGACATTTCTGGGGTGTTTGTGTTTAGCTGTAATTTTCTTCTTTTCTCACATACTTCTACCCACACAAACTCATATGCTGTTTTTATCGTCATAAGAAGGGCTTTTATTAGATACCATTATGTTCATCATATCTAAAAATTTACTGCAAAAAAAATCATAAAATATGATGGAAAAAAACCCACTTTTTCTTTATTTTGACCTAAAAAATAATTTACACAAAAACAATCCTAAAAAAAGACCCCCTCTATAAATAGTTTCTAAATTGCATCCAGAGTTCAGAAATATGCTTGTTTCCATGTTTTTCTGCAGTGTTTTTTTGTTTTATCCTACAGTGACCTTGTTACCCTAACCCTAAATTTAAGCCTAACCATAAATTTAACCCCAAATCTAACCTTTATGCTAACCCTTAATATATTCCAATTTTCATTTAATTGTAACCCTATCCCTTATGCTAACCCTAAGAACTATTCCAACCCTAACCCTAGATTTTAGCTAATTAAGTATTTTTGAAATAATTTTTATAGCAATGTTGCTGACTGCCTCTAGGGGCAGTCAAGCAACAGCATCAGAGAGACGGAAGTGATTTTTTTTTTCACTTCCTACACTCTACCCACAAAAGGGCTGCAGCCATATTGGAGGAGCACCGTGAGAGTGGTTCTCGCGAAAACCGCTTGTTCTACCGCAGGACAAGTGAAGGGGTTAAGAAATCTTGCTGTGTACAAAAGGAAGTCTATTATAGTCCACACAATATATTCAATTTGAGGAGTACAGGAAGTGACTAAATGAAACAAAACATTATGTCCTCAGTGTCTTTATGATCAGTGCTGCCGCACCTGCAGTAAACATGCAGAGTAATCGCTGAGGAGGGCTTGAATCAAATATTACAAATGTGATTTGTGCAGAATGCCGGCATCAAATCACACAGGGATAAAAATCCTGTGCATTATACAAGCAGTGATCTTCATCTTACACCAGACACCAGACTGTCCGTTTAAATTATCTTCAGATTATGTTTTGTTTATGAAATATCACTAATAAAGTGTCTGGGAACCCAATGATTAGAATGCTTACTTTTTCTAGTGCCTGTTTGTGAGCATGAGCTGTGCAGGTGCTTCCTTATTGGTTGGCGATACTAACCAATAGGAGCTATAGCATTTCCTGGATAGCAGCTAGGAAGAATATCTCTTACCTTGTTTTATCCATATTTATTACCAATGGACATAAAGCAGGTAAAATTATTATTTTAAATGTAAATAAAGGAGCAAATCACGGCCAATGTATTAACAGTTTTTAAAAATAAGTCATTACTCCCTCCTTATATGATAATCAAAATGTGTTGGCAAAATACAGTTGATGCTATTTTTACATAGTAATAATGCTTATACACATTAACTGTGACCATGTATTCCTGCAGCTTCTGCCTTAAGGGTGAAGGCCTTGATGGGAACTTCCCGGCCGTCATAGACTACACCCCTTATCTGAAATTCACACAAAGGTAGGTTTCAGAATCCCCTATTTACAAACAATTCTGATAAAACAAAGGGTCGTACTATATTCCCTCTGGAAATGTATCAAAGGCACCCTGACACATTAGGATTGAACATTGTCAATCAATAGTTGCAGTGACAAAACTGGTTCTTTCTGTTGCTTGAAGGTTTGTGTAAAATGCGTTGTCGAATTGGGATGGTTTGTGTTTGTTTGTTTTTTTATTTTTTACATTATCTTGCATATGGAAATAAAAAAAAATAAAAAAACTACAATCCCAGTGCACAATGCAATATTTGTTTAGGTCACCTCCTCAATTCTCACTAGAAATTAGCCTTCTGATTGGTCACATTGCCATAGCACCCACAAAGTTAAATTTGGATCCCAAGTAGAATATTTATTCAATTATTATGCCTAGTGTGGGAAGCTTTATTATATGCCATCTTTTTTTGTGCGTTCCTCTTCAAGGTGTCACTTCTGCTTCTCACCAGTCTCTGCCACAAAAATCCACTGCATAACATGACCGTTTCTGTTTTATGGGTGTTACTGGTGATCTGATACAAACTACCACAAATAATTAGCTGAATTCTATCTGGATATATGCCCCCGACATATTGCCCGGCTGCACTTTGCATGCTCTTTCTGCAGTATGTGGAACACACGTGTTCCTGGAAACCTGGCCGACGGAGACAAGGATGCGATCTGAAAGAAGATAAATCACCTGCATGCTCAAATTAATAATACAGTTTTAAAGTGGGCAAAAAAGGGATCAAAGATATTTAAAAGTTCGCTGGAGAGTGGTCAGAGGTTGACGATGCTAATTAATGATGCCAGGTGCTCCTTCTATGATAAGCAGCCAAAGGACTACTAAAGCCTGGCTCGGAAAAGCTCTCGGCCTTCTACCTCCAGCTACTAAATTCTGCAAACATCTGTTTGCTTTATCTACATTTCTTGCACATTAAGCAAATGCTGAGTAGATATGTGTATGGAATATACATTGTAGCTTTTTTTTTTTAGATTTTTCTTTTTGTATTCCTATGATTTGTTTTCATTTAACAGGAAACTGATTCCTTGTTCAGATATTGTTAGTAGACATGTATTTTTTTTCAGCTCTGATAGCATCAGCAGCGACGAAGAGGAGCTGCGGACCCTGGGTAGCAGCGGCAGTGAGAGCAGTACTCCAGAAAACATTGGGCCCCCTTTCATCATGGATGAAAACAGCTGGTACAACAGGTGCAAAAGAGTGGAGCAGAAATATCGCTTGGCGTTGGAGCAGAAGGTGTGTGTATGTTGGGCACTATATACTAAAAATCTTACTATACTACGATGATACTACCATATCCCTAACATCAAAGAACATTAACATGTGCCTGGGTCTATTTTCTTAAATGTTATCTTTATAGCTTGCATGTTTAGAAATGTTACTACTTTGAGGTGGGAATCTCCATGCTGTTACCAGGCTCGGAAGATACTTTTACCATAAAATAAAGTTTTTTTTATTCATGAATTGCCGACACATCACGTGATTAGTTGGTAGCAAATTGGGAAAAAGTATAGTTTCTCCATCTTTACTACTATGTTGATGTTGGTGATGTGGGTCTAATGTCCCTACTGTAAAATCGGAACATTCCTCCGGGTTGTAGTTCCAATTCCCATCATAGATGACTCTACCCTTCATCCAATGAGTGTGACTCTGATTTTAACTATCATTCAGTGAAGTTTTTTTAATCCGAGTCAGTGGTCACAAGAGCATGCCGTCGAACAGAAGGAATAAACGTGTTTTGCATTACAAAGAATGCTTATTAATACGTGTCACGTTCTTTGTTAATCGGATTAAAAGACTAAATGATATTTAAATCAGGAGTGCCGAGTCAACTTTTTCTTATTACATACGTGGTAATGTACATAAGTCGGTACTTATGAACCCTTAACCTACTTGAGAAGCAATATTTCAATGTACCTTTCCTGTTCAATTCTTTATTATTATTACAAATGGTTATAAACGGAACAGAGAAAACATTGTTATACCCATGATTAATAATTACATTAAAGGGACTGTATCACCTAAACATTGTTTTACTGTGAATGTAGAACATAAAAGATGATTGAAAATAATCTATACAAAGTGTTAGAAAAACTGCAAGCAAATGCCTAAATTGGTAGAAAAATGTGTTTTAAATGTGTCTGTGGAGTCTCCTGCTTATGACATCACTCGTGGCTTGGCATGCAAAAGACACATTTCCCATTGAAAAGTAGTTCATTTGCATACCGTGCCACAGGTGATGTCATAAGCAGGAGACTCCACAGACACATTTAAAACACATTTTTCTACCAATTTAGGCCTTTATGTTAGAAAACTTGCAAGCAAATATATAGATCATTTTCAATCATTTTTAATGCTCTACGTGCACAGTAAAATCAATGTTGGGGCGATACAGTCCCTTTAAAGATTAAAGTCCCAATTCAGGCTGACATGATGTGGTCCATGCTCTTGTCACAGGGTTACCTGGAGGAGCTGGTCCGGCTGAGAGAAGTTCAGCTTTCAGACTCCGTGTCACAAAACAAACTTCTTATCCAGAGGATTGAAGACACCGAGCTCAATCACAAACTGGAGAAAGAGCAGCTGGAGTACATCATTGTGGAACTGCAGGATCAGCTGTGAGTAGGAGGAAAGGTCACATTTGTCGCCGAGGTATTCGGAGGGTTAATTAATGCAGCTGCGTTCAGCGTTATACTATGAACAAGTCTCTTGTTATTTTTATATACGACATTGTGTTCTAAGCTAGGAGATCTAACTGGAGTGTTAGGGTTAGAGTCCATACACATGTCCATGAGAGGTCACACTGGGATCTAATTAAAATATGGCGTGTTTTTCAGTATTATGAGTCTATAAACTGATTATTCAGAATAATAAGCATATGTGCAGGGAAGCTGCTATCTTATTATATAACCCACTTTCATGAGGAGTGTTCATACAACATACATACTACACGGCAGCAATGCGGTATACATTATTTTTAACATCCCGACTTAAATGGACAACATGGTCTCCATATCCATACTGGTGAGATGCTGACAACCGAGAGAAATATAAGGAATAATAGATTGCGTCTAATTGCAGTGAAGTTATTGTTTTCATTCTGAACACATCATATTCACTTTAAATCAGAACTTGATAAGTGGACTTTGGGAGCAAGACATGTTTGGAGCCAGCCTTGGTATGTGTATAAGTCAGGTAGATAGTATGGCCATAAAACTCTATGTAAAACAGTCAAAAAAAGTTTTGAGCCAGCAATAGAGATTTTAGGAAGCATGACTCGTTGGCTCTGGGATTTCTGCTCTTACGATGTGTGCAGACGGGCCTGATACCTACTAACAGTTTTTCTTAAAGGTTATTTGTTTCTAAAGGGTATTTTTGTAGTTAGTTTGAAGGTATTGTTTATACTGTGAATGTAGATAATAATAAAAATATTTAAAAAATGATCTGTAAAACTGTGTTAGAACAATTGTCTGTGGTGACTCTGATGATCTGGGGGTACAACCTGTATCCCAGTAAGGAACCAGTTCAGTTCACACCATTCTTTACTCTACATAGCTTCTTTAGAAATCAAATATGCCATACAGGCCAACCATCATGGTTTTAGGACCCAAGTCCATGATCGCGAATGGATTAAAAGTCTTATGCCGAGAAGCTTTTTACGGACTGCGCTTCTCTTCCTAATAAAGCTGGCAACAATTATATAAACATAATATAAATGAGACCCCATCAGATAAATTGGCCAAAGCATAATTTAGCTCACCTACTCTCACCTCCTACAGAGTGGGCACAAAAAGAAGTCTATACTGCTACCAAAACCTTAATTATGCTTTGACCAAGTCATATAACCAAAACCTTTTTTAGTTCAGTCCACTGTTTTAGAGGTATTTGATTTAAATATTAAACACACAGCTGAGTTCAGTATCATCTGGGGAAATAAAACCTGTATGAACTCTCTTCCCCTCACTCCTCCTCTTAAGAAACAATCATCTCCCTAATAAGGAGAGAGGAGCACCTTTAGGGGGAGGGAGTAATCATGCAGATTAGAGGAGCACCTTTAGGGGGAGGGAGTAATCATGCAGATTAGAGGAGCACCTTTAGGGGGAGGGAGTAATCATGCAGATTAGAGGAGCACCTTTAGGGTGAGGGAGTAATCATGCAGATTATGTGACAAGTAGTGAAGATGGCAGCCTGCATGAATAGAAACATAGAAGCATGGAATGTGTCGGCAGATAAGAACCATTCGGTCCATCTAGTCTGCCCAATTCACCGCCGTGGCTTCATCATATTAATCTATGTATATGTATTTTATGCTTATATTATATAGACACCTATTGCTCATTGGTATCATATATATACTTTATAACCAGACCCAAGCATGTGAGCTTCTTTACTTGTATCAAATCTGTCATGGGCTCTAGCCCCAGATCTTTTGGCGACCTAGCAACGCCCCTGCATGTGGCTGAAAAATATTAAATTTAAAGGTAATTTCCTGAGCAAAGTTTTAAAAAGTGATATATTCAGCCAGAATATTTCATTGACTGCTTGGTGACTGGATCACTATTAGAACCTTGCCTTAATCTCATGAAAGCAATGAAAGGAAATTTACACACAACTGGTAAACAAAATTCAGATAGAAAACATTGGAAACTTAAAATAGAGTATAGTAGATCCCCCTATCCCAGGCTTTCATAAAACACTTGCCTTGTGTTGCAACATTATGCGGATTTCCTCACATTTCCAAATGGTAATTACATCTCATTGCGCAAGGCTCGACAAACTCCGGAGGTTGTCATGGCGACCCGGAAATTACACCTGGTGCCGGGTATTGGCGCCCTCTACTTGGCGTACAGACAAAACAGCGATCTTTAATAAGTCTTTGTTAAAGCATCAAAATAGCAGTACACAAACCAAGATAGAAAATAATGGCGGAAATAGATCACCCAGGGTGTTTGAGCACCACCTGGTGCGTTTCGTCAAAAAAGACTTAGATGTAGGAATGGTTTGTATCAAAAAAAGTCCATAATATATACCAAACAGAAGACGGATAGGTAAAAAGAGAACAAAAGCCCCTTAAAATAAATACAAGAAAAAAACACCAGGGTGATCTAAAACCTCCATCAGTAAACCTTTGAGCAAACAAGTGTAAATGACTATTGAAGTATTGAGTGTTGATTAGAAAGAAACAACCGGATAAGTACTATTGAGAATTCCAATATATAAATATATGGATAGAAGAGGTAAAGGTCAGGTACCTATCCGTAGTAAAAAATATATGGTATTTTAAGGGACTAGTATTTAATATTTACAGGGATACAAAATATATTGTTTAAGCAACAATTTGCAAAACCAAATGAATACACTAGTTAGGTATTAATAACATTTAGAATGTAAAACAAATGGTAATGAGTCCTCATCCGAAATCAGCCAAAAATATCCCACATTGCACTCTGAATTGAGACCAGTCTGTTGTTGTGTAATACAAAGATCCAATAAGACCTCAAGTTGGCATAATTTGCTATGTAGGTCGCCTCACGAGGTGGTAAAGTTACCCTCTCTATTATTTGACAATGTATTATTGCAAGGCCCTTGGGGTGAGATTGAAAATGTTTCCCAATAGGGGACTAGGTCCCCTCTCTTTAAATAGCACCCAAATATAGAAACATAGAATGTGTCGGCAGATAAGAACCATTCGGTCCATCTAGTCTGCCCAATTTTTTTTTTTTTTGAGTACTTTTATTAGTCCCCCGTTCCCGGTCTTATAGCTAGGATAGCCTTGTGTCTATCCCACGCATGCTTAAAATCCTTGACTGTGTTTACCTCTACCACTTCTGCTGGCAGGCTATTCCATACATCCACTACCCTCTCAGTAAAGTAATACTTCCTGATATTACTTTTAAATCGTTGCCCCTCTAATTTAAGACTATGTCCTCTAGTTGTGGTAGTTTTTCTTCTTTTAAATATACTCTCTTCCTTTACTGTGTTGAAATATACTGATAAGTATGGTTTCTATGCAATATATACTTGTTAGTTTAGTTTTTAAGTATGTGGAACTATAAAATAGAGCATGGCTGTTACTTTTTAATAGAGGTCTATGCGTGATGTATATTTTTAATTCCGACTGTATTGCAATAGACACTGCCGGGTGTGCACTTTTTCAGATTTCCTTACAAGATTTTAAATCACCTGCGATGTTCATATAATGTGCAACTTGCTGAGCGAGGGCTTGACTCGACTGCAAACATCCGCCCAAAGCAAAGCTGGCTTAGATGTCAGACTACTGAACTCACGGTGAACTAAAGTGATTCAAGGAAAAGATAATCAATGTTTTGTTTCGCATTATAAATCCTGTCAATCAGAAATGATCCAGACAATAATCTGATTTAGTGGAGAGGGTTATACTGGATGCTCACTGTGATAGTAATGTTGTGAGATTTCAATGAATTAAAACCTAATAAAACTTGGAAAGTAATGTTGCCCGGAGGGGAGAAACGGATAATCACACAGTTTGGAATATTTGTGTCATGATGATTCAAGACACTTACACCCGTAGGTCAAAATATAGTGTATGTCCTTTTAATTATATCATATCCCCTGGGAAGCAGGCAGTCCCGACAGCTCACTGTGTCTCTCTGTGACTACAGAGAGAGACCCTCGTTTTCAAAGGGGATCAACAGAGGAGACTTTAACCAGTGTTCGTCTGTATCTATTTATGCATTCATCAGGGCTTAATAAATCTCGGGAGCCATTGCTCCTAAAATCCTTACTGCTGACACTTAATGGTTTTTCACTGTTTAACATTGAAATGTATGGAAGTACCGTGTTCCTGGCTCCTAATTACACTAATTAGGATTGGCTCTTAAAGGTTACACATATTTGTAAACCCCTGGAATTAATTTCTCCAGTTGAATGTGTGTGTGTGTGTGCATATACATGTTTATATATGTGAGTGTGTATGGGGAATAAAAATACATTGTCCTCTTTTCTACAGTACACACTTAGAATGTAGCTCTTTACATCAAGTCTTGAACAATGAAAAAAGTATTTCCATTCCCAGGCTCCGTGCCATTGTATTTGGCAGCAGAGATCCTGCAGAGATTAGTTGTTGTTCTCCTTCCCAGCATTGATCCTGGGTTTGAGAGAATAATTGCTTGCTTGTTGTGTTTTTGTTTGTACGTGGTACAGACATTGTGTGAACTCAGTGCAGAATGGGACTTACATTTGGGGCTGTAACTTGGAAACTTCTTGCACATACCTCTGACACATCGGAGATCTCGCCCCTTTAGCTTCACCTTGAAACACGAAGGAGGCTGTCCTAATTATTAGGAGATGCGGCTTGCTGTAGAAATAGGCAGATTAGATGCTTTGATGGGGTGTGGCTTTTAAAAAAGGAATAGTCACTTACGCCTTATTGGTGGAACCTGCAGGGCATGGACAGGGCTCAACACTTCTTCTGCCACCACTTGTGAAGAAAGAACTCCGACCAGAAGACAGCTGCCAAACCCAGATTCTCTTGGTGGACACTGGAGAAGATCCCAAGAAAGTCCATGCAGCTACTTCTTCTCCACGTCAGGCTATGCCTACTGATGTTCAATGGACCTCCACAGACCTTGCCATGGACACTGGTGTCCTATCCTTTGGTCTACACTCAATATTAGGGGCATCCAAGTTTTTTTCTGAATTGGGCCGCATATTCGGAAATGCATGTGCGTGTTGGACCACATTCATTTTTATTATATTCAGTAATGGCGAAGAACACCTTGTTAGCCATATACATTGTTTGGTTATTTGGCAGGAATAGCTGTTAAAAAAACAAGTTTAAAATTAACTTTATTCAAACAAAAGTATACATTTATATGGATAATGAGAATATGGGCAGTTAGGTCGGGTGGGCCATACCGATCTGTCAAATGGGCCACATGTTGTGCCCCTCTATAATCTCCTACTACTCACATACCTGCCCTCAGAAGAAAAACAAAACATGGTACATCACACCATGACTTCATTATTCAGTGGGAAACGTGGGTATTTGCCTGGATTCACCATGAAACAGGGCTCCAAAGCCACATTCAGCACTCCCTACCCTACAGTCCAAAAGCTTAATGGACTTAATGAAAAAAAAAAGGTTTGGGAAGTAAGTAAGTGAAGAAAGTTTCAGTAGAGTTAAGAACACATATATTTCTCTATGGCATCTCCACAGTCTAGAAACCATGAGTTCCCGGTGGCCTTTTAACTAGCATATAATTGCAGACTACAGGTCATACCATATAAAATAAAAATATATAAAAAGATGGGGGAGTTTGATAAATTAACTGAAATTATGAGGTTAATTTAAACCTTATTCTCTGTAAGATTAAAAGCTGGTAAAGCGAACTAGGATGAATGCCTATTAACTGAGAACATAATTAAGATTAGGTAATGTATTTGATAATGTTTTCAAATGCATAATTATGGCTTTATAATATATTAATGCCGGGGCAGATTTCACATAAAACACCATTTTGTTTCCGAAGTATAAGTTGCCATCTGTTGGTGGTATTAGATTATATACTTCCTAAAGTCCTGTCTGCCTGCAGGATTCTTATACACTGAATTTTCCATCACTTTTATCCCACCATTACTTAAATGGTTTGTTCTTCATGTACTGCTCCAGGCCTCAAGCAGTAAGCCAGTAAACCAGCGTTCTGTGCTGCATTTGATGTGCCTTGAAAACCAGAATTCCTTTATTTGTGTAACGTGTTTGTCATATGTCTAACTGTGCTTTTCTTTCTTCATGTTTAGTGCGCCCACACAAATTATATATTGGTTGTTTTTAAAGATACATGGGGCTTTTTTTGATACCAATAATTTGACCTGAAAAATATTTTATACAATAACAAATGGTATAAAAAAAAAAAAACCCTGTCTATATAGTTTCTAATATTTGTTGAGAGTTTAGAAATACCAATGTTTACATGTTTTTCTGTTTGTTTTTTTACAAGTTATATGGCAATAACCGATAGTAGTGTTTTTGTTTCCGAACCATTTTCTCTTACAGTGACCTTTTGATCCTAACCCTGAATATGATCCTAACCCTAAATCTAACTCTTGCACTAATCTAACTTATCTGTAGACCTAACTGTAACTCTATGCCTAACCCTAGATGCCGTGATGTTGGTGTGTAGTGTACATAAAAATGTGAAAAGCAGGAACTAGGGACAATATTTGACAGAGGTAGCCATTAGAAAGATTGCTGCAATAGACAGCTAATTAGTCAGTAAGTGTAAATGCTCGCGGCCTGTCCATTTTCTACCAAATAAAACAGGGAATACCAAATTCTTAAACATACTATGCAGTGAATAATCTGCCAAATAAGACTAGACAGTTTCCTCTGTCTCGTGAAGGTTGCCCCTTTTCTTTTCATCTGGCCACAGTTCCTCTTACTCTTCTGTTGTTCTAGTTTAACCAGCTTTTCTCTCCAACCGGCCAAGTTTCAAATCAGCCAGGGCTTGGCCCACCAGGATACTGGGAAAAATCCCCGTAGGCTGCCTGTCCTGGGGCCACTGTGGGATGTGGCCGCTTTAGGTAATTCTGATGCTTTTTTATTCAGCAGAGCCATTACGGTGGCAGCAGTGTTCTAGAATGGGAGGGACTTCAGGGAGACTACAGAAATGAGAGGGGAGAGAGACTACAGGAATGAGAGAGACTACAGAAATGAGAGGGGAGAGAGACTACACACATGGGGTGGGAGGAAAGAGAGAATGAGAGACACATGAGGGGGAGACTCTGGATCCGCCCCTCCATGGCAATCTCCACCTGTGGTGCAATCTCAGCGTTAGGCCGCATGCTGGGGCAAGTCCTGTGAGTGCAATGTACTTGCTTTTGGTAAGTTCTGGGTGCTGGGGCAAGCCTTGTGAGTGCAATCTGTGTGCTGGAGTAAATTCTGGGTGCTGGGGCAAGCCATGTGAGTACAATCTGGGTGCTGGGGTAAATCCTGTGAGGGCATTCTGGGTGCTGGGATAAATCAAAATATTCACCCAGTATGTACACAAAATTATATCTCTCACACATTGCTATGATATATATCCCTGCACAGGGCAATATATGCTCTTACTATGTACACAAGGTTATGTCTCACACACTGCCCTGATATATACCCCTGCACGGGGCAATTCATATAAGCTTGTGTACATCCTGCCACCTATGTATTGCCCTGTGCATAGGGTTTATATAAGGGCAGTGTGTGAAATATAACCTTGTGTACCCCCCTGAATGCAGGGGTACATATCAGTCTTATCGATAAATAATACACTATTCAAATGTTCTTTCAACCCCTTCGTGACACATGGTGCTTGTGTCCCAAATGACGCAAGCACCAAAACGTCACGATTTGTTCCTGGCCACTGATCACAAGGTGGCCAGGAAAGTGGCCTCATCTGACAGGTGGGATCCTGCTGTAAGTGCCTGCAGTGGGATCCGAAAACAGCTCATCGCGGGGAGCCGCGATGAGCTGTTTAGTACAGGACGTACTATGCCGTCCTAACAACTTTAAGGCACTTAAAGTCAGGACGGCATAGTACGTCCTAATGTCACGAAGGGGTTAAAATGTATGGTTTTCCCTTTTATAAACAAAAAAAATTATGTTATGCTATGGGGCTTGTTGCTCCCCTGTGCTTCACTGTTTGGGAACATCTTTTGTCCTGTCTGGGAATGTTAACTATTAATGTTCCTTAGTAATGGTCTGCAGCAGACCCTTTTAGATAACTATACTAGAACACCTGCCCCTCATAGTTTAGAGGATAAAGCCTTTCAGTATGTTGAAAAGAAAACCTCGGAAATGCTCTAAATGCTAAGAACACTTTCTAATGCTTCACACATATCTTTTTTTCTTGTAAGATGTCATGATTCTGGCTGTATTCATTTTACGCTATAGCAAAAAACACCAGAAAATAATGCTTTTTCATTCTGCCAAGAACAAAATGAATCCGACAGAACAAAGATTGCAAAACAGAAATACATTTAAGCAGCAATCACTTCTGAAAATGGATCTGAAGGAGCTCTTTAGAATACAGCCAATATATTGTGAAATACATTTCCCTCTTGAGCATTTTCTTCCAAAACCAAATACAGGAACTGTTTTATTTCACTGCTCTTACACAAGCAACAGGGTTTTCTTTAATATTGATTGGACCCTGAGCAAGCATTTGGGGAGAGAGACAAGTTGTCACGTGCCCAACCACACTTCTGGAGGCAAGTATATATGGTTTATATAATATAAAAAATTATATACTTGGGGTGCTGTATACCAGTCTGGGGGAAGGAGCATGTCACGCTACATGCAGGGGAGGAAGAGACTGTCCGTGCAGTCTTTCCTCCATCACGGTCTGACCCTAGTGTGTCACGTTACAAACAGGTGAGGAGCAGGTACTATACTATGCAATCACATAGTATAATTAAAGACGGAACGGACGCAGGCGATTGTTAAGTTAATTGTTGTAGACTCAAGGGGCAACTGCTTTGGGCCCCCCAGGAATAACTGGACTCTTTATGTGGTTATTAGTAGTATGTATAAATAATCTTAACTTGGTTCGACAACGCACTGAGCCAAACTATGTAGATGACCAAGATTCCAACAAGTATACTTTTTCTGAGCCCAACCAAGGCAGATTAGATGGGAGGCCCCAAAGTAATTCTCACATAGTCAGAAGTTAAAGAATTCAGATTCCATTTTTATTTTCCATTATCTTAAACACCCAAAGGTTTACTGTTACGGCGGTTGAAGTGTGGAGTAAGCTGCTGCTGGTGGATTTAATTAAATATGTTCATGTTGGATGCTTTTTTTTGTAGAAATGTCTACACAGCTATGACAATGAAAAGTAGCTTAGGTAAGATTGAACCCGAGTAAGTCCGACTTCCTTTGAAGTGAAGAAACAATCCCCCCCTTTAAGATGTAGTTAGACGTGTTTCAAGGCACCAAGATTTTTCATGTGTGGTCATTTACTGGACTTTGCAATGATGTTCAATGGGCCTTCACACACCTTGCCACAGACACTGGTGGCCTTGCGTGTACACTTTTGCCTCTCACATGTCTGGTTTTTTTTGCCTTCTACTGGATCAACAAATATGTCAGTGTGGAAAGGTTGAACTTTAATGTCCTTTTTAGAAAATGTAACCATTCAACCATGTAAAGTTGTTCTAGTAAGCAGAAGAATTTCAAATGTTAGGAAAGAACTAGGGAGATGTTGAATAATTGAGGTATCTCACCATAGCTCAAGGTCCATTCTTCTATCTAGACAGTAGAGAATAAAACATTTGTCTATTAGTCTTCTATGTTCTTTAGTGCCATCTCTTCCTTTAAGTAATGGTGGTGGTAAAGGTTATGGAAAAAAACCCTCCCCTTGAAATTGAGTGGGTAGCAGAGGTATTATCAAACACAAATCTACACACATCAAACCAGCCAGAAGGCCTGCTTTTCCCACAGAAATCACACATTTATCAACCCTCTGAGCACTTTGCAAATGGGCTGTTCCCCCCCTCTCCTACTCAGAGACAGGTATACTATTTTTGGAATTATTTCTCTCTTCTCCCTGGTTTTGATTATCATGCTTTTTTGTGCTGTTTAGAACTGGCTTGTGTAACAACAAAAAGATTAAAGAGGCGGTGAGAGACATTGACACCCAATGAACCCAGACCATTAGGAGTCCTTTGGGAATAATTAAGCTTGTCCGTGGTGTCTTGAGAAATAAAAAGCAATTTTGTTACCAAGATTTCACCTTGTGCCGGCTTCACCTCTGGATCTTCCAAATGTGATGATTATTGCTCGGCAGAAGAGCACAGGTTATTTCTCTTGAAGTGAAAGTCCCTGGGTCGCGATACAGACAACGGGTGAAATGTTGTAACAAACCAATTTGTATTCTGTCTGCACTGGTCCAAGAGATGAGTGATCCCAAATCAAAGTTCCAATATTGGGCATATCATTGATGTGTTATTCCATTTTTTAACCCTATCGGGTGCCAGTGAAAGTGCTCCTAATAGATAAGAGAGGTCTAGATCCTTCTTTTCTCTAGAATAGTAGATAGCGGGAACATTTTCCCCCTGCCCCTCAACTGATATTTTTTTTACGCGTATCATGGCTGATGGTGAGCTTTTTTCACCATAGTGGGTGAGGTCTGGGAATATTATTTGCAAAGTATGGAAGACAACTGTGACCTCTTTTTTTACCATTATGGGGGAATACTGGAAACCTATTTCACCATGGTGGGGACCAGGATCTTGTTTTAATGATTACTGGGACATTTTGTCACCTGTACAGGACTGGGACCCTCTTTTTCCCCTTCTTCATTAGAATGACAAAAGTGGTATTAAGAGAATAAAGCACTGACAAGGGAAATGTGCCGCATACTACAATGCAACATATGGATGCTCCTGCGAGGGTTAATCTTTACTGAACTGGTGCATGGATGGGATTATTTTTTTTCACTGTATGTTTATTTATTAATAAACAGGCATTCACTAGAAAATGCATTAAGAGAAAGTAATAAATGAAAAATCAAATAACCGAAAGCTGTGAAATTAATGTATGGGCCTAGGGCTACAAACAATATCTCTGGCATCTCTCTTTATTCTATATGACCTCATTGATTACATCACCACGTGATATTATCGACTCTATCACTGCAGGACACATGTTGGGCCACAAAAGAAAGAAAAAGACAATGTATTCTCACCCCTTGAAAGCACTTAGGTTATTCCTTGTAACAACCAAGCTTTTTGATAATATTAATTTAGAGAATGGAAATTTTGACTGTGACTTGGACTATAGCCTGTTTCTGCCATGCAATAGTACTGCTTTTTCTCCAAGCTTAAACTAGCTGTGTGTGAACAGGACTCTAGATCCCCATCGATGTTTATTAGAGTTTAGCCAACCGAGTCAACGTAATTGGCGTCTATTCAATAACCTGAGTTAATTTATCTCATGACCGTGAATCCCATAGACTGCAATAAGAAAATTGCAGTTAAAAAAAAAAGTAATAAAGGGATAACCTTGCGTCATTGGATCATGCCAAAAAAATGTAATTGCCCAACATAGTGGTACTCATTTTATTAACCTCCAAAGGATGGAGAGTTGCGTTGACCCTGAAGATTTAACACTTACCAAGCTCTCTCGCCAGCACTGTTGCCAGTGAAATGAGTTATTGCTCTTGTTCCAAATTGCCAGAATCTAAAGCCAAAACTGATTTTGTTTCAAAGCTGGGGAAGAAATTTCCTGGATTTCTGTGGAAAATAATAATAAATTTAAAAAAATCCAGGCAGCAGTATGAATCCGGGGATGAGTAACAAAATAGTTCCTTGGGATTCTGTCCTCCTGTGTTATATTTGATTTCTTTACAGATGAAGACATGTTTTCAGGGATAGCTTGTTGACTGCGGTTGCCAGTGAACAGGAGAGCATGTTATCAACTGTAACAAGTGTAATGCTTTACTTCACTGCAGAAGTTCTATCCAATCTTTGTCACTTGTACATCAGGAAGGGTTTCTCCATTCCCCCTTTATCATTCCAGAAATGCAGCTGGAAATGAATATCTTCAAAATATACAAAATTTTCAAGCATGTCATTACACCACTGTTTTTTTTTGTAAATTTTATATCTAAAATATATTGTTTTTCTAAACCAAATAAACCTTTCTGGAGGTAGAGAAGCCATCTGTAATTGAAGTAGCAATGTTACTTAATGAACTGTTAAGTAAATTGCTTGTATCCATTTAAAATTTACATAAACAAGAAGACACCCACACTGAATGTATCAGGGAAGCTCGGGTTCTAATCTCCCACATAAACGTTGCAGATTGCGGCTGTCAGATTGGATATAAAACAAATAGCTGTCTGTTATGTCTGCAATGTTTTTCTTGTTTTATACTGAGTGCAAATGTTCCTATTAAATAACGAATGCTCAGGGAACATATGATTTCCTTTGCTTTTGATTAACTCTTTTGTGGTGTCAGAAATGGGATCATAGGTGGGTTTATTATCTAAAGTCTTCCAGATGATTGAATCATCGAAGTGACACCCTAAATGTTTGGTGGATAGTGCATACAGGGTACATGGAATCGAACATGCAGAAGATATTACTTATAAGAGAGAAAGCTTTGTTCGTCTTGCCTACCTTTTACATCTAGAAAAACCTTACTGAAACAATCATTTTCAGCATTACTGAACAGGTTAAAGATCATGAACATGTTAAAGTTCATGCACCTTTGACACAAACAGGTTCAATGAATTTGATAATTACACACAGGACAAGTTTGTCTTTAGTTGTTACTAAGTGTGCTGAGATATCCTTTCCTTAATTCCCCCCCCCCCCGTTTAATATAAACACATGTTTTCTTCAAGTGTTTTCATTTGCAGTTCTCATAATGTGTATATGTGTGCAAATATCATGGTGGATTAATATCTATTTCCTTTGTTGTCGATGAACAGCTTATGAGAATGACTCCTTTTCCTGTGTACATTTCTGTTACAGCCAGGGGAGGGCTAGCAAAGAGGGCAGAGGGGCAATTACCCACCTGCATAGTTGCCAACATCAGCCATGTTTCCGGGGACACATATTTGTTCCACATGCTGCAGAAATAGCCTGCAAAGTGCAGCCCGGCAGTGTGTGGGATGCATATACGCACAGACACAATCCAATTAATGAATCATGGTAGGTCCTATGGGATCTCCACCCTGATTAATTAATTGGATTTTGTCTGGACGTATATCCATCATACATACTGCTGGGCTGCACTTTGCATGGTCTTTCTGCAGCATGTGGAACAAATATGTGTCCCTGGAAACATGGCCGATGTTGGCAACTATGCACCTGGGCCGCTCTCTAACCTGCTCTGAGGCTGCATTACTTTTCTCTTTTGAAATGCCCCCCATACAAAGTACTTTCTACATTTCTACTTCAATTCTCCTCTCTTTAACTATCTTTGTTCACCATCGGTCAACAACAGACCCCCCCCCCCGGGCAGAAGTTGGCAACCTGCCCCTGATTACAGCTGCACTCATGTAGAAATTATCTAATTACTAATTAGGCATTTATTAGTAAATGGTGGACCAGAAAAAGTTTGAAAGTGTGTGTTTCTTACCTTTTGTATTCCTGTGTTATCTGTACTATTCAATAAGTCACTTGTGTGTCTTGTGTGTAGAATAAAGCATCTTTTACTTTAAAAGTCGCTCAGTAACACTCAATATTGTGTAAGCTAGGTGTCTGGAAGCTGTATGAGTCAGCAGTAGTATCCAGGGGATGGCCTGATGTTACTCCCAGTGTGCCAGGCAAATTCTGTGGTTTGTAGGTGTGATATGTGATACAGAAACATTGTGTACAACTTATATCCGCTTCTTGTAATGTAATCCATGCCTGGAGAGCATGTGCTTAAGCGGGGTTTGCAGACATCAAACTCTGTAATAACATTTTAAAGCGGTGATGGCTAACCTTGGCACTGCAAGTGTTTGGTAACTACATGTGACATGATGCTCAGTCTGCCCAAGATCCCTAATTCTAAAATACTTCTTTATTACATGTTCATGACAACTATATTTTGAAAACTTAATAAAAAAAATAATATTTAAAAAAAAATCCCTATTTCAGTCTGTCTGAGCACCATGAGATATGACATTCCCAAATATTGGCAGTGCTTAGGGTTGCCACCCTTTCTCCAGAAAACACGTTAAGGCCTCCATAGACTTAACATTGGCCTCAAACCAATTTTTTACCAGCCTGCCGGTAAAATACCTGCCAGGTGACAACCCTAGCAGTGCCACATTTAGCCATCATTGAGTTAAAGCATTGTATGCCATAAACCCACATTGCTTATTAACAGAATTCCTCATTCAAACCAAAACATCAGCGCAAACTTGTAAACTATACACTTGTTAGGTAAAGAAACATTGCTGTATCCTAGCTTTGGATGACAGATACACTTGGCATGAATATAGCATTGGACGCATGCATTCCTATTAATCTGCACCATACCAAAATAATAACATTCTTTAATGCAGGGGAGGGTGACTGGAGGGGGGGGGGGGGGGGGGGCGGGGTTACCCTGTGGGGAAAATATATATATATTTTTTTTTTTATTTTTTTTTAATGTTAGCAATTATTTGTATATGATTTATCAAATAACTGCAGCCGTCGGTAAGCAAAGCTCATATGCGAGTGGTAGCAGACATCATTAAATTGGCAATAACAGTCAAGCTGGATTAATTAGAAGGCGCCGTACGTGCGTTTGCCTCGGACAGTGTGAGCTCTCGGAACATGGTGCACAGTCAAACAGTGAAGCTTCATCTAGAGAGCATACAGTGTACAACTGATAAGCAATTTAACCTGAGATGTGTTTGATCCTAAGGCAAACGTCTACAGGCATTTTGTCTTCATATTATCAAGCTATATGTTACTTAAAATGTATACGCTATATGTCACTTCCCAAACAAGTAGAAGACCAGATTGTTAAAAGTAACATACTAAGATATTAAAATGAACACCCCAAACAATGAATAGTTAGAAAAATAATTACATGGTCTTTAATAGGAATATGTGATCAAAATATTAATGAGCAAATATACATGAACAACACCAAAATGTACTGGTAATATGGTACATCAAATCTAATAACATCCCCTGGATGTACTTGGAAACCAGAGAATATCTGAATATATCTTTCCTGTGTAGTTAAAATATTGTACTGGCCCGAGTAAAGGCCATGATTAAATCTGCACCCTAAGTGTTTGAGCATTAAAATTGAATGCACAATCTTTTAACAATTCATAGTATAGGTAGGGTTTCCGCCAATGGTATTTGTTTTGCAGACAGTGGGGAGAGGTGAGCAGCAAACACTCTGCCTTGGCACCATGATATTAGACCTGGCACCTGGTATTCATTAACATGGCCCCCTTGATGCAGTTTTTTTGTTCCTAGCGCAGTGCAAGAGGGAGGTCTGTGCAAGCTGCACCCCCTGACGCATCACGCTTTACTGTCTGAGCACCGGGTGTCGTGACATCCCGCCACTCAGCATGAGTGCGGCACAGACCAGGCAGGCAGCAGCTGGAAACGCCCCCCTCTCTGCAATCAGGACATTATAAAGTGCACTTTTTTCACTTTTAAACTGCTGGTTTGTGTACGTGAGAGACTTTCACTGTGTGTCAGCCTCCGCAGCGGAGTAACTCACCAATATACCCACGAGTCACCTGTCAGCCTCCACAGCGGAGTAACTCTCCAATATACCCACGAGTCACCTGTCAGGCTCCACAGCGGAGTAACTCTCCAATATACCCACGTGTCACCTGTCAGGCTCCACAGCGGAGTAACTCACCAATATACCCACGAGCCACCTGTCAGGCTCCACAGCGGAGTAACTCACCAATATACCCACGTGTCACCTGTCAGGCTCCACAGCGGAGTAACTCACCAATATACCCACGAGTCACCTGTCAGCCTCCACAGCGGAGTAACTCTCCAATATACCCACGAGTCACCTGTCAGGCTCCACAGCGGAGTAACTCACCAATATACCCACGAGCCACCTGTCAGGCTCCACAGCGGAGTACCTCACCAATATACCCACGAGTCACCTGTCAGCCTCCACAGCGCAGTAACTCTCCAATATACCCACGAGTCACCTGTCAGCCTTCACAGCGGAGTAACTCACCAATATACCCACGAGTCACCTGTCAGCCATCACAGCGGAGTAACTCACCAATATACCCACGAGTCACCTGTCAGCCATCACAGCGGAGTAACTCACCAATATACCCACGAGTCACCTGTCAGCCTCCACAGCGGAGTAACTCTCCAATATACCCACGAGTCACCTGTCAGGCTCCACAGCGGAGTAACTCACCAATATACCCACGAGTCACCTGTCAGCCTCCACAGCGGAGTAACTCTCCAATATACCCACGAGTCACCTGTCAGGCTCCACAGCGGAGTAACTCTCCAATATACCCACGAGTCACCTGTCAGCCTTCACAGCGGAGTAACTCACCAATATACCCACGAGTCACCTGTCAGCCTCCACAGCGGAGTAACTCACCAATATACCCACGAGTCACCTGTCAGCCTCCACAGCGGAGTAATTCACCAATATACCCACGTGTCACCTGTCAGCCTCCACAGCGGAGTAACTCTCCAATATACCCACGAGTCACCTGTCAGGCTCCACAGCGGAGTAACTCACCAATATACCCACGAGTCACCTGTCAGCCTCCACAGCGGAGTAACTCTCCAATATACCCACGAGTCACCTGTCAGCCTCCACAGCGGAGTAACTCTCCAATATACCCACGTGTCACCTGTCAGCCATCACATCGGAGTAACTCTCCAATATACCCACGTGTCACCTGTCAGCCTCCACAGCGGAGTAACTCACCAATATACCCACGAGTCACCTGTCAGGCTCCACAGCGGAGTAACTCTCCAATATACCCACGAGTCACCTGTCAGCCTCCACAGCGGAGTAACTCACCAATATACCCACGAGTCACCTGTCAGCCTCCACAGCGGAGTAACTCTCCAATATACCCACGAGTCACCTGTCAGCCTCCACAGCGGAGTAACTCTCCAATATACCCACGAGTCACCTGTCGGCCTTCACAGCGGAGTAACTCACCAATATACCCACGTGTCACCTGTCAGCCATCACAGCGGAGTAACTCTCCAATATACCCACTAGTCACCTGTCAGCCTCCACAGCGGAGTAACTCTCCAATATACCCACGAGTCACCTGTCAGGCTCCACAGCGGAGTAACTCTCCAATATACCCACGAGTCACCTGTCAGCCTCCACAGCGGAGTAACTCACCAATATACCCACAGTCACCTGTCAGCCTCCACAGCGGAGTAACTCTCCAATATACCCACGTGTCACCTGTCAGCCTCCACAGCGGAGTAATTCACCAATATACCCACGTGTCACCTGTCAGCCTCCACAGCGGAGTAACTCTCCAATATACCCACGAGTCACCTGTCAGCCTCCACAGCGGAGTAACTCTCCAATATACCCACGAGTCACCTGTCAGCCTCCACAGCGGAGTAACTCTCCAATATACCCACGTGTCACCTGTCAGCCATCACAGCGGAGTAACTCTCCAATATACCCACGTGTCACCTGTCAGCCTCCACAGCGGAGTAACTCACCAATATACCCACGAGTCACCTGGCAGGCTCCACAGCGGAGTAACTCTCCAATATACCCACGAGTCACCTGTCAGCCTCCACAGCGGAGTAACTCACCAATATACCCACGAGTCACCTGTCAGCCTCCACAGCGGAGTAACTCTCCAATATACCCACGAGTCACCTGTCAGCCTCCACAGCGGAGTAACTCTCCAATATACCCACGAGTCACCTGTCGGCCTTCACAGCGGAGTAACTCACCAATATACCCACGTGTCACCTGTCAGCCATCACAGCGGAGTAACTCTCCAATATACCCACTAGTCACCTGTCAGCCTCCACAGCGGAGTAACTCTCCAATATACCCACGAGTCACCTGTCAGCCTTCATAGCGGAGTAACTCTCCAATATACCCACGAGTCACCTGTCAGCCTTCACAGCGGAGTAACTCTCCAATATACCCACGAGTCACCTGTCAGCCTCCACAGCGGAGTAACTCACCAATATACCCACGAGTCACCTATCAGCCTCCACAGCGGAGTAACTCTCCAATATACCCACGAGTCACCTATCAGCCTTCACAGCGGAGTAACTCACCAATATACCCACGTATCACCTGTCAGCCTCCACAGCGGAGTAACTCACCAATATACCCACGTGTCACCTGTCAGCCTCCACAGCGGAGTAACTCACCAGTATACCCACGAGTTACCTGTCAGCCTTCACAGCGGAGTAACTCTCCAATATACCCACGAGTCACCTGTCAGCCTTCACAGCGGAGTAACTCACCAATATACCCACGAGTCACCTGTCAGCCTTCACAGCGGAGTAACTCACCAATATACCCACGAGTCACCTGTCAGCCATCACAGCGGAGTAACTCACCAATATACCCACGAGTCACCTGTCAGCCTTCACAGCGGAGTAACTCTCCAATATACCCACGAGTCACCTGTCAGCCATCACAGCGGAGTAACTCACCAATATACCCACGAGTCACCTGTCAGCCTCCACAGCGGAGCAACTCTCCAATATACCCACGAGTCACCTGTCAGCCTTCACAGCGGAGTAACTCACCAATATACCCACGAGTCACCTGTCAGCCTCCACAGCGGAGTAACTCACCAATATACCCACGAGTCACCTGTCAGCCTCCACAGCGGAGCAACTCACCAATATACCCACGAGTCACCTGTCGGCCATCACAGCGGAGTAACTCACCAATATACCCACGAGTCACCTGTCAGCCTTCACAGCGGAGTAACTCACCAATATACCCACGAGTCACCTGTCAGCCTTCACAGTGGAGTAACTCACCAATATACCCACGAGTCACCTGTCAGCCTCCACAGCGGAGCAACTCACCAATATACCCACGAGTCACCTGTCGGCCATCACAGCGGAGTAACTCACCAGTATACCCACGTGTCACCTGTCAGCCTCCACAGCAGAGTAACTCTCCAATATACCCACGAGTCACCTATCAGCCTCAACAGCGGAGTAACTCACCAATATACCCACGAGTCACCTGTCAGCCTTCACAGCGGAGTAACTCACCAATATACACACGAGTCACCTGTCAGCCTTCATAGCGGAGTAACTCTCCAATATACCCACGAGTCACCTGTCAGCCTCCACAGCGGAGTAACTCACCAATATAACCACGAGTCACCTGTCAGCCTTCACAGCGGAGTAACTCACCAATATACACACGAGTCACCTGTCAGCCTTCATAGCGGAGTAACTCTCCAATATACCCACGAGTCACCTGTCAGCCTCCACAGCGGAGTAACTCTCCAATATACCCACGAGTCACCTGTCAGCCTCCACAGCGGAGTAACTCACCAATATAACCACGAGTCACCTGTCAGCCTTCATAGCGGAGTAACTCACCAATATACCCACGAGTCACCTGTCAGCCTTCATAGCGGAGTAACTCTCCAATATACCCACGAGTCACCTGTCAGCCTCCACAGCGGAGTAACTCTCCAATATACCCACGAGTCACCTGTCAGCCTTCATAGCGGAGTAACTCTCCAATATACCCACGAGTCACCTGTCAGCCTCCACAGCGGAGCAACTCTCCAATTTACCCACGAGTCACCTGTCAGCCTTCACAGCGGAGTAACTCACCAATATACCCACGTGTCACCTGTCAGCCTCCACAGCGGAGTAATTCACCAATATACCCACGAGTCACCTGTCAGCCTTCACAGCGGAGTAATTCACCAATATACCCACGAGTCACCTGTCAGCCTCCACAGCGGAGCAACTCTCCAATTTACCCACGAGTCACCTGTCAGCCTTCATAGCGGAGTACCTCACCAATATACCCACGTGTCACCTGTCAGCCTCCACAGCGGAGCAACTCACCAATATACCCACGAGTCACCTGTCAGCCTTCACAGCGGAGTAATTCACCAATATACCCACGAGTCACCTGTCAGCCTTCACAGCGGAGTAACTCACCAATATACCCACGAGTCACCTGTCAGCCTTCACAGCGGAGTAATTCACCAATATACCCACGAGTCACCTGTCAGCCTCCACAGCGGAGTAACTCACCAATATACCCACGAGTCACCTGTCAGCCTTCACAGCGGAGTACCTCACCAATATACCCACGAGTCACCTGTCAGCCTCCACAGCGGAGTAACTCTCCAATATACCCACGAGTCACCTGTCAGCCTCCACAGCGGAGTAATTCACCAATATACCCACGAGTCACCTGTCAGCCTCCACAGCGGAGTAACTCTCCAATATACCCACGAGTCACCTGTCAGCCTCCACAGCGGAGTAACTCTCCAATATACCCACGAGTCACCTGTCAGCCTTCACAGCGGAGTAACTCACCAATATACCCACGAGTCACCTGTCAGCCTCCACAGCGGAGTAATTCACCAATATACCCACGAGTCACCTGTCAGCCTTCACAGCGGAGTAACTCTCCAATGTGTGGCTATCAATACCTTGGTCTGTACTGTGCATTTTCATATTGCTGTTGTCATTACATCCTCATCATCAGTATCTGAGTGGATTGTAAGTGTGACTACCGGTCATACTGGGGTTTATTATGTATGCACCTCAACCCTTGTGGATTACAAATACTGCTACCAGCTTGTTCCTGGACTAACTGCAAGATCCCAGCTAAGTTCCAGTCTGACACCTGGCCTACTCTCAGGTGTGTTCTGCATCACCCTATGCAATGTTTTATATGTTCACCTGAATTTCATTGAAGCAGTCTGCCCCCCTTGTGAAATGCATGGCTTGCCTGGTGGCAAACAGAAGTTTCATTGAAGAGCTCATTTGTTATCTATATGTTTCTGGCTGCCTTAATAAAACCCACGTTCCTCTTTGTGCGCTGATGGGAGACTGATCCTCTCTGGCATCTGGAACACTTGACAGGGACAATATGTTTATTCAAACAGCAGCTTTTGCAGCTCTGCCTGAAACCTAATGTAGCATCCTTGTGGAAGTACCATGCTCAGCTTTACTTGACTCATCTGTACTACGCTGTTCTACCACTGTAAGGTTGTATAATACTCAAGGCAGATGAGATGACTGTTTCTTTAATATTTAAAGATGTATCAATGCATAATACATGGTCAACCCTGCTCTTCTTGCAGGAGGCCAGAGTCAAAGCTCGCTCCTTCATGCCCACGAGGCAAGAATAGAAAATCATGCCCTGCTTTGATATTGTTTCATTAAGATAAATTATAGAAAAATAAAAAAAAGATACATAGATAACAAAAGTAAACCTGTCTCTTTGTAGTGCGCAGCTGGTTGGGGGGCTCATTTCTTGACTGTTGGTCCTTAGAGATTATTCCCTAGTGCTCAGCTGGTTGGGGGCTCATTTCTTGACTGTTAGTCCTTAGAGATTCTTCCCTAGTGCTCAGCTGGTTGGGGGGCTCATTTCTTGACTGTTAGTCCTTAGTGATTCTTCCCTAGTGCTCAGCTGGTTGGGGGGCTCATTTCTTGACTGTTAGTCCTTAGAGATTCTTCCCTAGTGCTCAGCTGGTTGGGGGGCTCATTTCTTGACTGTTGGTCTTCAGAGATTCTTCCCTAGTGCTCAGCTGGTTGGGGGGCTCATTTCTTGACTGTTGGTCCTTAGAGATTCTTCCCTAGTGCTCAGCTGGTTGGGGGGCTCATTTCTTGACTGTTGGTCTTCAGAGATTCTTCCCTAGTGCTCAGCTGGTTGGGGGGCTCATTTCTTGACTGTTGGTCTTTAGAGATTCTTCCCTAGTGCTCAGCTGGTTGCGGGGCTCGTTTCTTGACTGTTAGTCCTTAGAGATTCTTCCCTAGTGCTCAGCTGGTTGGGGGGGGGGGCTCGTTTCTTGACTGTTGGTCTTTAGAGATTCTTCCCTAGTGCTCAGCTGGTTGGGGGGCTCATTTCTTGACTGTTGGTCCTTAGAGATTCTTCCCTAGTGCTCAGCTGGTTGGGGGGCTCATTTCTTGACTGTTGGTCTTCAGAGATTCTTCCCTAGTGCTCAGCTGGTTGGGGGGCTCATTTCTTGACTGTTGTTCCTTAGAGATTATTCCCTAGTGCTCAGCTGGTTGGGGGGGGGGGGGGGCTCGTTTCTTGACTGTTGGTCCTTACAGATTCTTCCCTAGTGCTCAGCTGGTTGGGGGGCTCGTTTCTTGACTGTTAGTCCTTAGAGATTATTCCCTAGTGCTCAGCTGGTTGGGGGGCTCATTTCTTGACTGTTGGTCTTTAGAGATTCTTCCCTAGTGCTCAGCTGGTTGGGGGGCTCATTTCTTGACTGTTAGTCCTTAGAGATTCTTCCCTAGTGCTCAGCTGGTTGGGGGGCTCGTTTCTTGACTGTTGGTCCTTAGAGATTCTTCCCTAGTGCTCAGCTGGTTGGGGGGCTCATTTCTTGACTGTTGGTCTTTAGAGAATCTTCCCTAGTGCTCAGCTGGTTGGGGGGCTCATTTCTTGATTGTTAGTCTCCCTAATGATCAGTGGTGTTGAGAGTGCTATAGATATATGCCTGTTCTTGCTGCATGCTGGGCTGGGGTGAAGTGTGTTTAGGATACCAGATTTTCCCTGCACAATGCGTCTCAACTCACCTGTAATTTACTTTTCGTGAATAGCTGCCATTATTTGATTTAATTACACAGATCATTAAAAGGGTTTCAGTAATTATTTGCTATGCCACTTTATCATTTATTAGTAAGGTTTCTTTTTTCCTTTTTTGTCTAAAGTTGTGTATAGATGTATGTTGATGGTTATGTATATATTTATATACATTTATCATTTGTTTCCTGGGTCCCTAAACAGTCCCAGTAGAATGTTTGTGTAGAGCAAAAAGTATGACCCATGCAGTGGCAGCTAAAACTGCCAGCAATAAATAAGTTGTGTTTAATTGAAAAATTGCATCAAATATAGACTTTTTAAAAATATTCTGTAGTGAAAAAATACAAATAAAGTACCTTTTATTGACCACTCGTTATACCTCCATATACCTCTGTCTGGAAGGACAACATGCTTGTTACACTCCTTAGGGCAGGGCTTGACAAATTTGATTAGATCTAGGAGCCAGCTGCAAATTTTAGCAGCCAGTACCAAACGTTGTGTCAGAAAGGAAAATGTTTAGGTCAAGGTCCATAAACATGTATTTATGACATACACACCTACCAATGCTCACCCACAAATACATACACATTAACACACAAATATGTTGACATGCATACATACATACACATATACACACAAATCTGCTGACACATACATGCACAAACACACTTACTCACCCGCAAATAGACATGCAGACTTAAATCCTACCACACACTTATGCTTACACACACTAACACATGATTTCACTCTTACATACATGCACAAACACATACCTATACATATAAATGCTAACACATACATACTAATCAGCTTATACACATACTAACACATGGTGGCACATACATACATACATACACACACACAAACACTTATCTGCTGCCACAAACACATACACTAACACATATACATACTTACATGCATACACAGTAATCTGCTGATACTAACACATGCTGGAACATACATACACACACACAAACACTTATCTGCTGCCACAAACACATACACTAACACACATACATACTTACATGCATACACAGTAATCTGCTGATACTAACACATGCTGGCACATACATACATAGATACATACATACACACACACTAATCTGCTGATACTAACACATGCTAGCACACAAAGATTCTGATACACGTTCATAAAAACAGGCGGTAAAACTACACATACATGCTAACACACATTCACACATGCTGATACACACACTATTTACTACCTGAAATCAAAGTTGGAGGCAGGGGACAGGCAATCAGGAGGTTCTCTCTCCATTTAGATCCTGCACTGATGGTTTGGTGGGGTCACTGGGGCTCCCCCTCCTGAAGCTGAGAAAGCAGTAGCTGTAAGGAGCTCCCATGACTCCGGTGAGCAGCAGGAATAGGAAGCCGGGGGGAGGAGCTAATCTGCCGGCTGCTCTGTGCTGCTTCTCCCACACAAAGCCCGTTATCTGATCGGTAGATAGCGGGCAGCAGAGTGTGGGACAAGGTAACAGCGAGATCTGGGCGCCGGGAGCCAGATTCTAGTCGCCCTGGCGACCGGTATTTGTCGAACCCTGCCTTAGGGTCTACTTAATATAGCTTGATCATTTCCGAATCGGGGCTGGGAGCACCCATTAAATAGATAGGGGGCCAGGGCTACTTGGCCCATGTAAATAACTTCATTTTCGCCAACACTTGGTCCTTTAAACCCTCTCTCTATTGCTAATCTCACTTTTCACAGCCGGCTGTGTTCTGGATGTTATGGACAGGCCTCTTTGGAGGGGGAATGATTGGTCCTAGAAGTTATTATAGAACATGTAATAAAATTGCTTTTACTATACAATTAATATTTATATGTTCTATTAAGAGATGAGTGTACCATTTATCCTTATTATAACTTACATAAAATAATATGATACTTCAGCTGCGTCACCGAGGAGTTTATTTTTTTCGGTTAGGTACCCTTACAAACTAAAGCTCCTCATGTAGATGTAGGGATATTGGATACCATGGTAACAAAATGAATATACAATGGGCTACTTACCCTGAATCTCGTACAATACAGCAATGAGGCATTTCTTATCACAAATATATGATAATAAACTAGAATAATGTAACAATGCTTTATTTCCACAGTACATGTAACATCCTACAGACGCATATCATACCCATTCTGAATCATCCTTTCACAGACGAATGTTAATGTGGATACTCTGAAAATGTTTCCTGCATTGGCTTGGCTTTAACTGTATTGTATCGTCGCCTCATAATCTTCACGAATTGTAATACCGCTGTCCATTTCCTGCTTACCCCTTTGCATGTAATATTCACTCCATTCACTGCATTATTTCATAGATTTTATTCGTTGGCTTTGTGGTCGCTGTTTTATTTTCAAAGTGACGGTAATTCTTCTTTCTAAAAAAAAGAAAAAGCTTCAGTAAAATACAGTTGCTAAATGATGATAAGTAAAATGATGTAATGGATCATTTTCACTTTAGTGATGTCATTTCCCCTAGCTTTTCTGTTCTGTCCCGCCAATTCTTAGCTTTCTATCAGATATAGTAGCAAGGTTTGGAATATTTCTCACCAAAACAGTGTAAAACTATTGGTAATTGGTATTTGTCTTTTAATTGGCTAGAGCATGGTAGTGTCATGTAGCAACAATGTGACAAAAAGTGTATCAACATCCAACCCGGCAGGGAGAACACTATAACGATAGCCATTACAAACAGGATTTGCTTGAACTACACGGAGCGATGGCCGACATTACTTTCCATTCATTAATCACTTCACTTCCTTCAACTCCCATTGCGCCCACATTCATTAAGCAGCCTTTATTTTGGTAGAAAATAAAGGAGTTCACTATCTGTATCTCCACAGGACTGTTCTAAAGAATAATGACTTAAGATCGAGACAGGAACTAACCACTCACCTGACCAATCAGTGGCCTTCCCCAGGAGCTCCGGATGTTAATGCTGTTGCCCTGGATACATTGCTCTACCAAAAGCACAATGAACAGTGGGATGAGTAAGTTTAATATGTCATTGATGTCAGTTGACTGTCTCCATCAGGAGTCTTAATCTCTGCCCCAGTGGATAATACAGACAGATCAATGACAGCCTCCTTTGACAGCAATGAAAGTTTGATGCTTCCACAGTCAGATACACTTTTCTTTTTCCAGTTATTGAACTCGGTTTTCATTGACGCATTGTCATTGTCACTTTGTCCATCTTTAGCAACCCCTGGTGAAAGAATAAATGTGTGTTAAAATTTTTTGGCTGTTTGGTTCCTTTTCATAAATGTAGATATTTCTTCCCCTACATATATATATAAATGTTTTATTACCTGACTTTATTGGGGAAGATCTCATTTCCCCTTTGTCGTCACTTTCCCCAAGAATTGTAAACATTTATGGTAACCCTAGTACACTTTTTATTGTTTTCTCTTTTTTTTTTTTTTGAGCTGTCAATTGGCTGAGCTGCAAACCTGCCAAAGAGATTTCTAGAGGGGTTAAGATCACATGATGCAATGAAGAGCATCAGTGAAGGATTGTTAGTCATGGCTAAAATATTAATCTCAATTCTAGTAAACTAGGGTGAGATACTGTCACTTTAACTTTAAACCTCAAATTATGACAATATTTATCGGAATAATAACTAGTTTTCGTATAGTACTTTTCTCCCCGGAAGGCGGGCTCTTGGAGTTAACCAAATTGGCAGCTAAATGTTAGATAAAGGGCAGAGTCAATTATAACCCCAAGACAATTGCCCTGATCAAATAAATACTTATTTATGTGTAGTGTCAGCTTTAATAAGCATTTATTTGTCCAGTTTTGTTTTTTCCAGATCTGATCCTTTAAAAAAAATAATTTCCGGATCTATTATATACTTTATAATGGGAAGAGTTATTGAAGTGCCAGCTGTATTGATTTGAATAATGTCATGTCTTCCAGACTTGATCCTGTTCTATTGTGCATGTTGATAAAAGAGGCAAAGAGCAAATCTGACGCGTTTCTGAGCTGTCTGTCTGCAGTTCTCAGCTTTTGGTAATCACATGATCCCTAAATAAACTGTGTGTACTACACTAACTCTTGACGTGTTTGCAGGGATGCACATGAAATCTGTCTCTTCCGAGCATGTCATGCTGTCACTGGTGACAAGTAGAACAGGGAGTGTAGAGAATATGTTTAAATTGACAGGTATTAGACACTGAGGTTTGCTGCCCACACACTGACAGACCCCCAGTTCCTCTTGTCACCTGAATCCATTGTGAGACTATATTATTACGCACAGCTTAGTTAGAGGAAAAGTACGAATTATTCAAACCTATATTTTGGAATGATTTTCTTGCTGTATAAAAAGCATTCTTGTTTATAAATGCCGCTTTGATTATATGTGCAGTAAAATGCAAGCTGAGTGACTAACCATAGCTTCACGGATAGAGTACCCTTATCAATTCAGACTAGCACACTAGAGTGCCTAATTTCATTGAGGAACGCATGTCTGATGCAACTCTGCTGCACAGTCTGTTTTATAATGATTGATGGTCTAGATCAGTGCTAGCTAACCTTGGCATGGCAGATGTTTGGGAGCTACAGGTTCCATGATTATTGAGGCAGGCTAAGAATCATGAGACATAATTCCCACAAACCACCAGTTGCAGGACTACATTTCCCATACTCCTCTGCCAGTCTCCTAGCTGAAAAAGCATTATGGGAGATGTAGTTCATCAGCAGCTGAAGGGCCGCAGGTTGCCTACTCCTGCCCTAGAGGATTACTGGTCTGGGAGACTTGTGGTAATTGTCCATTCATACTGCTACATGGTGCTGTTCAGATATGAGTAGTGGGGGCATCTAACACAAGAAACCACAAGGTAGCAGTTGAACCTTTCTGTGCCTATCTTGGATCTGGCAGGATAGTCCTAATCTGGGACCCCTGTCCCACCGTCCATGGTTCTTTCTCTGGTGTTGCAGGAGAGCAGAAAATGAAGTGCGAAAATGCTAAAGCACATGCGTCAGCGTGTAATGGAAGGCGCTCCTGCATGTGCTGAACATCTTGAGGAGTGGCAAGCCCCTGTTTTTTTTGTGCCCACGTCCAATTTGTGTGGTCACATCCAGGGCATCACTTTTTAAGCCCTCCCAATGGTAAGAGGTATGGGTATTATCTGTGTGCTTCATATTACCAGACTCCTTGTTTGTATTAATTTTCCCACCACTAGGCTGACACTCTTTATACAGCTCTGCGGCCTATGTTGGTGCTTTATAATATAAATGCAGATCTTGACACGTCCCAGGAGCCCTGGCTCTTAACATCCCTACTGCTGACCCCCAACCTTTTTGATTGTGTTACATAAAACTTCACAAAATAATAATTTCCCTGACTCCTAAATCTGAATGTTTGGCTTCTAAAGTCCACAAATATTTGTCATGCCCTGCTCTAGTGCCGCTACTGGCCAGGGCTTCCCTGCTCTGGTCCTTACTAGAAAGTTCAAATTATACCTTTTTGGTAGGGATTGGCTACTTGCTTACTGGTCTCGCTCTTAGGGGGTTAATGCCTGCTTTTGTTGCGTTTTCTTGAGAAGTTACATTCTGAATCTTTGATTTGACATTAAGCAGCAGAAGATGGTGAGGATGTGTTAACCCTTAGTAAGCCACCCCTCCTCTGGCACTCCCCAAGCAGTGACGGAAGCTGCCAGGGCCTTTTGGTTTCCTAGGCATTAACACATATTAATTCCTTCTTCAACATCCCTTAGCCTGTTCAGAACAAACTGAACATGTTCATTAACATATGAATAGAAATATGCTGCTCTGAAGAGCTGATAAAAGGAGCCAACGTGAAGCCGCAGGTCAGGCAGTTTTTCTTTTGATAAATTCTCCCAGTGGCACAGCAAATTGCTACCTACTCCATTCTGCAGCATTAAATCACAATGAAGTCAACATTTCTTTTCTTTTTTTTTTTTTTTTTTCCATTTGGGATTTCTGTACATTGAAAAATCTGCAATTTACAGACCCTCCTCGGAACAAATGAAGGATTACATTTTGAGGCAATTAAGCGAGGCCCGAACAATAAGCTTGTGGGCCTTGCTGAAAAGAAAGCCGTAATTAATTGCTGTGGTAATAACGGCAAGTCAACAAATCAGCGACACCCCCTTTTAATTCTTTTGAAATAGAAACAGTCATTTTCATGTATGGGATTTGGTTCATTGACTGCCTCCCGTGAGTCCATTGTTGTATTAGCCATTGTATTAAGTTCCAAATCCTCTCCTTAGAGAACCAGAATAGTATCTTCTTGCGTGATCACAGGGGAATCCTTTTATTTTTTGAAATGTCCTAATTAAGAATAGAATCTTGTGTGCTTTGTTCCCCCACGGATGTTACATTGTACATATTAGATGCGCGATGCACTGGAATGTCAAAGAGAGAATATTGATTGGCAACGCATTTTACAAAGTTTATTCAACACACAATGAATATGAGCTGTGAGAATGCAAATGCGTCATATGTCAAACGTCTTGTCTTCATTTGGACACTTGGTGACAGACCTGAAACTTTCCTAACTGGAATAGAGGGCACTTTAAATCGCTTGTACCACAAATGTGAGCGTCGACTCCATTTTACTGAAAAAGCATGTAACAGCTCATCACGGCTCCCCAGAGGGACTTGCAGCGGGATCCCCAGTGTCAGATGAGGCCACTTTCAGTTAGAAATTCTCATCTCAATTACGTACAACTCTATCTTTATTGCGTAGATTCTTTGGTGTAGGGCCAGTGCCCCTCTTTGCAAAGGCAGTCTCTTTTTTCTTTTTTTGTAAATCGAATTTTATTGAGTTTTCTGAAAAACGGGGAGGGGGGATGTCAGACGCAGTAGAGTAACATTTTAACAGTAAAGTGCAAAGATACATACAATTGTAAGTCTGTAATTCATCTGGTAATCATTAAGCTACAGTCAAAGAAGAAGCCCTATAATTGTAAACCGTATAAAGAGTCGTAGACATATGTAATAGGGAAACATATGCGTACATTGAATAAAAGGGGGTTAACCAGGGCAATGAGTGTTGGATGGAAGGAGGGGCAGAGGACTAATATGAGTTTAATCTACTTGAGTTATTTTAGGTTATGCAGACACTGGAAGAGATTGTGTCTGTGTGTCTTCGATATATTGCATCCAATAATACGAGGTTTGGATATATTGGTCATGTTGGTCTTCTGCCTTCAAGGCAAGTTCTTCCGTGTAATGATTATTCTTCACAGTCATGACCACTCACCAAATGTCACGGGGAAGATTCTCTCCAATGGAGGGGTATCAGTGCTTTGGCTTCATTTAGGATATGTTTGATCACCAACTTTTTATATTGGGTTATTGGCATAGTGGTGTAAAAGGAGAGATGCATGGAGGATGAGGGGAGGTTTGTGTGTGGAGAGATGTGTGGCTTTTGGAACAGCTGTATATGCAGGCCCTCCCACCAAATGTGGATTATGGATCCAGGCACTACACATATCCAGCACGTGTCTGGGTGATCGAGGACAATATTATGTAGTAGTACCACCTGCGTGTGGTACTAGTTTGTCAGCTACTTGCATGAATTCTCATGAGTCTCATTGTTTAATCAGCATTTGCATGCCACTGTTAGTTTGCCCATTAATATGCCAGTGTTAGATTGCCCATAAATGTGCAACAGCCAGCTTGACAATATGCCACAGCCAATTTGCCCATTAATATACCAGTGTTATGTGCAGACCTAGGCACGTCCGTCGGGACTTCTATGATGGAAACCGTGAGGTCATATGATCATCTGGAAGGAAGTGGAGGGAGGGGGCAGCAGCATTGGTGGGGGTGGGAGGGGGCAGCAGCAGCATTGGCTAAGTCTGGGGTAGGGGTGGGGGGCAGTATTTGCAAAGTCTGGAGGGCAGATGGCTGTTGGGGGATGCATAGGCAAATTCTTGGGGCAGATGGCTGTGGGGGATGCATTGGCTAGGTCTCCGAGGCAGTATTGGGTAAGTGTGGGGGGCAGATGGTTCTGTGGGGGGATGCACACATAATTTTATTAAAATTTAAAAAATAGTTTACATGTGAATATATACAAGTAAAACCTTTTTTTTAGGGTAGTCTTATATTCAGACTTTTTCTTTTTCTCCTAAATTAAAATCCAAAGTTTGGGGGGTCGTCTTATATTCAAGCAAATACGGTATATATGTATATTCACACATTGAAATTAAAGTTATCATTTGTGTTGCTTGGCTAAAGCCAAATGCTGGAGAGCTCAGTAAGAGGCTCAGTAGAAACTGCTAATTTGTAAGTAAAATATATGTGTTTACAATACAGACTTTTGAATTTTAATAAAGTCATTTGTATAATTATTTAACATTAGTATGCATTAAAATTATAAATAGTTTTCAAGTCTGAGTTATGATTTAAATATGTCCATCATACTACATATGAATTAGTCCAGGTAAATATTTCACTTTTTTTTCCACTACAATGTTGCGTCCGTAATGAGGATTCGGATCTGATGAAATTACCTGAGATAAAACGTATAACATGTTTTTCTATGAAGATTTATTTTATTGCAGTCTACGAGTCATTTTATATTCGATTACTAGATAAAAAGGTAATTGAATACATCTCTTAGTGAAGAGGACTAATGAGAAATGGCTTATTATTTCCTCATTTATTCACTTCTTGGAAAAATAATATCACATTGAGCGAGGAACAAAGACAATTTGTCATATTTATAAGTTAATTCAGAATTATACAAAACCACACTATAGAACAACAGAGAGGAAATAGTTATATGTGAATGGAAAGGAGAAATGGAAATTGTATAGAAGGGAGGCACCCACCACCACCACCACCAACACACACACATCCCTGATAAATGGTTCTGTTTATCCACCTTTTTTTTTATTTTATTTCTACTGTGCTGAACAGTAGGATAAATAGAACTATATTTTAAAACATACAGCATGCGCCTTTGCCGGCAAGCTACTTTTTTTTTTTCTTAAAGGGGTGGCACTGGCGGCGGCAACATTCACTGGATTAATCTCTACCACATCTGCTGGAAGGCTATTTCATTTATCCACCACCTTCTCAGTAAAGTCATAAAGGATAGAGCCCCCAAAACACCACCTGTTCCACTATCTTTCTTCTGGCATTTCTATTCCATTATTTCTGCATCTGACAAAAATGACGCGCGCGCACACACACAGTGCCAAATAATGGCGCTATCTGAATGTGCACCTACGGATAAAGCAGACTTCTGGCAAGTTTCGGGAGTCTGCGCCGCCTCCTCCAGATTAGTATTTTTTGGTTGTGCCAGCACAGCCAATGTATGAAAAATCAGGCGCTGAAAATCTCATAACTAGTGTCTGGGAACCTGCGCCAAACTCTGCCGGGCGTTATAAAAAGGCGCAATCAAATGTTATTTGCCACAATACATAAGGTAATTAAAAGTACCTATCCGATGGCATCAGGTGAACTGGACACTACAGATCTAAATAGACCTACAGCACGTTTGTGGTGTTGAGCATTAACGCACAAGTGTTTTTTATTTTCATTGGCTGGTTATAGGGGTCTCTGCATTTGTAAACAGGTGATCTATGTTTGTTTATAATCTCCCCTTTCTTGTGGAGACTATAAGTGGGTAGCGCGTCATATTGACCAAATAATCAGTGCTGTGGCGCACTGTTTGTGTTATCTGTGTTTTTTTCTATCCAGTCTTCCACAATTAACAAGGGATTCTATGGGTTTATATGTTCCTGTGGACATTTCAATTATCCTTTCATTATGTGATTAACCCCTTTGTGACGTTAGGACGTACTATGCCGTCCTGACTTTAAGTGCCTTAAAGTCGTTAGGACGGCATAGTACGTCCCCCCGCGATGAGCTGTTTTCGGATCCCGCTGCAGGCACTTACAGCGGGATCCCACCTGTCAGATGAGGCCACTTTAAGTGGCCTCAGTCTGACAGGGAAAATGTAGCCGGTACTCAAAGCGAGCACCGGCTACATTTTGCTAAATCGCTCTGTTTTTCCAGGTTCGGGCACGCCTCCGTGACGTCACAAGTGACGTCCAGAGGTCTCTTGATTTTTTGGCAGGGACCCACAGGGTCTGCCAGAGTGTGGCCAGGAACAAATCGTGACGTTTTGAAGAGGTTAAGGATGCACAACTGGAACTATATACTTTAGTTTGTTATTGATGTACTAAGGATCATATTCTACTGTTATGGCATCTATGTGCAATATGCTATTTTTATGTATGTATGCTTCTTGTACAATGCCAATAAAAAATATAATTTACATTTTTTTTTTTAAAAAGGCGCAAACGCTGATTGCCCCTTTTTATACCTCTCCTGAATCTTTGCTGTGCCAGTTTTTATACATGACCCCTGTGAATGGTCACTTTCTCCCTGGATACTTCACACAGGAATGAAGAGTCAAAGAAATGAGACCAGGCCCAGATTCCTGAGTTGAAATAAGCGATGAAGTTTAATACAAACGTATATACGTAGGGTGGCGTCTGCACAGACTGCTCTGCCGCACCCTTCTTAACACACATCTTTATAGTAAAACAGAACAGCATAATTTCCTAATGCACTGCTAATAGAAACATACGATTGGTTATAATTTGTCGCAGTGCTACGTATTATCTTGATAAAACCACATTGTTTACCAGTTAACTTACTGGAATAATCTAGAAAGACCACCTGATCATTGCGGTTGTACCCTGGCTACATCCTGTACTTCTCAGACATAGTTGAGCAAGCCTGATTTCCTGTGAAATATCCCAACACTAGAAGCAAAACTCACTTATACGTCCCCCTCAACTTCCACATTAACTTCTCGCTCTCTTTGGGTATCACAAAGGACAAACATGTAAGAAGGCATATAAAATGGAGTCAGTAGGACAAAATGGCTTCCGAGATACAAAATGGCTTCCAGGGAAATTTCATCTTCCACACCCCTTGTGTGAAATTCTTTTTCTGCTGGACCGGAATGCTGCCATTGTTCTTTAGAATTTTTTAACAAGTGATAATACAGATTGCATCCTGCATGACGGAGCAACTCGGAAGTTTGGAACTGCCACACATGGCACTGCCCGGGCACCATCCTCGTGAGGCTCCTTCTTTATGAATAGTCTCCAATGTATTTTGTAACCAACTGGGTCACAGAGGGTTACAGCTTGCTGCTTAGCCAAAAACTGGCTTTGAGTGTGCTTACACATGTTCCTATCTTGAGGCTACAGAACAATGACCTATGAAATCAATGAAAATCCGTTTATTCAGCAGCTTCCTGCTTTGAGTGAGACGGGTGTAGAGATTCTCAAACCAGCCCTTGCTTTGTAGTCTTCTAATTGATATTTGTTACATTGCTTCCGGCCATTAGCCACTTGGATGCTTCAGTATGACCAGGAGAGAGATGTACTGATCTCTGAAAAATACGGATACTCTACTGGTCCAGATCTATATTTTTTTTTATCTTCCAGCCCGAAGTCTTGGTGAAGTAACTATAGGGAATGGAAACTAAAAGCGCCCTCATATCCCGAGGACAGACCCACAGCACAAAATTCCCAAATTGTAAGAAGGTGGCACTAACTTGGCAGCGATCTAGATATGTTCATGACTAGTTTGTATTCCCTAGATGCAGGCCAACATTGGATAAAGTTCCTTGGTTTTGTACCTTGAAGTGAAAGAGAGATCCAAATGGAAGTGTCTGGAATTAAATCTAGCTTTTCTAGATACACAGTGTTACATTTTAGACTGTGTAAGGCAGCTTTGGAGGATCCCTTTTTATCATTTGTTCAAGAATATGTCATTTGTTACCCCTTCTACTACTTGCATATTGTGTTTACCTCTACTGCAGTGCTACAGATTATTATATTGCTTTGTAAACGACACATTTATAAACGAGAACAATATTGCAATAAGGAGGTGTGGTAAGTAGAGTTTGGCAAGATAATTCTAGAGGGTAACCGCCATCTTGCTGGCCTTTCCGAGCCTAAACTGGTGATTGGATACACGTCTTCAATGTAAAATGGATTATATGGTTTTGTGAATAAATAGCTGTGCCATTTTCTTTTGAGCATACTCTGTTTGCAACAACTTGTTTGATAAAATAGCTTAGAAAATAAATTGCAGAAAAAAAATGCGAAATAACAAAAGTTATTTGCCTGGAATGTTCCTGTACTAAAAAGGAAAATGTATATTTTCTATTTGATTATGAGCATTTCACTTACGTTGCGTGAATATGTGCTGAGGACAAGGTGTTTTGGTGTACTTGTATTTTTACACACATATTTGTACACTTAGTGATTCTTTGGATCCTGAGGATCACCATTCAGTGACAGCAAACCTTCCCTACCGGAAGGAAGATAGAGAGCCATCGGGGCACACACCTATATTACCACACATGTGCTTAAGGGGGCATGGTTTATAACCATTCATGTAATATCCCTGTGAACGTATAATATTACTTGTAGGTAAGAAATATTCCAGCTGTATTGCTAATGGATGCTCCCATGTAGAGAATGTATTTACAGAGAAATATACTGGGTGAGTTTGATTCTATGACAGTGATGGCAAGTATTTTTTGAACTTGAGTGCCCTGTCCTCTGCAGCAAGCCAAGACAAAGCTTTCAAAGTGCCCTCTCATTTCAGATATTTTCTTTTGCCCATCACTATCAGCCACCCTGCTCATTCTTGCTCTCCTTCTCTTCCTATAATCTCTCTTACATAATGGAGGTCAAGTAAAAAAAAAAAAAAGTGTTCTAAACTGCCCAACATCCACACGTTTCAGTCTTAGATCATAATATTTACTGGGTCCTCCATAATTGAGGGTGATACTGTGCCATCTTAGAGGTCTCAGAGTGCACCTGTACCACTGGTTTGCCATCACTGTTCTAGGATGTGTCTGTTAGCTGGAAAAGTGTGTCCTCACAGCATGTTGTAAATTGTAGTGTTTAATGGTATAATCTGTTGCTAAGGCAGGTAGCAGACCCCTGCAGGAGTCCTCTCTCCTGTGATATTATTTGCCCCTGGAAGCAGGCCCGGACTGGCCATCGGGCACACCGGGCAAATGCCCGGTGGGCCGCGGTGGCCATGGGCCGAGGCCGGCAGGGGAGGTCCCAGAATCTCCCCTGCCGGTCTATGCAGGGCCGGCACTCTCCGAGCGCCGGCCCCGCTGTTTGACATGAAGGGCCGGTGAGGACATCAAAGATCTCCCTCACCGGCCCACATGCCTTCAAATACGGCCGCCGGCGGGGAGAGAGGGAGAGAGGACCCGGCGGAGCTCTAACTTGCAGCTCCACCGGGTTCCTCTCGCGAGATCCGGAGCATTGCCATAGCAACGACCGGATCTCGCGAGAGTGAACCTCTCACCACGAGGGAACATTGCCACCGCCGGTCGCAGGTACCAGCGTGCCGGTCCCCCCCTCCCAGGCTAAAGATAAGAAAGGAGTGATGGGTGTGAGAGTGCTGTGTGTGATGGGTGTGAGAGTGCTGTATAAATGTTAGAATGGATTGTGTGTGTGTGTGTGTAAGGGGGGGGGATAGGTAAATAAACAAATAAAATAACAGGCATTATGTCCCCATAATGCCTGTTATTTTATTTGTTTATTTACCCCCCCCCCCTACACACACACACACACACACAATCCATTCTAACATTTATACAGCACTCTCACACCCATCACACACAGCACTCACACACCCATCACACACAGCACTCACACACCCATCACACACAGCACTCACACACCCATCACACACAGCACTCACACACCCATCACACACTGCACTCTCACACCCAGCACCCTCACACACACAGCACCCTCACACCCAGCACTCTCACACACACAGCACCCTCACACACAGCACCCTCACACACATCACGCTCACACACAGCACTCTCACACCCAGCACTCTCACACACACAGCACTCTCACCCATCACACACAGCACTCTCACACCCAGCACCCTCACACACACAGCACCCTCACACACACAGCACCCTCACACACAGCACTCTCACACCCAGCACTCTCACCCCCAGCACTCTCACCCATCACACACAGCATTCTCACACAGAGCACTCTCACACACACAGCACTCTCACACCCAGCACTCACACCCATCACACACAGCATTCTCACACAGAGCACTCTCACACCCATCACACACAGCATTCTCACACCCATCACACACAGCATTCTCACACACACAGCACTCTCACACACAGCACTCTCACACACAGCACTCTCACACACAGCACTCTCACCCATCACACACAGCATTCTCACACAGAGCACTCTCACACACACAGCACTCTCACACACACAGCACTCTCACGCACACAGCACTCTCACACCCAGCACTCACACCCATCACACACAGCATTCTCACACAGAGCACTCTCACACCCATCACACACAGCATTCTCACACCCATCACACACAGCATTCTCACACACACAGCACTCTCACACACAGCACTCTCACCCATCACACACAGCATTCTCACACAGAGCACTCTCACACACACAGCACTCTCACACACACAGCACTCTCACACACACAGCACTCTCACACCCAGCACTCACACCCATCACACACAGCATTCTCACACAGAGCACTCTCACACCCATCACACACAGCATTCTCACACCCATCATTCTCACACCCATCACACACAGCATTCACAGCATTCTCACACCCATCACACACAGCACTCTCACACACATCATACACAGCACTCACACACATCACTCTCACACACCATCACTCTCACACACCGCCCCCCTCACACACCGCCCCCCTCATCACACCGCCCCCTCACACACACATACTGCACCCCTCACATACACACAGAACACAACACACTGCAGAACAGACATACACAATACTTACATATATATATATATATACACACAGCACCCCTCACACACATACTGCACCCCTAAACACATTACATTCCAGACACACACTAGATCCCTTACCCAACTCTGGATCATCTACACACATACACACACTAGATCCCTATATACACTCTGAAACCGTTATAAACACACACTCACTAGATCTCCTATACACATTCTGGGTCCTTCAAACACACACTAGACTCATATATATATATATGTATATATACACACACTAGATTCCTTGTAAGCAAACACATACTACACCCCTAAACACACACTAAATCTATATATATATTCACACACACACACTATAGCCTGTATGCACACACTTGCTATATCCCCTATACACACATTATCTACAGCCCCTAGCCACATATGCATCACATTACACCACAAACACAACACAACTAAAACCGAACCTTATTACACAATACCACACCACAATCAGCTTACTCTACACACACGCAATCCCACAAGCAGGCTCCAAACAGATGCTCAATACTCTTTCCTGGCATTTTTGTCTCCTGGTATCCATTTATAGAGACACCAGAGACAAGTTGCAAGGAAACACAGTGCAAGCATGTTATTAAATTTGCTTGCACTGTGCAGAACAAATACAGGGTTTTTTCTCATGCTAGAGCTCTTCAGCAGAGCTCTGCGCATGGTCTGCCCTGGAAGAGCATTGAACCAATATGCTCACTTTGAGAGGGAGCGTGTTTGTCATTGGTGATGACAAAACACACCTCCTCTGCCCCGCCCCCTTCTTAGTGGGCCGCTGTGATCAAAAAATGCCCTGGCCGAATTTTTCTCCCAGTCCGGCCTACCTATCATTCCAGCTTTTGATCCAAAAGAAGGCAAAACCCCCTAAGGAAGCTATTTTGAATGTTGCCTCCTAGAGGGGGGGGGGGGGGGGGGGAGGGATTCATTCTTGACTCCAAGGGGCAATCAGATTTCTCCTTGGATCAGTAAGCTCTATTATTAATGCTTTTTATATCATACTTCCAGTGTCTTCATGTGGGACTGGTCTGTGTAGGTGGTCTCCTGTTGGTCTGACAGAACTTGTTTGCTGGGCTCCACTAACAGAGACTTGTCTTGAGAGACCAATGGAGGGAGGTGTCTGTCAGCGACAGACTGTGTCCTCTACATGAGATTCCAGGAAGTGCATTTCCTAGTGTTGTTCTCTCTTTTTTTTAGCGATATCTTCTAAGTGAATCACTGTGGAAGTGTTAGAATGTTTTAGACCGTAATTCAATCCTCAAAACAAGGACATATTATTTTTAGACGCTTTATACTTTTTGCATTACTCCCTCGTATTTCAGAATACGGGAAAGAAAGGTAGCTATTGCTTTTTCTTATAACTTCCCCTTTTTACGTGTTCAGATTATTTTATAATGGTGCTATGATGTCATAAGAACCTTCTCAAAAATCACTGCAATGGCATTTAATGTAAGTCACTTTTCAATGAGATCTATTCTCAGGCAAACTCCTGCGCAAGCTTCCAAAGTAAATGAAGCCTCTGTAAGAATAGCTAATTATTCTAAGTGGTAGTAGCCATTATCCAGCTTAGTTAACAGAGCCAAGGTAGTTTGATTTTATATTTTGTCTTGTTATTTGGCACATTGATCGTTTACTGGCCTTAATACAGTATAAGGTATCAAAATTAGCAGTGTAACCGTTATTTCCCTTTAAGGAAACAAACCTCCAAAAAAAATTATAATTAGCCCATCATACAAATTTGCACCAACCAAAGATTGAAGGGGCTCCGTAAACTGAGTATAGTTTATACTGTGAATGTAGAGAATAAAAAGTTAATAAAAAAACAATCTATACCTTTGGTCAGGAGAAATGTAAGCAAGTGCATAAATTAAGAGGACATTTTTTTTTATATATATATATATGTCTCATATTTATGACACCTTTGGCTTTATACGCAAATGCTATAATATATATATATCATTTTTTATATTTGAGCCAATTAGACAATTCGCAGAAAAGAACAGCAGCCTTCAACGAACAGGAGTGGCATCTCCCCCCCCCCCCCCCCCCCCCCCAAAAAAAAAATTAAAATAACCAAAGGACAAAAGTTTAAAAATAACATTTTTGGGTGTGTCAAATGTATACAAAATATAAATAAAAATATTCACATAGCACTGTGTTAAAATCATTAATGAACAGAAGCACAACCTTTCATTTTGTTCCTGTATATCTGTTTTTTGCTATTACAAAATCATTAATGGAACTCTTTCATATAAAAACAACGTTCTAATGAATACCGTTAATATATATAAAATCAGAGCACAGTTATGACACTTTTCCAATGAAGAATGATTGTTTTGTATCGAGATATTTTTCAAATCAATGCGTCTGATGAACTGGCGCATTTCACCTTTATGTCTTTCTCAGAGGTCTTTACTGGTAAGTGAACAATAGAGTTCTTGATGTATGGAGAAACATGGAGGAAAGAGCTTAAAGCAATTGGTAGGGTGGCTTCCAGATGAAAAGATGTACCAGTATTGATATCAATAGCTGGCTCCGTGCACCCTTTTATGAAAAGTATACTTCAGATAAGTATCCTTAATTATATGTTGCTGTAGATGCACTCAATCCTGCTATTCCAGATTCAGATTATAAGGGACGCACAGAAAATCTCAGTAGATTCATCATTCTTCCCAGGAAAATGGAAAAATGTAATATCTGCACTCTGGTTTTATGTTTATTAACAGTATTATTAACAAAACAGTTTTATTTCCATTTTTTTTTTTTTTTTTTAATATGAAAGGGTTCAGTTAATGATTTTAACATAGTGTTACTCATATAATATTTTCTTTACACATTTGAAGCACCTAAACAGTTTTTGGGTTTTGTTTTTTTACATCTGCTTTGCAAATTAACCAGCTTTCAATTAAAATTGTGTCATTTGCATATGAAACCGCAGGTTATGTGATAAACAAGAGGCACAACAGACACATTTAAAACACGGTTTCTCTTAATCTGTGCTTGCAGATCTAGGTAGCAAAGACATTATTAAACACAAATCTATGCAAGCCAGACATGGCCAAAGACTTCTCCCACAGAAATCTCACATTGACCACTGCAAGGGATTCTGGGAAGGCATATGCAAGTACGGTCAACAATTATCACAATGTGGAGATCACCACTGACCATGTTTAATACTTTACAATCACAGCATGAACAATGTCTAGGTTGACAAGTCCATTTTGAAGAGGAACTAAACAATCAATAATACATTTTAAGCAGACAGAAGTTTTCTTCTGTATGAATAAAATGGCTTTTCACTGATGCTTTTTTTCAGCAGTATCTGACTTGGAGACGTGTAGTCTCCAGTTGATTGGTGGGCAGCATCTGTGACGTCATACACACCTCCATCTCTCCATCTTCATCTCATCCCCCACTATTGGCCATGATGTGCGCACACACCAATAACACTTGTGTTTCTTTTTGTTTTGCAGAAAAAGTTTCCACAGCTTGGGTCAGCTGTCTGCCGATGCCAGCCTCTCCCAAATTTCATTTGACCCAGGACAGTCCCAGGATGGGAATGGAAAGCATGATGACTCACATTTAACTCCAGGTAGATCTCGCTTTAAAATAAACTGTTTGCTCTACAAAGTGGATTCAGACTCTGAGTCACCATCCCTCAGAGAGGGATCTCAAAAGCACAATTCAAAGTGTGTCAAACCTTTCAATGCTTAGTAAGTTTCCCTGTGAGGATCTGAAAATAGCACTAGATTAGGTTTTTATGGCATCTAATAAGACAATACTCGGCAAGCAACAACAAAAAAGGATCCCAAATAGTTAAGTAGTTAAAAAAGGTGCTGACGCACACTCAAGGAAGCAAGGGTTAAAAATGATTCAGTGTTCCTTTCAAGACGAAAGTTCAAAAAGGCGATTTTGTGTCCTTTTGTGATTGGGTGTTTCTGCGGAAACCGATGCAAGACCTCACCACATCACGTGTGAAGATGGGGAGGCATGCCTTTGAACACTGGTAACATTAAGCTTGTCAGACTGTCAGGGGAGGGGATCGCGGGGGGCCGTGATGAGATACAGAGAACAGGACAAATCAGGAACGTTAGTTGCCGGAAGGAATCCTGATAAGTCACTCGCCCATGGGCTGTTAATGGGACAGTAAACTTTTTTGTTCACTTGTATTTCTGATATGGAAATGTTTAGTGACCCCCAATAACAGAAATAAACAGACACGATGCTCAGCACTTGAGTGAGGTGAAGTTTAATCCAACATGCACGGCAATGTTTCCACCCCCCGGGGCTTTGTCAAGCCAGAAACAAATGTGCAGAATTCTATTATTTATACAAAAGTCTGAGAAAATCTTTTTAATACGACCAAAGTAGTTGTGAACTATTTGACTTCATGTGTGGGTTTTTCCCCAATATGCGGTTGCATTAGGAAGATGCCATGAGGCCTGATTAAATTACCGGAGATAAAAACTAGTTTTATATAAAGAATTTTTATTTTTATTTTAGAATTGGTCGTTTATAACATTTCACTTCAAGACACTTAAAACACGATTTTTGTTTCTCGTTACTGACTGAGCCGTGTCAATTACTGTGCAAATTGCCCTGAATTGTATGTCATCATAAACCCCCTGATGTCTGCAACTGTTTGATAAAATGTCGGTGTTGGACAGCGAGGCTCGCGGAAATGACCATTACCTTCTAATTCCAGTAGTCATGCCTTTCAGTGCCAACGAGTAAGCAATGCATTACTGTGCACTGCTGTCCTGATATTGTTTGGCTTTGTACAACAGGTAGTAAGTCACCTTTTCTTTGCTACTTTCATTGCCATAGTAACATGATGGGCAGATTAAAGATTTCTCATTCCCTTCACAATAGATTAAACTCATTGCATTTGATATTTCTAAATAGTAATAATAATCCATTCGGTGGTCCTGCATTTTTTCTCACTGACTAATATATTTTTGATATTCCAAGTGTAAGTCACATAGAATGAGTTGCCATAGAAGATAACTCATCACTCGTCGGCACTCTCTCCGACTGGGGGAGCGTCACTTGGGTGAGTGGGCAGGGTGACTAAATTCCGGTCACTAATTACACCTACACCTCATGATTTATGGCTTAGTTGAAATCCCAACTCGAACACTGTAGTCAGGCATGCACCACATGGCGCTGCGCGAATGGTGGCCTTGGATTTTGTCAGGGAGGTTGTGCAATAAAAATTTGGAAGGATCTTATTTTGTTTCACTTTCACAATAATAGCACCATCCTAACGCCACTCCATTCTCCATTTGTCTTTGCTGCAGGGAAGGAAGACACCCCATCTTTACTAGGTCTCTGCGGATCTCTCACATCTGTTGCAAGTTACAAGTCCCTTACAAGTCTCAAGTCCAGTGAATATCTTGCAAGCCCAACAACAGAGATGACAAGTCCAGGATTAACTCCTTCCTGAACGGGGTGGAACAAAAAGGAAAAAGACAGCCATTTATTTATTTTTTGTCGTCGTATTCAAACTACATTCCATGTCCGAATGGCGGGAGATCAGAGGATGCACCATCATCATGTTCCGTGTGGATGCCTTGTTTTACTGCACTTCCGTCACAAATTCGTTTCTCGCGGTATTATCCCAGTCAGAAGGACTGCAGTTCAGAATGTATAAAGACAAACAGGACTTGGTTTTTCATTGTGTCGTTCGTGGAACCCTTTCATGGCGCACTCTGTGTGTGGCTACTTGACATTAAACATGGCCAAACAATTAATCATTGCTGTCCGTATGTAAATTAAATTTCTGAAGACATTGAACCGGAGTGCTTTATTTGGAGAACACATCTCATGTTAGAAAGAAGAAGAAAAAAAAGCTAAATTTTTTTTTTTTTTCCTATTTATTATGTTTGAGGAAAACTCTTCATGCGTACAGTGTTCAGACAGCCCCGTACTTACATTTGGTTGTGTTCTAGGCAAGGGGGGGATGTAATCTTAAACAATGTGACCCCACAGGCCTGATTTTTTTTTATTGTTTTATACAAAGGCTGCGCATTTGGCAGAAGTAGGCCAGACTCCTGAAATTTGTCAGGAGCCTGCTTTATACATTGCGGCACACGCCACCTGTGTCACTATTTGTTGCAATCTGCGTGTGCTCCGTGTTTATACATGGCCCCCATAAGATATAGATGCGGTAAGTTCCTGACCAGGGTTTTTTGTGACCAATGTACTTTTACGAATCACTACAAACCCAGTATTTAAAGGGACATTGACACGGTTCGTTTCACAGTTTCATTTAAATTGGTGAAGTCGGGCTTGCTGAAGTTGGGATAAATTCAACCTAGACTGTGCACTGAGCAACATGTAAAGTTTTCTAACTGTAGCAAAACTGTAGACTAGAGGGTCTGCTCAATATAGAGAGCATTGCAGGGACTCGAGATGGGAAATATATCCCATTCAGCTGCATTGGAGAATTTATCCAACTCGGCTACATTGGCCTAAAGTTTGAAATCAAGGCCGCCATCATAAATTTCAGGGCCCCTTACTGGCAAAAAATAATATGCCACTGATCATTTGCTCATTAATTGGCCACTGATAATTTGCTCATTAATAGGCCATTGATAAATTTCTCATTAATGGCTGCTGATAATTTGTCCATCAATAGCCACTGATAATTTGTCCATTAATAGCCACTGATAATTTGTCCATTAATAGCCACTGATAATTTGTCCATTAATAGCCACGGATCATTTGCTCATTAATAGGCCACTGATAATTTGTTCATTAATAGCCACTAATAATTTTCTCATTAATAGGCCACTGATCATTTGCTCATTAATATGCCACTGATCATTTGCTCATTAATAGGCCACTAATAATTTTCTCATTAATAGGCAACTGATAATTTGCTCATAAATAGGCCATTAATAAATTGCTCATTAATAGCCACTGTTAATTTGTCCCTTAATATGCCACTGTTAATTTGTCCCTTAATATCCCACTGTTAATTTGTCCATTAATAGCCACTAATAGTTTGCTCATTAATATGCCACTAATAATTTGATCATTAATATGCCACTGATAATTTGCTCATTAATAGCCCCCCTCCTTCCCCAGTACTTACCTGGATGCTGCTCTTCCCCTCAGCGGTGTTTCTTCCTGTTCACACTGCGTGCAGGAAATACAGCCACCGGAAATGACTTGCCGTCACGACAGGCACACGTGCAGTGGGGGCCCGCAGGGAAGCTGCTTTGGGCCCCCAGGAATGAATGGGCCCTGGGCAGCTACCCCGTTTGCCCACGGCTTTTCTTTTTTCTTTTTTTTTTTTACAATTCTTTTTTTTTTAAATGGCCGATGCCCATGACGGGTGTATTGCCCGTCGCCCCCTGAATTTCCATCTCAACTGCCTGCAATTCGCTCTTTATTGAGTAGACACTGTGATAAACGTGTGAAGGCTTAAGGAACACTTTCAGTAAAATGCAGAATAATAAGACTAATCTGCTATGTTCTCAAAGTGCTTTAAACAGGAAGAGCATTCTATAGTGATTGCTCCACTGTTAGACCTTTACCCTATAACTGAGCTTTGTAATTAAATCCCAATGTAACTCGAGACCAGGTATATAACTAGGACATGATGTAAGTGTGGGTTGCTGTACACTGAATTCAGGACTGCCTGTATCAGACAGTTTAAAAGCTATCTCATGACTTGTGGTATTTCTATTCCTAAGCAGGATGTACTGGTGTTTTGTGACATCAAACCCACGCATCAGTGTGTTAATCTAGATGTAATCCCAGGATAACACACACACAGTAGGGGTTCTCTATAAAGGTTTATTGCAGTTGCAAAGTTCTAAACGGTGTCCGGTCACCATGGAAACCAATGAACCAATGGGATGTTCCTGCTCATTAGATCACTTTTAGAACGTTGCCCCTGTAATCCCCTTTATACATAACCCAAGGCGCTATAAAGCCATACAGGGAATCTACCTATCAATGACCATACATTGCCTTTAAGTGGGAATGGTGAGAGTGCTTCTCAATGGCATGTATTTATGTCATGTATGTCTCCATTAGAAAGTGATGAGGTACAAATTGATTCAGTGTTGTATACATTCAGTACCTGGTGGGCAGCCATGAATGTACATTCAGTACCTGGTGGGCAGCCATGAATGTACATTCAGTACCTGGTGGGCAGCCATGAATGTACAGTCAGTACCTGGTGAGCAGCCATGAATGTACATTCAGTACCTGGTGGGCAGCCATGAATGTACATTCAGTACCTGGTGGGCAGCCATGAATGTACATTCAGTACCTGGTGGGCAGCCATGAATGTACATTCAGTACCTGGTGGGCAGCCATGAATGTACATTCAGTACCTGGTGGGCAGCCATGAATGTATTTCCTGCCACAGTCTTAACTGTAACATAAATGAAGTTTTGTTCCATTGCCTCCATACAGAACTCATTTGGGAAAACTCCACAGTGTATGAACTGAATAGCAAGTAAATTACATATAGAGCTTTAGTCATGATAGATGGAATTGAGAAGGGAATTGCAAACTTAAGGTCAAGGTAGCTGAGTTGGAAACATTCTCCCATTCAGTTATACGTTACATTGCTATTTTGGCTTAAGTTTGATATTCTCTTGTCAATTCCTTCTTTCATTAATATACCCCGTAATATAAATAATATGTGTATTGCTGAACCCACACTACCATGTATCTTTCTAGGAGACAAAGGGGAAACACTATACAAAAGTCCATGAACAGTAGAAATAGCCCTGTCTGTTGATAACCTGTGTCTTTTTATATGACTTTATTCATATTTTATAGCTTGGTTTAATACAATCTCTGGTTGTTGGTTCAGTTTATTAGAGCCCATTTTAGCTGTACATACACTGGGTTCATTTTTACCATCTACTGAATTTACCAGAGTTGTACACTTGCCACATTTGGGGAACTTTAGAAGGTTATCAAGCTGGCAATGGACGGTGTCCAAATTGAATGTCAAATAATAGAAGAGGGATGATGACTTGATATAAATCTGTGAAAATTACAGGATTAATCTGTGTAATCGAATGTACAGGGAAACTCGGTTAGAAGATGAGAATTGTAAACTGTAACAAGAAGGACTTTGTACTATTACTAAACACATTCTTTTGGATATTAGTTGGCACACTGAAGAATATTGTAATTATTATGTATGTGTGTGTGTGTATATAATATTCACACCGATGCTGTATATATCAGTACGCGTAGATCTATTTATACGTACACACGCACTCAACCCACAGAACGTATAACATTTTGCATTAGTATTGGACTCAAGCCAAATTACCGACTGGGTGGCAACCATATAGCCATATAGTCTTATAATGGATGATTATTGTAGATTCTGGTCAATACTGAAATCTATGTCTCCCAGTAATTCCAATGGCCAAGGGAAGATGAATGATCAAGTCATTGACAAGAGCTTTTAGCTCATATTAGGACCTGTAAGTATGTATTTTGAGATCTGGTGGGTTGTTTTGAATGAGAAGCAAATACTTAATTTACAGTAACTAATACAGCATGAACTCAGTTGATACAAATGCTGCTCTATATAAACAGGGATTTGAGTTATGAGGAACTATACCTCCAACATAGGGGAGACTTGAGAGCAATGCATTTATACATATGTGCATCATAAACTGTGTACTCTGAGTTATTATTATATTATATTATAGGCCTATCATGAGTCACATATATAATGGACCACAGAGATTTTTTACACTCCGTAGTTAGGTAGAGACACTCTATTCTATACATGTTCTCAGCATTGCTGTGTGGTCCTGTACCTGTAATATAATGGTAATGTGGAGGTTGATTTGTAGTCTGTACTTCACAATAATGACCTATTCCCCAGGAATATTTCCAATTTGACACAATGGTACAATCTTGCATCATACAAATGACACATGGTTTATTCATATCCAGTAGTGGATCCTCTGTGTGTGCCGCACACCTAGCACAACCCCACGTTATATTTTAGGGGTTTGTGTGCTCCGAACAGACTGCACACAAACCCAAGAGGTCAACTGCTTCATGAATTCGGCACCAGAGTCACTCGGCCCGTTGCGTATTCGACCAGCATGAAAAGTATACAAAGTTATTTCCATATACTTTTCCTGCTGGACGAATTGACATCAGAATAAGTCACTCTGATGCCGAATTCATGATGTAGTTGACCTCTCGACTATATTCCGTGTTGCTGTACTGCCCGTTCGTCGCACACCTATCATGTATGGGCAGGATACACCCCTGTTCATCTCCATTCCTGGGAACATTGATGCAGTTATCCCCCCCAAAGCCCCCTTGCTAGAAGGTTGGAAATTTCAGGCAATAGTGTGGGCCTACATCCCTGCCTCTCCCTAAATACCCCTGTCAGTCACTGTGACTTTGTACAAATCCAGAAAGTTACAAATAATCATCATCATTTCCAAGCATGTCATTTTCTTTTCCCTTCCATCTCGGTCATAAGACTTAAAAATGTTCTAACAAAACCAATGTGACGGATTACAAAAACTATTGATTTCATTCGGTGTCCCGCTCCATTTCTCTGCTATTTTAAGACACTAAGTTGTGCAAGCTGAACTGAAGACAATATGCTGGCAAGCAACAGATCCAGAAAACAAAGGAGATCCTATATTGGCAAGATCCTGCTTTCGTTAGCTGATCTTTGGTCAACTAACGCAAGATCTGGCCCAAATTTCCAAACAAAATGTCTGCTTCCTGAAATGTACATACAGGATCAGGAGGAGGAGGATTACTAAGGAGTAGTTTATGGATGTGACTGATAAAGCCTATGTTTAAGTGCTTTTGAAGCACGAAACGCGTAAGGCATCTTTTTTCACTGTTTTGTCCTATCTTTTGTACCAGCCTTTTTTTTTTTTTACTGTTTATCAAATTGGCTTATCTTTTACACACCTGCTGACTGTGAGCCCCTTCCACAAACTAAAGAAAACCTTCTGATATATTGTTGTGACCCAGGATGCTAAATTAGTACCGAGTTCATGACATTTTTATTGGCCACCCTGGTTGTAATCCAGAGCATCTAGAGTGCCACGGTCTATCCTCGCTTCATATGCTTATATGTTTACATTCTATCTTGTCTTTTTATCTCCTTAAGGTTTTATCTCAGTATATTAACCGATTAAAACTCACGTTCACGTCATCGGTGCTGATCTGCGTCTTTTTGCTTGGATTGTATATTAACGACATGTAACTGCACAATATTATGTTAAATCAGGATATGCCAATGGTGTGTTTACCACCTGTGACATTAACAAGGTTAATGATTGTTCATTTTAAAGCACACCCCTTTTTTTATCAAATCTATATAAATGTATTGACGGGTTACATGCTAGATTAATGCTCAGTCATTTCCCCTTCCTACCCACACATACACTTGTAGAATTGCATTTCTGTAAATTGAATTACATCCCATTGCCTTGATTAACACATTGTTCTATGGCTCTTTCATTTTATACCAATTTCTATAAAATGCTCATTATCCAAAGATTTGAAGTTTTAGGAACTGCATTGTGTAAAAATAAAGGGTTAACAACAATAGATTAAACATGATGATTGTGGAATTTTTTGTGTGTTTACTTTCTTTTTCTTCTTAGCTTGTAGCTTGTTTACAGTGTCTGTTCAAAATGGAATTTAAACAACACTAGGCAAATAAATGTGATTATTTCGTACTAGATTTCTTTCTGGTTGTTATTTTTTTTTTGGGAGGGGGGGGGGGTTCAAGGTGCAAATTGCTATTGTAACGGGTATCCCATGCACTTCATATCGCCCTATCTACAGCAAGTGTCAATATGTATCTTTGATTTCATAGTTGGGAAAATATCATATATTCGTTTTCATAAGTGTTGCATGCCCCCGCTATACAACATTTGTAGAGTGGTCAATTCATGAATCTTTTGATAGATCTGTAAAAGAAGAAGACTTACACATCTGATGTATCGAAGCATATTCTCTTGTTTTGAAGTACGCCCTGGGAATGTTAATTTAGCCCAAAATCCAGGGATGTTGCTATGACTCAATTTAATGGTACTCATTCTATGTGCCTCAGAAGGATGAAAGGTTGAGTCAATCCCAACAAAATAAAACTTGCAACCTTGAGTATTGGACAGATTATATAGTTGACACAGTCGCCCACTGAGCTACCTCATTGTCAGAATGTAAATAAGATGGAGGCTTAGTTAGCCATGCTATTATGAGGGTCTTATAGTAGATTATAATTGGTCTGTCTGCTTCCATGTCCTAAAATTCGCTGACTGACCCATGCTTGTTATTCAACAGCAGTCACTAAACCCAAACCTGGCATAACTTGGCGGCAATCATCAGATACATGGACTGTGGTGACTCCCTATTAGATAGCTGCAGAGTTCAGATAAACCCTGTAAGAAGTTGCTGCCACTGAATACTGATTGGGGCCAGATTATTATTACTTTCTTTGAATTAAGGTGTCACATGAATAGATCTGCCTGGCCATGTGTAGAATCAGTAACATGTTGGGGAGTAATCAGTTCATTGATTGAAGTGGGGAACCCATAGGAACCACCATGATTAACCATTGATTTCACTCTGGAAACCTTTGAAGTCTCCATACTGCCAAACGGAAAGTACAAGCTGTGTGTGATGGTCTATGTAGAGGAATGTGGTGATGCCGCCCGCTCCAGCACAGACCAGAGAGGTTCTATAATTATAGCAATAAATAGTTCGCATCAAACAGATTCTGTATAGATTCTTTATGTTTCTCATTGTCTGTTGAATATTAATCTGTTGGCATCATTGTATATCATAGTGTTTTACATGGAGGAATTACAAGTACAGGTAAAACCTGAGTTGTCTAAGGCGATTCTGCTTATAACCAGATGAAAGCATGGCTCCCATATTTTTTCACATCCACATTTTGCATACCTTGTTCACACATCCACATTTTTTGAATGTCACTCATGTCTATGTATGTGCGCATAGTGTGTGCTCTAGGAAGCTGCTTGGAAAACATGTTCCACAGTTGTATACATTTTATGGGCCAATTGCATTTTCTTCCAGTGCTTCTCTACTATGTGTGCTATGCATCAGTCACATTAAGTGTACATTTATAGACATTTTTAGAAATGTCTCAAATTTCCAAAAAGAAAAGAAAAAAAATGTACTGCTGAAGAAAAAAATTGTTGTTTTTGAGACAATCGAATCTGGAGTCCAGCAAAACTGGCTAGAGATCTTGGAGCATAATAACTGACAAACTGTATCCAGTTGTAGGTTAATTGATAAGTTAAAGTAGAGGTTACTTTTCAGGTTTTGTCAGTATCAGTAAACATTTCATGTCATTCGATATATATACTATCTCTTGTTATATATAAACACTATTAGGTAATATAGATTTCATACACGTTATACATAATTAAACATATCTTTTCTGAATGTCAACATACAACCTGGTACATGACTGAAATACAAAGACAGTATCTCATTCCACCAACCCAGACAGACAGCTCCCCCAATCGCCCCTCCCCTCCTCAATGGTGACCCCACATTCTACACCCACCGCACGTTTCATGAAATTCAAAACCTGACACATCCAGACCCGGACAGACCACAGACCTGCTATATACATGAAATCCTACTCTCCGGACATATGACATCTTCTTGTCGCGGACATTGCACTGGCAGCGACAACTGGCTAACTTGAAAGATAAATGTTATATTTTATTATGTTTACGTTTATTCAGGCTTTCCTTAAAGATTTATAGGATTGCCAGACAATACAGCAGATTTCCTGTAATTGCACTTTATTTATTCACAAATAAAAGTTTAAAAAAAAATTTGTTTCCAGAAAACCAGGCTTCTGAAATAACAAAATTGACATGGAATAACCAAAACAGACACATGAGGTGCGATATGGTCAGCAGAGGATGAGGATGATGCTGCTGCATGATCTTGTCTTGATCGTGACTGAAGATGCTGGGTATATTGCAGAACAGGAGTGTAACTGTGATGAGACTTGGTCTGTTACAGAATTCTGCCCAATTGCACTCAAAATAACCATTTGTTAATTTTAACAGTCAACACAGACTGTATAAGTAGTTTACTGATGTATGTTTGTGTGTGATAGAAGGTGCATGTGCACTTTATTTACAGTGCATCAATAAAAGATTACAACACATTAGTATTTGATTTCCCTTATTAAAGGGACTGTCTAGTGCTCAAAATGCATCTTCCAGATATTAATGCATATTAATGTGCTTTCAAAGTACTTTAAAATGCATGTCTGACATTTTGCATTGCTTAAAATATTAAATACTTACAGCTGGAAAAAAATGTGAAATTACATCAGTTTGCAAGAAACAAGGACTGCCCACACTAGCTGAATAAAAGTGTTTTGGTTTGTTTTTTTGCTGCAGGAACCAATGAGAATAATGCCATTCAAATGAATGGAATATCCTGTCTCTTTAGTGATGTCATCAGACAATGTGTTGCACTGTTAAGAAATCCTTCTGTGTACAAGAGCAAGGTCACTCATAGGTCAGTCAATGGACTCAATTTGAGGCAGGCAGGAAGTGACTATATGAAAGAAAACGTTATATCCTCAGTGTCTATATACGGTAATCAGTGCTGCCGCACCTCCAGTGAACATACAGAGTAATTACTGGGGAGGGCTTATATTAAAAATGTGATTTATACAGAATGCCTGCATCAAATCACACAGGGATAAAAGCCTGTGCATTATACAAGCAGAAATCTTCATCTTGCACCAAAGTGAGATTGGGGACTAGACTTTAAGCTTTGCACAATGTATCATACTGTAGGTATGCATGCTGGGATGCTTGGGATTCTAATAATCATATTGCTATCCCGCTTATACCTTGGAACCCCAAGCAGCATGTTTCATCAGGATTTACCTGTACCTGTTCATTAATTGTCATTACAAGCCCAGAATAAACTCTGCATGTTCCCTTCTTTGCTCTGAAATGTTTTCCTTCCAGTGCATAATTTAATATCCTACAGCGATATAACAATGCTTAGCTGAGAGTGAGTCCTGGAAAGGTCTATCACACATTGTACATTAAGATGTTCTTTATACTCGCTAATATGTCTGGAGTTTCCATTGACACTGGCTAATTGGATATCCTGCAGTGCTAAATGAACTGTACACAATGCAGAATAGTCTTTTTTGGTTTAGCTAATGTACTAATAAGGCTGCAAGTCAGGCAGTCACTGTGTGTCATAAACACTGGAGCACAGGGAGCTCATTCTAAATGAAGGTTTGATTGTGCTATGGTGTTTAATACAGGATATCCCTTTAGCACTTGTCCTATAAATGCACTGGAGTAGACCTTGACTGGGATAGACTGTTTGGGGGATACAGATAATTGGTAAGCTATAGTTTTTGGGCTTGGTAAGCTAGGTGATATTGCTTTTCTCTATGAGGCCAATGCAAAATGAAATTCTAAATACAAACATAGAATACACAAAAGGCTGTGTATTATAATTCTGCCACGTGGAGTAAATTCATATTTATTCCCAACTGCAAACCACAAGGAAGGATCAGAGGGGTCAGTCACAGACCTCTAGACTGACAATAATATGGGGAATAGCAATGATAATCCGATGTAGGCAATGAGAAGATAACAATGGTTTTCGGGAGAGGTATAAATCCATTGGGGTGGAAATTTACATAATAGACACTGTGGACAGAGATTTTTTTTTTAACAATAGACAATTACAAGTTTTATTGTTTTGTAGTAATACAATCAATATTCAGATGGCTTCATACATAGTAGGTTTGTTAATTGTACATTGTTGATTATTTTGCATGTGATATGTAAATTGGGGTGCTGATTTGTTAATTGACTTCCAGTTGTTCGTATTTGGCTTCTCCACACTGCCAGGCAGCATGGTAGAGGTTTATGTGGCTGGTAAAAAAACAAAAAAATGGCCAACATGGCAAACCTAAGAACAATAAAGGTGTTGTTTATTCCACTGAATATGGTCACTGAAATTTGAGAAAAAGTGGATTCTTGTGTAAATTGAATTAACAATATAAAACAGATTTTACATGTTGAGTCATTAAAGTGTCTTCCCACATGTGAACAGATACATCCGGGGGGGTGGCAGTGGTGTATCTTGATTTTGTGCTGCCCTAGGCAGACAAAATCCGGGCACCCCCCTACCCAAGCTGCACACCCACGTTACACACCTAAGACATGCCCCATCACCTCCATTTCATGACCCCACATCACACATAACATTCAGACTTACATCAAGCTCATACTCCCATCACACACACACTCCTACTCCCATCACACTCAGTCACACACTCCTACTCCCCTCACACTCAGTCACACACTCCTACTCCCATCACACTCAGTCACAAATTCCTACTCCCATCACACTCAGTCACACACACTGACTCCCATCACACACTCTGACTCCCATCACACTCAGTCACACATACTGTCTCCCATCACACACACTCTGACTCCCATCACACTCAGTCACACACTCTGACTCCCATCACACTCAGTCACACACACTGTCTCCCATCACACACACACACTGACTCCCATCACACTCAGTCATACACACTGTCTCCCATCACACACACTCTGACTCCCATCAGCACTTACCTTTCCTTGATGGCTAGTGGCAGGCAGCATGGTCCCTCCATGCTGCCTGTTCGGCTCCCCGGCGATTGTGCCGACAGGTCACGTGACCGGGCGCGCGTATGACGTCAGCGCGCCCGTCATGTGACTGTCGCACTTCCATGTCACACTGCACGGGGAGCCGAACAGGCAGCACGGAGGTTTCTCTGTGCTGCCTGTTCGGCTCCCCGTGCACCCTGGCAGGCAGAGCGATGGTGAGGGGGATCTTCCGATCCCCTCTCACCTCCGTCTCTGCCTGCAAGGGCGGTCTTTTTTTTTTTAAATTTTAATTTTTTTAAATTTTTTTTTTTCAGTGCTGGGGTGCTGCCGCCCCCCAAAATTTGCCGCCCTAAGATGCCTCGCGGTAAATACAGCACTGGGGGGTGGGTGGCATCTTTTGGCGCAGGGGAGCAAAACCAATTTAGTCAGAGGCAGGCTAGATAAATATACTGACAGAAAAAGTGTGGAGATTGATGGTTAGACAAGACAATTACATAGAAAGTAGGAAAGTGTAATACTTTAGAGCCACGGTATCTAACTGTGGCCCTCTAGTTACCATAATTGATACAGAGTCAATACTAATCAGGTGTGCCCTCTTGTTTGTAGCGATAGTGAAGTTCGCCATGCAGAACAACATCCAGTTAGGTCAAAAGATCCAGACGCACACAGTGGCTGCACAAATAGTTTTTTTTTTTAAAGTCCAGCACTAGTCCAAAAGTAAAGAACATATGAACTTTATTCTAGAAAAAAAGTAGCAGAGAGACAGCATCTGCCAATGCAAAGCAGTTAATTTGCATATCAAACTACAGGTGATGTCATAAACAGGAGACTCCACAGACACGTTTAAAACACATTTTTCTACTAATTTAGGTGTTTGTTTGCAATTTTTGATAGCACAGTGTAGATAGGAGTCAATCATTTTTTTTATTTTCTACATTCGCAGTAACAACAATGTACAGATGACACAGTCCTTTTTAAGACGCACGGACCTTCAATCTCCCCTTTAATTTGGGATTCATGTAAATCCAGTGCAGTATTGCTATTAATGCAAACCTAACCTATACACATCATAACAAACATGTGAGACACGTGTATTCCAGTTAGTGACCACTTGTGTGTGTTAATTGTTTTAATAGTATAAATAAATATAACCTTTAAGCTGTGAGTGGCATATAATTGCAGTACTATTTCATGCTCTGCTGGGTGTAACATTTTAAAGCGATAATCACATAATGGAAGCTACGTTTTTTTGTCATTTAAAAGAAACCTATATAAAATTATACACAGTACAAAGTATAAAACAAAAGAGATGTTGACACAATGAACTGGACTCAATTACATGGAATAACATTTACCACTGATTGATTTCCAATCTCTAGTTCTATTGCACTGTAAGGGCTTGAGTCAATAGACAGGAATACATTTTATACCAGACAGAGGTACAGATTATGGTCTCTTTTTGTTATACATTTTCAGTATATTAGTCCCCAGTCGCTTTTTATTTGCTTTTTTTATTTGGAAGAATCACCTAAAGTATCATAGAATTTTTATTGTATTTTATGTTCTTTTATAACTAGTGCAGGACTCAAGGGAAACAGACTATATATTTTTTTGTAAGCATAAGGGGAAAAGTTAGCATGTCCCATCTTTTAGGATTACTTCCAGGCACTAGTCTGCTTAAAGGGGCAGTTATTATTTTCTGTAAGTTGTATATATTTTTAATATATATGAAAAGCATCCAAGTTACAGTTTTTCTGTAGTTTTCCATTGAAAATAACTTCACAAGGTACTCTATATGTAGTGACCTCAAAGAGATAGAGTATGCGAGAGGTAGGCCGGCTTCCTCTGCAGCAGTTTTCAATGCTCCCCTCTGACAACAGTCCCCATTAATATGAATGAACTGCTTTCTGATGAAATCAGCTGTTTCAAGTGCTTAAAATGCAGGGGACATGGTTTCAGCCAGCTCTATATGTTATGATGAAACAATATTTATCTAAAAAAAAAAAAAAAAAAATTCAGACACTTGGGACAACTGCACCTCAACTGACCATTAATGAAGGTTTAAAAGTGCATGCAGACCATATCCATAGTTGCCAATATTGTTTCCAGGGACACATATTTGTTCCAGATGCTGCAGAAAGAGCATGCAAAATGCAGCCCGGCAGTATGTAGTACTAACGCTATTATATACGAAAGGTACAGATGCTCAGTGCTAAGCCCTATCATGGGCCCCGCTTGTAGAAAGCATAGACTTCAGGGAGCGTCTGGGTCTCACCGAGGTCTGAATTCTTCTCAACACCTTGTGAGGCCTCATCTTGTGAGGCATCCAGCAGCTTCTGTGATAGGTGGTAAGTCCAGTGCAATCAGTAACGTAGCCACATCTTCCATTTTCACACAGAGTGAAACACGTTGGGGGGGCAGAGTCTTGATGGTCCTCTGCACAGGCACGTCATTGATGTTCGCCAGATAGGAGTTAGCAGACCTCCGTGAATCGTCATCCGCTTGACTTACGATATGCCACAACCACAACCGCTGTAAACAAGTTGGGAAATTGTACAAGCAAATAGCCATGATTGAAAAGCCTGGAAACACACTTTGAAAGCTACTGTGATCCGAGGTTCATACGGAGCTTTTCAATGGTAGACATTTTTCCTATTTTTTATCAATTTATTGTAACCATATTACACAATATCTGTTTTTTTTTTCTGCATACACATTAAATGAGGAATCCACATTTTTTGATGAACATTGATCTGGTATAATTAAGAATCTTGGCTGGAACCTACATATTGATAATTTGTATATCTTTTATATCCATATTTTTATATTGTACACAGGGAAGGGTCCTTATATATTTTTTTTACTTCGTTTACCCTATTTCTGCAGATCAACATTTGGCTTAGACAGCAGGACCTTTGCTGCAGAGAACTGTTGTCCATATATTTTTTCCCTGAGCTGATTTTATTTTTTTCAAATGTATTAATGGACCCTCCCGCTTCCGTTGCTCTGTTGTATTTGCAAAACTGCCCCTATTGGTACTCTGCAATATTACCACCAAAAAATTTAGGATTTAACCCTTCGCAACAATGTCTGGGCTGCCTTTAAAATAGCGCAATTGCAGCATTTTTCTCATGATTCACTGTATTTTTGTCTTCCCTGGAGGTTTCACAAGTGGGCCACCAGAATAGCCCATGGGCGGTCTCAAAATGACGAGCCAGTGACAATTGCCACTGACCTGTCAATCACACCCGCTCACCCTATGAAAATCAGGTGAGGGGTGTTTAAGGCTGCCTCTGATGGAGGAAAGTCTGAAACACCCAAAAAGGGGGCTGTCTTGGCCTGCAATAGCTGAGACAGTCTGTCTCATCCATTGCAGTGAATATTATGACATGTCAAGAGACATATCACAATCCATTGCCATCCTTCGACAAAATTTTGGGGAGAGATGGGGTAAGTTGATCCTGGTTGCCTTAACAGTGAGGCAGACCAGGATCAACCATTATTTTTCGCATTTATTAATATGAAAATCATCACATTAATCAAGTGCGATAAATGCAAAAAATATAGACCGTAAAATGACAATAAGTGCTGTAGGAACACTGATTGTAAAAATAGTCCCTCACTCTCTCGGACACATTTTTATATTGAGAGAGAGAGAGAGAGAGAGAAGAGAGAGAGAAGAGAGAGAGAGAGAGAGAGAGAGAGAGAGAGAGAGAGAGAGAGAGAGAGAGAGAGAGAGAGAGAGAGAGAGAGAGAGAGAGAGAGAGAGAGAGAGAGAGAGAGAAAAGATATATACTATGTCCCATGAAAAAACAACAACACATTTTTGCCATTTTTACACTTGGCATATTTATAAACGACAGACAAAATATAAGAAGCTATTTAGATGTTGTCTTTTTTACATTTGCAATTGTGTAAAAGGTAAAAGTTAGAAAAAGTTTTGTGAGAGTACATTAAATGAGAACAATTACGGTTAAAGGGACTGTCTAGTGTCCAAAATGCATCTTCCAAATATTAATGCATATTCATGCGTTTTCAAATTACTTTAACCCCTTAGTGACAAGACATTTTCACCTTGACTTTCCCTTGGTGACAATGGCTGTTTTGACATTTCTAGGGTGTTTTTGTGTTTAGCTGTAATTTCTTTCTTTCTCACATACAGTACCCACACAAATTATATGTTGTTTTTATCGTCATAAGAAGGGCTTTCATTAGATACCATTATGTTCATCATATCTTATAATTTACTACAAAAAAAATCATAAAATATGATGAAAAATTTAAAAAACCCCACTTTTTCTAACTTTTACCTAAAATATAATTTACACAAATAAAATCATTAAAAAAGACCCCGTCTAAATAGTTTCTAAATGTTCTCCCGAGTTCAAAAATATGCATGTTTCCATATTTTTCGGTATTTTTTTGCGAGTTATGTGGCAAAAACAGTGTTTTTTGTTTTTTTCCTATATTGATCTTTTGACCCCAACCCGAACCCAAAATGTAACCCTAACACTAACTTTAACCCCAACTCTAATCCTTATTATATCCCTTAATATTTTTAAACTTTAATTAAATTTTAACCCTATCCCTTATGCTAAAAAATATTTAATTTTAACCCTATAGGCTAATATAGCTAAATAACCTGTTTTTAATTAATTAAATATTTATTTTAAATATTTCCCATTGCAATGCTACTAAACTACCACATGGGGCAGTCAAGTAGCATATTCAGAGCGACGGAAGTGAAGTTACTTTCACTTCCGAAGCTCAGACCGTCAGAGGGCTTAGCCATATTGACGGAGCAGCATGCTCCGTCAATATGGCTCCCCATAAAATACTGACAGCTAGAAGAAATTGTGAAATTACAGCAGTTTGCAAGAAACAAGGATTGCCCTCAATAGATGAGAAAAAGTAATTTCCTTTTTTTTGCAGCAGCAGCAGGAACCAATGAGAATAATGCCATTCAAATGAATGGAATATCCTGTCTCTCTAGTGGTGTCAACAGAAAATGTGTTGGACTGTTAAGAGATCCTACTGTGTACAAGAGCAATACTGTATACTCAATTTGAGGAGGACAGGAAGTTGCTAAATGAAACAAAACTTTATATCCTGAGTGTCTATAGAATCAGTGCTGCCGCACCTGCTGTAAACATGCAGTGAGTAATCACTGGGGAGGGTTTGAGTCAAATATTAAAAATGTCATTTAAACAGAATGCCTTCATCAAATCACACAGTGATAAAAACCTGTGCTCTATAAAAGCAGTAATCTTCATCTTGCACCAAAGTGAATTTGGGGACTAGACTGTCCCTTTAAGGGAGCTTTATGTATATGTATGTATGTATGTATGTATGTATGTATATATATTGATGGTAGCTCATGATTGGTGGTGTAATTTTCCCATTGCTGCAGAGACTGCAGGTAGCAAGTCAGCAAAAGAGTTATTGTGCTGAGCTTCCTGCCCTTCTTCCATCCCAGGTTTGTATTTTCCTTATGTTTTTTCGTCAGAGTAATTGAGGGTATTGTCACCTGACCATTAGACGGGGGGGTGGACAGATTTTCACTTTTGGTTAAAGTCTGGCTATTGGGGCTGACTTAAATTTGTGCTGTAAAGTCACTAGGGGGTGGCACCCAGAAACACTGTATGTTACAAAATGGCAGCGCACAGTCACACTTCTTTAGTTACATATTTTATTAAATACAGTCGCATAACAAAAACAAGAATATGTGAAATCACATATGGACAACTGTAGTGCTCACTTTAACTTACTTTATTTAGATAGTGTTTAATAAGAGTAATAGACAGAACTGCTTTAAATACAATAATATATACGAAAGTGCTAATTTTTCGTTACAGCTCCCGTCTGTCAGCCGGCTGAAGACATCGAAAATTATTTTATTTTTTTTTCACGGCGTTTGGAAGCAGCATGCATGCCCCAACAATCTCGCCAATATTGACAAGCTTTCCAACTGTACATAGATTGAAAATCTGCGCCAGGAGACAGGCGCTCTGCAAGTTAATAAAGTGGGAGGCTCATAGAAGGGGGTCAGTTAATACAGGGTGCTCTGCTACATACAAGAGGGTCAGTTAATACAGGGGGCTCTGCTACATACAAGAGGGTCAGTTAATACAGGGTGCTCTGCTACATACAAGAGGGTCAGTTAATACGGGGGGCTCTGCTACATACAAGAGGGTCAGTTAATACGGGGGGCTCTGCTACATACAAGAGGGTCAGTTAATACGGGGGGCTCTGCTACATACAAGAGGGTCAGTTAATACGGGGGGCTCTGATACATACAAGAGGGTCAGTTAATACGGGGGGCTCCGCTACACAAGAACAGGGTCAGTTAATACCGAGGGCTCCGCTATACAAGAACAAAGTCAGTTAATACGGGGGGCTCCGCTACACAAGAACAGGGTCAGTTAATACCGAGGGCTCCGCTATACAAGAACAAAGTCAGTTAATACGGGGGGCTCCGCTACACAAGAACAGGGTCAGTTAATACCGGGGGCTCCGCTATACAAGAAGAGGGTTAGTTAATACAGGGGGCTCCGCTACACAAGAAGAGGGTCAGTTAATATGGGGAGCTCTGCTACACAGAAGAGGGTCAGTTAATACGGGGGGCTCTGCTACACAGAAGAGGGTCAGTTAATATGGGATGCTCTGCTACACCAGCAGAGGGTCAGTTAATATGGGGGGCTCCGCTACACAGAAGAGGGTCAGTTAATACGGGGAGCTCTGTTAAATAGAAGAGGGTCACAGTTAATACGGGGGGCTTTGCTAAATACAATAGGGTCAGTTGATATGGGGGGGCTCATAGAAGGGGGGTCAGTTAATACCTGATGAGCTTGCTATGTGGGGGTAACTCGCCAGGTTTGTCCGTGCACAATGAATTGCTAAATTGGAAAGATTGAATATGCATCTCAACTCTGCTACTCACCATTTAGTGAATAGACACTGTGTCACTCTCAGACAGTGTGAGTGTTTAATACTGATAGTACCACTCTCTCACACTTTCCTCAATCGCTATCACTGTCACACGTTTCTCATACTTTCATCATTGTGTTCATGGTAATTGAGGCACCATCTGAAAAAAAAAAAGACATTGAACACAAATTTTATTTTCAGAAGATTCAAAATACCATTACTATAGGTGCATGTGTTATGTGAAATAAACAAAAACATTTGAAAAGAAAGTATATTCTTTTAAATTATGATTCTAATCATATAATATTACAGTCACTCTCATTGGTTGAATTGGCACATGGATACCCATGTGAGCAGTAACGCCACGTCAAGGCTTCAACCCTTGTTACTGTCCATTCACACGCCTTTCATATCTCCATTCACACCCCTTTCATATCTCCATTCACACGCGATCCAAATCTCCATTCATACGCCTTTCATATCTCCATTCACACGCGATCCAAATCTCCATTCATACGCCTTTCATATATCCATTCACACGCCATTCAAATATCCATTCATACGCCATTCATATCTCCATTCATACGCCTTTCATATCTCCATTCACACCCCTTTCATATCTCCATTCACACGCGATCCAAATCTCCATTCATACGCCTTTCATATATCCATTCACACGCCATTCAAATATCCATTCATACGCCATTCATATCTCCATTCATACGCCTTTCATATCTCCATTCATACGCCTTTCATATCTCTATTCACACGCCTTTCATATCTCCATTCACACGCCTTTCATATCTCCATTCATACGCCTTTCATATCTATGCAATTTAAATATTGCTGCAATTTTCATATTGTTTTAATATCTGGTTGATCCAGAGGAAGGCAAAGAAAACCCCAGTGAAACTTTGGCCGATTTTGTCTCATGTGGGGGAAAAAATTCCTTCCTGACCCCAAATATGGCGATCGGTTTTGTCCCTGGATCATCCACTTGGTGTATCAAACAGCATATTGCTGGATACACATACAATATGTAGAAAGATCATCCCAGGCCAGAGACTTTACAATCAAATGAGAACAGACTTTAGAGAAAGGATGTCCCAGCACTGTAGAGCTACTCACCTGCCCTACAGTCTAATGGAAGGTATACAATATAAACATCTATTCCCACAAAGCTTACAATCTAATAAGGATATAATACAGTGAGGAGGTCCCTGTCCTGCAGAGCAACTTACCTGCTGTAACCAGCTCTGCTGAGCTTACAATCTAATGGAAGGTATACAATATAAATATCTATCACCACAAAGCTTACAATCTAATAAGGATAGAATACAGAGTAACATAGTAATTTAGGTTGAAAAAAGACACAAGTCCATCAAGTTCAACCCTTCTACCTATCATTTCAGCGTTTTGATCCAAAAGAAGGCAAAAAAAAACCCCTAAGGAAGCTTTTTCGAATGTTGCCTCCTAGGGGGAAAAAAATTCCTTCTTGACTCCAAAAGGACAATCAGATTTCTCCTTGGATCAAAAAGCTCTATTATTAATGCTCATTCTATTATTAATAGCCCTGTATGTTCTGCTTTTCTAAAAAAAAACATCCAGACCATTTTTAAATGCATCTATTGTGGTTGATAGCACTACCTCTCTTGGCAGTGAGTTCCATAATTTTATTGTCCTTACCGTAAAGAATCCCTTCCTTTGCTGCCTATGAAATCTTTGCTCTTCCAGTCTCAGGGGGTGACCTCTTGTTCTTTGTATATTTCTATTAATGAACAGGTCCCTGGAGAGCTCCTTATATTGGCCCTGCACATATTTATATAATGTTATCATATCCCCTCTAAGACGCCTTTTTTCTAAAGTAAATAAATGCAATTTTTTAAGTCTCTCTTCATAACTAAGATCCTCCAATCCCCTTATTAATTTTGTAGCTCTCCTTTGCACTTTTTCTAGTTCCTTAATATCCTTTTTAAGGACTGGTGCCCAGAATTGTACTGCATATTCAAGGTGAGGTCTTACCATTGATTTGTAAAGAGGCAAGATGATGTCTTCCTCCCGTGAATCTATACCTCGTTTTATACATGCCAATATCGTATTGGCCCTTGCAGCTGCTGACTGGCATTGGGCACTGTTGCCAAGTTTGTTATCTACAATGATTCCTAAATCCTTTTCGTTAGTAGTTTTTCCCAGGGAAATACCATTTAACGTATATGTCGCTTTGTTATTATTTTTACCATAATGCATAACTTTACATTTGTCTATATTGAACCTCATTTGCCACTTTCTTGCCCAGTTCCCTACTCTGTCCAAATCTTCCTGTAAAGAAAAAACATCAAGATTAGTCTTTATTACCTTACCTAATTTTGTGTCATCAGCAAACACTGAGACATGGAGTAAGGAGGTCCCTGCCCTGCAGAGCAACTTACCTGCCCTAACCAGCTCTGCTGAGCTTACAATCTAATGAGAATAGACTTTAGAGAAAGGAGGTCCCTGCCCTGCAGAGCAACTTACCTGCCCTAACCAGCTCTGCTGAGCTTACAATCTAATGGAAGGTATACAATACAAATAACTATCCCCACAAAGCTTACAATCTAATAAGGATAAAATACAGAGTAAGGAGGTCCCTGCCCTGCAGAGCAACTTACCTGCCCTAACCAGCTCTGTTGAGCTTACAATCTAATGAGGATAGATTTTAGAGTAAGGAGGTCCTTACCCTGCAGAGCAACTTACCTGCCCTAACCAGCTCTGCTGAGCTTACAATCTAATGAGAATAAACTTTAGAGAAAGGAGGTCCCTGCCCTGCAGAGCAACTTACCTGCCCTAACCAGCTCTGCTGAGCTTACAATCTAATGGAAGGTATACAATACACATATCTATCCCCACAAAGCTTACAATCTAATAAGGATAAAATACAGAGTAAGGAGGTCCTTTCCCTGCAGAGCAACTTACCTGCACTAACCAGCTCTGTTGAGCTTACAATCTAATGAGGATAGACTTTAGAGTAAGGAGGTCCCTGCCCTGCAGAGCAACTTACCTGCCCTAACCAGCTCTGCTGAGCTTACAATCTATTGAGGATAGACTTTAGAGTAAGAAAGGTCCCTGCCCTGCAGAGCAACTTACCTGCCCTAACCAGCTCTGCTGAGCTTACAATCTATTGAGGATAGACTTTAGAGTAAGAAGGTCCCTGCCCTGCAGAGCAACTTACCTGACCTAACCAGCTCTGCTGAGCTTACAGTCTAATGGAAGGTATACAATACAAATAACTATCCCCACAAAGCTTACAATCTAATAAGGACAGAATACAGAGTAAGGAGGTCCCTGCCCTGCAGAGCAACTTACCTGTCCTAACCAGCTCTGCTGAGCTTACAATCTAATGAGGATAGACTTTAGAGTAAGGCGGTCCCTGCCCTGCAGAGCAACTTACCTGCCCTAACCAGCTCTGCTGAGCTTACAATCTATTGAGGATAGACTTTAGAGTAAGGAGGTCCCTGCCCTGCAGAGCAACTTACCTGCCCTAACCAGCTCTGCTGACCTTACAATCTATTGAGGATAGACTTTAGAGTAAGGAGGTCCCTGCCCTGCAGAGCAACTTACCTGCCCTAACCAGCTCTGCTGAGCTTACAATCTATTGAGGATAGACTTTAGAGTAAGGAGGGCCCTGTCCTGCAGAGCGTCTTACCTGCCCTAACCAGCTCTGCTGAGCTTACAATCTAATGAGGATAGACTTTAGAGTAAGAAGGTCCCTGCCCTGCAGAGCAACTTACCTGCTCTAACCAGCTCTGCTGAGCTTACAATCTATTGAGGATAGACTTTAGAGTAAGGAGGGCCCTGTCCTGCAGAGCGTCTTACCTGCCCTAACCAGCTCTGCTGAGCTTACAATCTAATGATTTGTAAGCTCAATTTTAGTTGTTGATTGAGTGATTTAGTGCAAGCATGGGGAGCCTAGCAGCACTATCTCTTGCTGCCAGCAGCTCCCCGTGAAGCAGACGCTGCTCTGCTTCACAGGGTGGGGGCGGGGCTACACCTCTCAGCCGGTTAGCTCCGCCCCTCCCCGGACCCAGCACAGCATGCCGAGCAGAGAGCTGGTGAGGGGGGATCTTTTGATCTCCCCCAGCCAGTGCCTCTACCGGATTATTATTATTTTTTTTGAGTGGCAGGGCAGGCGCCCCCTGGAGTTTTGAGCCCTGTGCGCTCGCACAGATCGCACACCCCTAAGGCCGGCCCAGATTGTAGATGCAGTCAGCAAAAGTTAGTGTTTGTAGCCTTACTGTACCCCATTGCCCCTCCATCTCGCACAGCCTCATCCACAGTTAGAAACTAGCAATGTTACTTGCTAAACATCATGGGAGGTACAGTCAACAAAACGTTATGTTGTGTACACAGTGCAGCTCTGTGATACACCACAAACATTGGGAAGTATACAAAAAGGACATTGAGAGGCAATAAAAAGGAACATAAAGGCCTGGCTCCAAAAAAAAGGACACTAAGCAGTTAGGCACTACAGGTGCTGTTATTACATGTATCATGATGATCAGCCAACCAAATGGATGGCTGAGAATCATGAGATGTATATTCCACAGCAGTTGATGTACAAATCCATAATAATTTAATACCTAACCTTTGGCACTCTAGTTGTTGAGTACTCCCCTTCCCATGATACTTAACACACTGTCTGAGAGTCTTGGGAAACGCAGTCTCAACAGCTGGAGTATTAACAGCTCCTGCAGAGGTAGAGGAAACATGAATAAACAAAAACCAGCCAATCCCAAGGGAAAGGAAGTCAGAATGACTGGGAGACAGACCAATAGGATGTAAGGATGGGAAGCTGGCCAATAGGTTTAAAGACAAACAGTTAATGGCCAATGGGGTGAATGGAATCAATGGCAGTTGGAATAAGCTAAGGGAACTTGGGAAATACCATGATGAAAGGGGTTAGCGGTGAGTGAGGGAAAGAATAAAATGAAGAATAATTTAAACCAATATAATGTCAAACAACCTGCCAAGTAAGAATATAAAAAAGGATTCATAAACTGCTCAGTGGTAAAAATGTCCCTGAGAGAGCAGACCAAACCATTCTGACAGAGGGGAGAACAGAATGAAATAAAAGTATTTTTGTTGCACATTTCACTGTTGTTTTTCATGATCTATATATCTAGTTAACCTAACCTAAGCAGCCTACTGCCTCCCACCCCCCTTGCCCACTCCCTGTGGATGCCCATGTTGAGGGCAACTCCCATTTTGTCTGGCACCCATTTTAGAATGGCAGCAACTAGTGCATACCTTCCAACTGTCCCACAACAGAGAAGACCTGCATTGCAATTAGGTGAAATGAACTCCTTAAAGTTCAGGTTCCGTCAAAAAAAGTTATGTTTCAGGGAAAGATTGCATCAAGTGTAGACTTTAAAAGTAGAAATGCTTTCATGAAAAGAATAAAAAAATGTTCCTTTTGGGTCCATTTTTGTTTGTATAACGCTATCAGGGGGCTGACATCTTGGGTCAGATGAAGGAAAATCTGATCCTTCTGCCCCAAGATTCTAAACAACATGTCCTCCCTCCGATAGAGCTGTATGGAGCACAGAGGGATCAACGAGGTACTTTATTTGTATTCTTTTACTAAAGCATTTCTATTAAAACATCTACATATGATGTTAGATTTCAATTAAACTTAATTTATTGCCAACAATTGTCCTTTAAATTCCCATCAGGGCTGCAGTAGCTGAAGGCAACCAGTCCAGGTTCACTATAGCAGGGCTGGTTCGGGGGATGAAGGGTGATAACACCTGTCACAGGACCTGGGCTTGGGCCCGGCTCTTTAAAAAAAAAAAGAGCTCATTGCTGCCTCTCTCGCGCTATACACACACTGATCTGACGTCAGAGAGCCAGGGTCACTTGACCTTCCAGTGCTCAATCAGATCAGTGCACGGGGAGTGCGAGAGGGACAGCATGGAAGGCTGCTGTCTGTCGCAGAAGACAGGTGAGTACAGGGGGAGGAGTACTGTGGCATATTAATGGGCATAAAGTGGCATGTTAATGGGTATCGAGTGACATATTAATGGGCATACTGGCTGTGGCATATTAATGAGCATACTGGCTGTGGCATATTAATAGGTATAGAGGGGCATATTAATGGGCATACTGGCTGTGGCACATTCATGAAAATACTGACAGTGGCATATTAATGGGTATATAGTGGCATATAAATGGGCAAACTGGCAGTGGCATGTTAATGGGTATCAAGTGACATATTAATGGGCATACTGGCTGTGGCATATTAATGGGCAAACCGGCTGTGGCATATTAATGGGCAAATAGTGACAAATTAATGGGAAAACAGTGGAATATTAATAAACAAAATGGCTGTGGCATATTAATGGGATAACAGTAGCATTTTAATAGGCAAACAGTCCTAGCATGGAAGTCCCTCGCTCCCCTCCCAACATTGTCGGAACTGCTGCTCAAGCAGTCATGTGACAGGAACGGAACCTCACGGCAACAAAGGGAGCAAACACCTCCAGCATGCTACTAATGCATCAATTGTGTTATTTTATTTTATTACAACTAATAAAATATGTATATTTTAATACATATTTTTATAGTATTAAAGGGACTCTGTCTAGTGCCCAAAATGCATCTTCCAAATATTAATGCATATTAATGTGCTTTCAAAGTACTTTAAAATGCATGTCTTAAATTTTGCATTGCTTAGAATATAAAATACAGACAGCTAGATGAAATTGTGAAATTACAGCAGTTTGCAAGAAACAAGGACTGCCCACACTAGATGAGAAAAAGTCATTACCTTTTTTTTTTTTGCTGCAGGAACCAATGAGAATATTTCCATTCAAATGAATGGAATATCCTGTCTCTCTAGTGGTGTCATCAGAAAATGTGTTGCATTGTTAAGAGATCCTACTGTGTACAAGAGCACGGTCACTCATAGGCCACTCAATATACACAATTTGAGGAGGACAGGAAGTTACTAAATTAAACAAAACGTTATATCTTAAGTGTCTATAGAATCAGTGTTGCCGCGCCTGCTGTAAACATGCAGAGTAACTACTGGGGAGGGTTTAAGTCAAATATTAAAAATGTGATTTATACAGAATGCCTGCATCAAATCACACAGGGATAAAAGCCTGTGCTCTATACAAGCAGTAATCTTCGTCTTGCACAAAAGCAAGTTTGGGGACTAGACTGTCCCTTTAAACACAAAAATTGCAGAAGTGGGAAAAAAAAAAACCAGCCTGTGTCACTAAGGAGTTAAGAGTCCATACATGGGAAAGGTTGATCTGTATGTCCTTATATCTCACAAGCGTTCATAAAGTGAAGATCCTTAAAAACGAGGTATGCCTGTAGATAAATTGAATTGTTTGGAATAAAAGAAACAAGTTGCAGCAGTCAGATATTGACCAAGGTGGTTAAACACTGCCATCTGCTGTACATATGCTTACTTTACAGTCAACAAACTATGCCCTTTAAATAAATAATCATTTTAAAATGTTTGATGCATCTGATAGTGCTTAATCTGTAGGTTGTATAGGTGTTTTGGGGTCTTTTTTTTTTTTGCCATAGAAATGCATGCAGGTAATCCTTGGACCCTCTTTTGTTAATGATAGCAAATATAAACATTGCAAGAGGGTTAGTGCACTGGCTCTTCATGTACTGGTCATGTGCAGTAACAGGTAACTACCTATTAATTTATTTATATAGCAGTGATTGGTCAAGCAGTTGAGGTCACTATTGATTGCAAGCAGCTTACAAATATACAGTTGGTGCCCTGACTGGCACCTTAGAGATGCTGGGACCACCCCTTCCCTACCTCGTATTTTTTTTTTTTTTTTTTTACACAGTGTGTATTGCATGCTGGGAGGTCCAAACTCCAAAAATATGGTTTCAAGTATTGCAAACACTAAAAGAACCATAACCAGGGCACATTTATTTTTTAATTGTCCACTTTGATATGCAATTATTTGTCCAGCAAATCTATGGGTTAAATGGAGACTGCAAACCTCAATGCACAGCCAAACGTATGTAGAAGGCAATGTATTTGCAATTTCCAGCTTTCAAGCTTCGTGTATACATTGGCAAGCATTTCACACATCTCAGTAATTTTACAGAACAAATCTTTATGCTTTGATTGACACAGGTGATTAATACAAAAGAGGCATTTTAAAAGTCAACAAAAAGCAGACTCGTTTATTTTTCAAAACATATAAGGGACTGCATTACTTAAAGGGACTCAACCTCAATATTGGTTCAAAAGTTCCTGAAGAAAATATAAAATAGCAAAGATTGATCTATACATTGCAATAACAAAAGCATAAATTAAGATAAAAATGTGTTTTCAATGCGTCTGTGGTTCTCCTGCTTATCACATCACCTTGTGGATTGATATGCAATGTTCTATTGAAAAGTAGCTCATTTGCATATTAAGCCACAGGTGATGTCATAAGCAGGAGACGTGAGTCACCCCATATGTTTACAACATATTTTTCACCAAATGTATGCATTTACCAGCAATTCCACTAATAGAAGGTTTTTATACTGAGATTAAAAAGGGACTATAAACAATCTATAAATAATGTTAATTTGTGCATTTGCTTGCAATTCTGTCAAGAGGAAAATGTGTTTTATATGTGTTTGTAGTGGTTCCTGTTAATTTGCAAATGGCATATCTCCCATTGAAAGGAGGAGACACAACAGACACATTTAAAACATTGTTTTCAACAATTTGGGGATTTAGAGAATAAAAACTATGCTGACAACGTCCATTTAATAGTTTCCGTTCCATGGCAGTATTAAATATACCCCACAAGCACTAAAAAGGCACAATAAGGTTACAAATGAAATATATTAAAAATCTGATTATATAGTTGAAACATAATGGAAATTTAGACAGACATTCTGGATGAAAAAATGTACAATGTTCGAATAATAGTTTGGCACAAAATCCAAAAATAATGACTCTTCATGACCTGCACCTAGGATTGATCAGACTCTCAAAACATATTCACATGTACATTTTGGCAATGTTAAAACAAAAAGGTTATAGAAGAGGCATTTATTTTCTTACATTAGCTTTCTTAAAAGTATAGTCATTCCAGAAAGTATAATGGCATGATCATTTAAATATAGTACTCAAATAAATACCACTCTGACACTGGTCTGTGACCCTTAATTGTAACAGGGGATGTTCTATTTCTTACTTCTGGTACAACACATCTGCTTTAAGCATTGCATAGATTTAAGGGGAGTTTAATGTGCTTCATTAAAATACTATGACAGGAAGTCAAACACATTATATTATATATATATAGCAAGATCGTACGAAAAAAAAAAATTTTTTTTACATATTTTTTTTTTTTTTAAAGACTGCACTGTGCTGTCCATTGGGTGACTAGCTTCCAGTGAGGTTTGCACTGCATCACAAAAAAAACATATTGACCCACATTTTGACATCATTGGTTCAGCTTTTGGGAAACACTTCTCCATGTATAGCAGAGAGCTGAGTTTCCATTAGTTTATTCTAATCTGTACATTTTCTAATCCTTCAACAGAATTCAAATTAAAGCTATATTTTGATTGGCTGCCAGTTCCATCACTTCCGCGTCTTTCCTACACTACTATTACCTGGTTCTTTTTTTGTAGAGAGAAAGACGAGGCCGACACCTTTTACATAGAAGTTTGGACACCTCTCAGTGTGACATTTTACATGTATAAAAACGTACATACATATTAAAACAACAATATAGAGCACTCTAGAGTAATATGCAATAACAAAACAATGCATTTAAAAATGAATAGTAGATGCAGTTGGATATTTACCACAATAAACACTGCAATGTGAAATTAATTCAGATTATTAGATTATAGTGCTGCTATTTAGAGTCTATCTTGTATTAGAAGATATGTCTTGTGTGTCTTTTACACACCTGCCTTTAAAGAACACTGATTGCTGGAAAATCAGGATTCAATGCCGTTCTTACAAAATCGATTAAAAAAAAAAAGTCTGATTTGAAATTGCAAATGTGTGAGCAATGCAATATCACAGTTCTTTTGTGAAGAGTTTTAAAATTCATCCGTCTGATACTTTAGCCCTGGCTGAGTTTGAGTACAATGTTTATGGGCCGGGATATAACTGTATTAGAGATAGGCGTCCACAAATATTGGTTGTTTTCATTTAAAATAGTCAAGATCACAGGGGTTTCAGTTGGTTTTCACTGTTTAGCTTGCGAAAAAAATTCTTTCCAAATTCATAGGTACTGATCATTATAGCGCAGGCAGGTGCCACTTTAATCAAACGAGGAATTAAACCTATAATAAGAAAAAGAAAAACGTTAAGCACGACGAAGAAAAACAGTTTTCAAAAGAAAAAAAAAAAAAAACATCCAGAGGGAGTAACAGAGTAAGTCACCATACCCCGATATTGAGCCTTTTCAGGGTTCCCATGATGCTTAGCCAGCCATGTCTATATCTGCATAATTGCTATTCCTCATGGGAGATTTAAATGTTGCCCATTCCTGTGGAATCCTCAGAACCATTCTGCATCTAACACTTTATTCTAGGAGAAACTCTGCTAAAGCCTCCAATAGAAAGAGGGATTATGGGTATTCTAAAATCTTAAAAGTATGTTTTGATTGTGAACTTTCATCCATATGACGCTACAATGAGGCCTAGATGCTCAGTAACATGGAGTATTACATACAGTAAATCCATCAGGCTTAGTGTATGTACTGCTCCTGCAGTGTGATGAATGAGTGATAAAGTGACAAAACCCTTATACAATTTATACAGTATTGTAGTAAAACTAACCTGCAAAAAGCCCCTTTAAACCATTATCGATTATTATTGTATTCATCACCCTCCATGTCGATGTGGATCGTCTCTGGGAATCTAGAAAAGGATTATTTTATTTATTTTTTTAAAAGACACAAGTGAAACCAATATATCCCTGTTACCCCTCCATTAGCCAAATGACTATAGGTTCGAGTAGCTCTGATTTTCATCCCAATCATATCACTTGGAGATCTAACTAGCCCTCAAATACTCATGGACATATAATATAAAAACATGTTATTAAAATGTAAACATACTAATGTAAATATACGAACATTACTAGTATATACATATTGTGTTTGAAATATTTTTACTTTCATTTTTCTACAGTTTTCTGTTCAATTCCCCAGCTAATTTCGGCAATTTCTGCTGATTTCAGGCCAACAATGGGGGAGGTCAGTCTTTTAGGAGTAATCAAAAATCATGGGATTTCGTCGTTTGCTCAAATCAGACATATTGAATAGCCGTACAGCTGATTGGGGCATATAGAGCAGACCCTTAAATGTCATATCCCTGTGCAATGAAAGTAAATAAATCAAATATGAACTCTGTATCCACTTGTTAAAAGGGGAATTGGATTAACGAACTTACTATTAAACACCTCAAGTTCTCCAACTTCAATTTGTCTTCGTGTTTTTACAACATCAAATGGTAAAGTTATAATACCAGCAATCTGGTAAAAGAAAACAATAAAACAAATAACCTGTATACATTAATGGTTTCTGTAAAAAAATCTGGCCTAAGTCATGCTCATACTTCCCACTGCAATCTATTCTTTCAGACATTGACCCACTGCTATATGTATAACAAAAGCAGTCAAGTTGTGGGTGTAATGGCTGTAAATTTTATATGGACTGTGGTAAGGGAAGTAAATTAAAATAAATTAGAAAAATAAAATAAAAACACATATATATAGAATAATTTAAAAAATAAATGTAAATAGCCCAATTTAAAAAAATTCACACACCAGCAAAAATATTACATATAGCTACAAAAACAGTGCTAAGGACTTTTTTTTTATGAAAAAGGAACTGAGAAGGCAAACTTAAAAGAGAACGGTCGCAAAAAATGTAGGCTACAAAAATAGAAATTCTTTCATGAAAGAATACAAATAAAGTACCTTACAGAGCCCTCTTTGCTTGCGCAGCTCTATTAGGAGGCAGACATCTTGTTTAGAATATTGGGTCAGATAAATGAAGTTATCAGAATATATGGGTAACTGTTATCAGAATATATGGGTAACTGCTACCAGTTAACACAATGTTGTACAGAGGGATGTATGTGCTGTATCCCGTTACAGTTGCAATCTTGAGTAAATAATTAACATACTGCCCCAATAATTTCAAACGCTTTATTCAATGTCAGTGTCAATGGTTCCCGTGTATCCTTTGTCGGAGTGCGAGCACGAAATAAAGCACTTGAAACCATTTGGGCTAAGTTGCTGGTGCATTATTGGAGTGACAGTAGGTTTGTTATTTACTAAGATAAATTCAAATCTGACCCATTTGACCCAGGATGAGTGCCACGTGACAGAGCTATACAAACTTCACACTGCTATTTTGGCCTTGTTTGCAATTCCCTTTTCAATTCCCTCTTTTATCAATAAAGACCGAAGCCCGACCCAAAGCAAATTCAGCCAGAAAAAATAGTTTTAAAAAAGGACCATTTAAAAAAATTTTCCATGCGGAGAATTAGAAATATTCACACTTACTGAACCGGACACGGCCCCGGATGTAAAATTGATGGCAAATGTCGGCTCTGTGGTCTGGTATCTTTGGCACAGCCACTTCCTCCCAAGTTCATAGTTGAACCAGTACATCGCTGTTCAGTGAAAACCAGACATATAGCATATTAGCCTAACTATATTCTCTGTAACAGACCTGGATTGTACTGGTGGAATCCAGTATATGAATAGTTGTGAATTTATGTGAATGTTTGTTTCCTTAAAAAAAATCTGGAATTGGAGGTTTTGATAATTAAAATGGATGTCAATTATTTAAAAATTTCGTATAAATACAAAGTGTTTTATATTACTAATTCCTATAAATGTCAGGTACTATAAATTATGCGAGGCCTTGACAATGGTTAATATTTCTGTACTGCAATAACATTCGGACAGCAAGCACGTAGAAAGAACATTAAAATATTTCTTTTTTCTGATCCGCTTATAGTGCTTGAACTGCATCATCCTGCTATTGTCTGGACATCTACTGCATATAAAAGGTTGCAGTTTAAGAATTAATAAATGTTCAGTATGACCCAACTTTGTGTCCATACATGACGCCAATTCAAGGGGTGCCATTGCTTTTATTGTGACTACAGAGAATAATAAAAAAAATTGTTGACAGAATTGTAAAGCAAATTCATGAGTTAAGAGAAAATCTTGTTATAAATGTGTCGGTGCCATTTTCTTGTATTATATACAAAAGTAAAAGCAAAAACTAAACTAATAAAACACTGCTTTTTATACAAAATGGTCTGTATGATCCCCCTCTGAAGACCTACCATTGTTGTATAATATGTAAATGACCAACCTCAGTGGAGTGGGTTTATTTCCAAATGCAATTTATAGAAAACTTTTATGCTGTATATTTCCCATGTAAATTCTGCTCCCGAGTGTATTTTTGCCCCTCCCCTGAGCCATCAGGTGCTACATTCATATTTATGCCTCCCCATGAATAAATAGATTTTTTTCCATTATATTTTGCCCAATCACCATTCAGGGAAGGAAATTCCATACTTTTACCATGGTCACTGAAAAAGGATTTCCAGTGTTTAATGCAAACTGTCTTGAGCTTCAAAATAATAAATCAAGTATAAATTTAATTTGCAATGAATGTATATATGAATCATCATAACTAAACATCTGCTGCTGTATTCATTTGTATTGGCCGTCTATAATTATCATTATTTGTTCCTCAAACGCTTAAGAGTACTCTCATAGTATAACACACGTACCAGAGAAAGGCACATCTCGTAAGACAGTGGGGCTCCACCCTTTCCAGAGTGAGCGCCAACCATCCTTAGCCACTGAAGTTTGGATACACAGTCTCAGCTCTTTGTAGGAGAGAGGTTTGGACTGCATCTTGGTCCTGATTAATTCCAGTGGACTAATAAGAGTTGCTGAACCCACTGAAAATGAAAAACAAGAGTCATCACACACATTCATCCAGGTTAACCTGAATAAATAGCACTAGCATCCAACTTTCACTAGGATCATGGTGTCATTTAAATGATGTTCGCCATCTTTAATACAAAATACCTCCATACAGACTTACATTCCAAATAAAATTAAACAAAGTGACAAGCTGCACAGAATGGCAAAGCTAAATAGCAAAATAATAAAAATATTTGGCTTAATGCAATAAGGGTGCAAGCTAATTTATTTCATGGTCTGCAAAAGTCAAGAAAAACCCAGGTTACACTAAAAGAAAACATTGTTGTGTGAGAACATTTGTAACAATGGATCACTTATTGGAATGTTCATGAGGTCTAGAACATGAGCCAATTGCTGCTCTTTATAAAATACTCTGATCCAGAGATCTGAAGCGCAGGACTCACATCGAGCTGTGGCTCCAGCAAGGAGAGAAGCGCTTTCTGCATTCCCCTGCATCCTGGGAATCAAAAGGTCACGCAGTTGGTCATAAAACGTGAAGTAAATAGCTGTAGCGGGAATTGCCATTACTCTGATGTAAAGAACAAAAAGCAAGTTTAATAGCAAACAGTGGGTCAGTAGATCTGTTCATAAACATAAAAAGAATAAAAGAATAATCAGATTATTTAAAAGGCCAAAATATCCTACAGTTCTTGTTTGTTTTTTCAAATAATCAAGTCATTGTTTGTTTTAAATGAAGTGGGAAAACATTTTTAAAAATGGTGTGGATTATTCACTAAGGGATGAATTGTAGTTAATTCACAGCCAACTAGACACATTTTACAACTTTACCATGTTTAACAAGGGTTGTGTAGTATCCAAATAATAATTTAAAGCAGTGATAGCAAACCTATGGCATTGGTGTCACACCTGGCACCTCTGGTTTGGGTCTCAGAGAGAGCAATATCATAAGTCAGGGCTTGACAAATTTAATTTTATTCTAGGAGCCAGCAAAAAATTTTTAGGAGCCAGACAATCACGCAAACATACACGCAATTCATAAACACACACACACCAACCTACGTCACATATACACCCCACACACACCAACCCACGTCGCATATACACCCCATACACCAACCCACGTCACATATTCACCCCACACACCAACCCACTTCACATATACACATATATACCTCCCTTCACATATACACCTCCCCCCCACACCTCACATATATACCCCCCCTTCACATATACACCTCCCCCCACACATATATACCCCCCCTTCACATCTAAACCTCCCCACACACATATACATCTCCCCCCCACACTTCACATATACATCCCTCCCCCCCTTCACATACACACCTCCCCACACACTTCACACATATATACCCCCCTTCACATATACATCCCTCCCCCCTTCACATATACACCTCCCCCCACACTTCACACATATATACCCCCCTTCACATATACACCTCCCCCCACACTTCACACATATATACCCCCCCTTCACATATACAGCCCCCCCACACTTCACATATATACCCCCCTTCACATATACACCTCCCCCCCACACTTCACATATATACCCCCCTTCACATATACACCTCCCCCCCACACTTCACATATACATCTCCCCCACACTTCACATATACATCCCTCCCCCCCACTTCACATATACAACTCAAACATATAAGTTTTTTTTTCTCTTCATAACTTCTGAGTGCTGGGTGTCGTCTCTTGACAACACAGCACTTAGCCGAAAGAGCCATGAAGATCGGCTGCGGCACGAATGTTTCCCCTCCCTGCTGCCTTACCTCATTGCTGGGGAGGGGGAACATTCATGCCGCAGCCGATCCTCATGGCTCTTTCGGCTGAACACTCACACACGTGTTGCGCGAGGGGGCGGAGCTTGCTGTCTGTCCCCTCGCGCTGCAAAAGACGGATGGCAGCGGCAAGGGGAACATTAGGGCAACGGCACCCGGGCGCCAGGCTACATTTCCAGGTCGCCATGGCGACCTGGCGCCCGGGGTTTGTCGAGCCCTGTCATAAGTAAAAATAATAATAAATAAATAAAAGAACAGGGGATGGCACCTAACACCAGGATAAACATATGAAAGAAAAAACCCACACAAAAACAAACACATCATAGTGTAATATTGTAAATACATAAACCACTCACAAAAAAGGAATAATAAATCTCCTTGAGAGCCACAAAACCTCCTCACTCATAAATCTTCATAATAATGCTGCTTAGCAGTGATTCTTCTTACAAATCTTTAATATAAAGTATCGAACAAACACAGTGAGAACAATGTAAAAAGGGGAACCAGTCCCGAGGTGCAGGGCGTTGATTATAGAATGCCTCTCGATGTGTCTCACTGCCCAAAAGTGTGGCTTCCTTGGGAGAAAATCTGTTTTCCATTTATGAGTGAGAATTTTCTGTGGCTTTCAAGGTGATTTATTATCTAATATTTTTATTAAAGTTTTAAAATAATATAACATACAACATTGGCTTATATATTATGACCTTATGAACCACTTGTCAAAACTAAACAAGCAATCAAACAAAATAAACATAAATATTATAAATATATATGAAATAAGTAAACTAAGCACAAAAATATAATAAAGTGTCAAGTACATAATAACAACATGGTACTAAAAACAATAATAATCAGGAAGCAGAGTATGTATTGAGTCAGGTGGGAAGATTATGAATTTAGCTTTCACATCATCTTCCCACATTGACCATTCATGCTGCAATATAGATGTGAAAGTAGATGGATCACAAAAAGCGAATTAACACCTTTTATTTTCAAAAACGTGAAATAAGACCTCACCTACAGTTGGTACAGTGGGTGACTTCCAATGAGGAGAGATGATGGAATTAGCGGATATGAGAAGATGTCTTGACGTGGCTGGTGAGCTTAATTATGCTTTGGCCAATCCATATAACCAAAACCTCTCATTTATATTATACTTATATATTTGTTGCCAACTTTATTAGGGTGAGAAGCGCAGACAGTTTTTTGTATACATTGTACAGCCAATCACACTGTGTTTGCAGCATGCTCACACCTGTTTGGTAAGCAACATTTTATACATTTATATTTTTTGAGCCTGTGACTAGCTTAGCGCACCGACATTTTTCTTTTCCTTGCTTGCACAGATATGAGAAGATGGCCTAGTATCATTTTTTTGTATCTAGGCAGGTTAGATGGAATTTTCTTAAAGAGACAAAGACATGGGGATAATATTACATTTAATATTATTCGGTTTATAGAATACATGTAATGCTATTCTATAAACCGAAAGTCTATAAACCGAATGTTCTTCCGTTTATAGACTTTCGGTTTATAGAACAGCAATAGCATTACATGTATTCTATAAACCGAAAATCGTTCGGTTTATAGACTTTCGGCTTATGGAATACATGTTTTACTATTGGCTTTCTATAAACCGAACTAGAGTCCCCATTCATAAGAAATTCTTATGAATGGGGACTCTAGTTCGGTTTATTGAAAGCCAATAGTATTACATGTATTCTATAAGCCGGAAATATATAAACCGAACGACTTTCAGTTTATAGAATACATGTAATGCTATTGCCACTCTATAAACCGAAAGTCTATAAACCGAACGTTGTTCGGTTTATAGAATTTTGGCTTATGGAATACATTTAATACTATTGGCGTTCTATAAACCGAAATAGAGTCCCCATTCATACGAATAGGTCAACTGACCTATTCGTATGAATGGGGACTCTATTTCGGTTTATAGAATAGAAATAGCATTACATGCATTCCATAAACCGAAAGTCGTTCATTATGTCGGTTTATGGAATGTATGTAATGCTATTGGTATTCCATAAACCGACTCTATTTCAGTTTATAGAATGCCAATAGTACGAATGGACGAATGATTTTCTTTTATTAACCATTCGTTCATTCGGCTTTCGTTAGTTTAGCATTTTCGTTATACGTTTTTCGTACGAATGGACGAAAATGCTATTTTCGGACGAAAATGCATTAGTCCGAAAACGAATGCACATGTCTATTAGGTACCATGTATAACATTAATTTGTAATGGGATTCAAAATGGTTTGCACATTGAGTGATAAAAACCTTTTAACGATAATAAAAATTCATTCCACTCCTCTACTGTGCATATCCCTCCCAGCTCACTCTCCCACCTTAACATGTCTCAAGGTGATTTATTATTCCTTTTTTGTGAGTGTATACATTATCCCATACTACAATGCTACACTATGATGTGTTTGGTTTTTTTAACGTTTTTCCTGGTGTCAGGTGCCATCCCCTTTTCTTTTATTCCTTTTTTTATGTACCATTTGGCACTTGGTGGAGTGTCCTGCGGGATGTATTGTTTTACTGGAAAGTATTTATATTTATTTTTGCCAGACTGATCACTCTATCCAAAACCTCAGGATTAAAATTATTAAAGGTAATTTTAAAGAGTCTCATGAATGAAAGACATATGAGATGAAAATGATAACACATTTCAACACCAGAGGTGAAGGACTTAATGTAGACTCTGGCTTTCTGACACACAGCCAAGGCTTCTTTTTCAGTGCTCGCGCTTCACATCTATTTTATTGACTTGTGTGTATGCGTCTATGTGTATGTGTGCAGCTGTGTATTTGTATGCTCTGCCCTGTTCTCTTTTCTCTGTTTGACAGTTAAAATAACTGATGTTTTTTCAAACTATCAGATTGAGTAATGTTGTTTCAGACCTGAAGAGAGGAAAAATCTCGAAAGCTTGTCTTTTTACATATTTTACGTTAGTCCAATAAATAAAAAAAGTATCATTAAATTCTGCAATACTCTGGAATTTTGGCATCTTTTTTATTTTTATATATTTGGTTGGTTACAGTGTGCTTTTCACATAAATATTGTTGTATAATCAAAGGTAACAAGGGTTAAGGTTATTGTTAAAGCTGTGAGTTAGAAGACATGTATCTATACAGGACATATACACCAACGTTGTAGTTCCAGTTGGTATGCATTTCTCTGTGGAGCAGCACTATGCCGTGGTGTAACTTACAGTGTTGGAGGTAGGCCACTCCACAATGACTTGAGTCCTTCATTTTGGATAATTTTGATGAACGCATCCTGTAACATTCAAAGTGGGGGGAAAAAAGGGAATTAAATAATTGCCAGATTTTTGAGAATGATCAAGGTCATCTATTGCTGGTTGCACTTTAGAGCAGGGCTCCCCAACTAGAGTGGCATGTGATGTCTACTGGAGGGACAGGTGTAATTCAGGCAGTGTCTCGGCATATTAAAGGATCCCAGACATGGCCAAGTACAGGGACACTAAAGAGCAGAAATTATTCATGTGGCTCTCTGTAGAGATTATCTAAAACAAGTCATTGATGACTAAGCAGAGAAACTTCAACGGTTATTTGATACCATTTAATTTGTAATCATTTGCCTGTGCACCAAGGATGTTTTCAATTACAAAAATGTATAAAAAAATGGAAGATGTCTCTCCCATGTTAATCTAATTTAAATGAGCTGTCTGGTGCTCAAATTGCATCTTTCAAAGATGAATCCATATTAATGTGCTTTAAAATGCACCTTTTACATTTTGCACTACTTAAAATATAAAATACTTAGAGCTAGATGAAATTTTGAAATTACACCAGTTTGCAAGAAACCAGGACTGCCCACACTAGCTGAGTAAAAGACATTTCCTTTTTCTTTTCTTGCTGCAGGGACCAATGAGTATAATTCCATTCAAATGAATGGAATTCCTGTTTCTCTAGTGATGTCATCAGGCAATGTATTGCACTGTTAAGAGATCCTAATGTGTACCAGAGGAAGGTCACTTAGAGGCCACACAATGTATTCAATTCAGAGCACAGGAAGTAACTAAATGAAGCAAAATTGAATATGCTCAGTGTCTATATAATCAGTGCTGGAAAAAAGCCTGTGCATTATACAAGCAGAGATCTTCAATATGCACCAAAGTGAGTTTGGGGACTAGACTGTCCCCAAACTCAGAATGAGATTTGTATAAATAACCATATGTTATAGAAATTCCCTGACACTAGATCTTACCATAGTTCCTCTGAAATGACTGGGTGCCTTGTACCATGCTTTGCTGTTTCCATTTGAACACACGCATAGATGGTCCATTAGCCCATTGCAATAAACAAAGCATTTGCCTAATTGAGACAAAAAAAAGTACAAACCTCAGCATCCATTCCTATTCATACAGGTTTAAAGAACAGTGATCAAATATCCAAGATACATAGACAGCAGCAACCAAATCATGATGGTAGACAAAGGTTGTCTTGAAGAAGAGAACCTGCATATCACGCCACAAGTGATGTTGTATGCAAGAGACATCACAGACAGATCTAAAAGACTTTTTCTTAATTTAAGCATTTCTTGCAATTGTGTTTACACAATGTGTAGATCATTATTGCTCTCTAGATTCAGAGCAGAAATGTTTAGGCAAGTATCCCTTTAAGGTTATTTGATTAAAAAAAATAATAATAATTGTAACACAGAAATAGACATATACCTTTGATAAAGGGTTTGCTTTGAGCCTGGAGTCGAATTTTCACAACATCCAATGGAGTAACTACATAAAAATACAATATATATCTTAGATCACATAGTATATATATTAAGCATTTATAAAAAAAAGAAAGAAACATCATATATATAGCATCATACAATTAGCTTTTATCATGATGTCCTGAAAGGTTAGTATAGTTTGCACTAATATATATATCATAGTTGCCAACTGTCCCGTTTTTGCTGGGACAGTCCCGTAAAACCAAGATTGTCCCGGGGAATTCTCATCCCTGAGACAATCCCGGCAATTGGCGCTGTTTTAGAGCAGGGCTCGACAAACCCCGGGCACCAGGTCGCCATGGCGACCAGGAAATCAGACCTGGCGCCCGGGTGCTGTTTGTTACAGGGTGCCCTTGCCGGCTGCCATCCGTTTTACTTTAAGCGCGAGGGGAGAAAGTCTGTGCGGATCACACAGACTGTAAGCGCCGCCCCCACGCGCAACACGCTGCAGTACCGATTGTCACGTGACAACACGGCACTTGCCAGGAACCAAAAGAAGATCGGGCTCCAGCATAAATGTCCCCCTCCCCTGCACTGAGGTAAGCAGCAGGGAGGGAGGACACCGTAAGAAATACATTTTTGTTCTTTGGTCTGTGTGTATGTATGTGTGAAGGTAACTGGCTGCGTATGTATGTGTGAAGGTAACTGGCTGCGTATGTATGTGTGAAGGTAACTGGCTGCGTATGTATGTGTGAAGGTAACTGGCTGCGTATGTATGTGTGAAGGTAACTGGCTGCGTATGTATGAGTGAATGTAGCTGGCTGTGTATGTATGAGTGACTGTAACTGGCTGTGTATGTATGAGTGACTGTAACTGGCTGTGTATGTATGAGTGACTGTAACTGGCTGTGTATGTATGAGTGACTGTAACTGGCTGCGTATGTATGAGTGAATGTAACTGGCTGTGTATGTATGAGTGACTGTAACTGGCTGCGTATGTATGAGTGAATGTAACTGGCTGTGTATGTATGTGTGAATGTAACTGGCTGTGTATGTATGTGTGAATGTAACTGACTGTATGTGGTGTGTGTGAATGCAACTGACTGTATGTGGTGTGTGTGTGTGAATGTAACTGACTGTATGTGGCGTTTGTGAATGTAACTGGCTGTGTATGTGGTGTGTGTGAATGTAACTGGCTGTGTATGTGAGGTGGGTGTATGCGACTGTCTCTGTGTGTTTATGATATTGTGATGTGCCGTTGTCTGGCTCCTAAATTTTTTAGCTGGCTCCTAAAACTAAATTAAATTTGTCAAGCCCTGTTTTAGAGTGAACGCGACGTCACGTGACCCGCGCAGTTCAGTCTGCGTGAGCTGGGCTCACACGCGCAGTCCGGGTGACAGCAAATATTTACAAACTTAGCACTATTCCCATAAGCCAAGGAGTAACTAGGCAACTGTTAAAATACATATTTTTAGAGGGACTCTGACCCCTATAGAGAACATGATCTATACATTGTGTTAGCAGAATTGCAAGCAAATGCCTAAATTCTGACAAAATGTATTTTAAAATATGTCTCCTGTTTATGACCTCATCTTGGGGTTTGATTTGAAAGTTACATTTAATTGCACATGAAGCCACAAGATGATGTCAGAAAAACAGGAGGCTTCACTTACAATTCTTGCAACACAATGTATAGATCATTTTCTTTTCTTGACATTCACAGTATGAAACTATGTCCAGGTGACTGAGTCCCTCTCAGCTTGTGTGTTAGAACATGGAAGTATGTGTAAATTCCATACCGAGAAGTGATGTCAGTAGAGCGCCTGTAGAAGATGCCATAATCTGCTGGAATGGCGTGATGTTGGCAGATCTGGGGGTTGATTCGTCTTGCTCCGTCATTTTTTATTCTGTATTTGAAAAAATTAAATTGAAAAGTGACGTTCCTATCGTACAGTATACAGCTGTAAAGAGAATGTTTTTTAAATATATGCGTTGCCCATGCCTTGTGCTCCTTAAAGGGACAGTTCACCAAGCTTATTTTCAGTATGCACTACATGTATTTAATATATGTGAATCGCACTGGAGCTTCAAAATCCAGTGGCATCCAATAAGAAGGTCCTATAAATCTGTTACACATTATTTGCAGCTTTTAGCAGACAGGAAGAGATGTGAATATATATGTTTAATACACATGATCATCTAGTACGTATCTAAAAACATTGCTTTGGTCACAGTAAATGGAACTACACCTCTAAGGACAATGCCAGGGGGCACACAGTCAAATTATCCATCTTATCTGTTTTCTTTTTCAATATAAGGTGTCAATATACACATGTACAAGATATATTAGGGTCTACTCAATAGAGAGAATTGCAGGGAATAGAGATGGGAATGTTCAGACTTTAAGCCAATGATGCCAAATTGGAAAATACATCCAATGCAGCTAATGGGGGAATTTTTCCAATTCCGCTACATTGGCCTAAAGTCCCGTCTCAATTCCGGCAATTCTTCTTGTTGAGTAGACCCTACTGTGCTAATTAATTACTATCTGTATAAATCCCTCTATATCCCTCTAACTGAATGGCCCTGTTAAATATTTTTGCTTATAATAAGCACAAATACGCTTAAGAGTAGTGCCCGGATTTCAATTAGCCTATCAGCGGCGCAAAATGTGTGAAACTTTTTGCACCACAGAAGTGGTTTGTCCTTATGTTAATAAATCTCAAGGATTATTTTTCATTATCCGCCTGTACCTACTATTGTGGCTTTTTGCGTCTGACTCTTGCACAGTATCCTTAACAATAAACCCTGGTCCCATTTGATCTTTTCATCACACCAATTAAATTTTACACTTGGTGTAGTTACTAATTATGAAACAAATGCACCATAATGCATATCATTTATGAGCAAAATCTCCAAAAGAGCAACAATTGAGACACAGGCGTCACTAGGGTTGGTGTCACCTGGTGCGGTAACTCATGGTGTCACCCCCCTAGATTTCCTCCAATACCATGCCAAACAGATTCCTTAGTAATGCCAGTAAGATGGCCCATTAACTATGCCACACACACACACACACACACACACACACACACACACAGGAGCCTCATAGTTATGCCACACACAAACACAGGAGCCCCATAGTTATGCCCCACACAGGAGTCCCACGAGGTGACAATTGTACAATTCTAAAACAATAACTATCTATACACCCAGACATCTCCATCTCGCTCTCTCTCTCTCTGTAACTAGTTGCATTTATACATATTGAACATTTTAATATTATATTCAACTATTTTTATATGTAATAAAATTTTTATTGAACAATTACATTCCTTGTTTTTATTCCCTTCCTCTGCACCCACATTGCACCTAAAGGACTTAACACAGCACTTGCCATGCACCTATATTGCACCCACATCACTTGGCTTGGACTCATATTGCACCTACACGATTTGGCATACCACAGTGTCACTTTGCCCCACAGAGCATACCACAGTGTCACTTTGCCCCACAGAACATACCACAGTGTCACTTTGCCCCACAGAACATACCACAGTGTCACTTTGCCCATAGTACATATTATTTTGCCCCACAGACCATGCCACAGCATCACTTTGCCAATTAAAATAAATCAGTTTTCCCATTAATATGCCAGTGCTAGTTTGCCCATAGATATGCCACAGACAACTAGCCCAGTAATATACCAGTATTATTTTGCCATTAATAAGCCACAGACAATGTGCCCAATAATAAGCCAGTATTATTTTGCCATTATGCCACTTCCAATTTGCCCAATAAAATGGCAGTATTATTTTGCCATTCACTATATGCCAATATTTTGCCATTCACTATATGGCACAGCCAATTTGCCCAATAATATGCCACAGACAATTTGCCCAATAATATGCCACAGCCAATTTGTCCAATAATATGCAAGTATTTTGTTGTCATTAATAAGCTACAGCCAATTTGCCCATTAATTTGCGCCAGTATTTAGCCAGTCAATACGCGCCAGTATTTAGCCAGTCAATACGCGCCAGTATTTTGCCATTTAATATATACCAGTATTTTTGCTGCTCCGTGTCCCTGGTCGTCTCCTCTGTGCAGTCTTCCCTCCTGCACGAAGGAGGGAAACACAGCCACCGGATATGACGTGGTCATATTCGATCGCAATGATTTTTTTATTTATTCTGCACAAGAGTAAGGTCCAGGTGAGGACCTTGAATATGCAGTACAATTCTGGGCACCAGTTCTTAAAAGATATTATAGAAGTAGACAAAGTGCATAGGAAGGCTACAAAATTAATAAGGGGATTGGAGGATCTTGGTTCTGAAAAGAGAGACTAAATAAATGTTGCATTTGTATACGCTAGAAAACAAAAGGATCTTGGTTTATGAATAGAGACTAAACAAAAGTAGCATGTATATACATTAGAAAAACTTTGTCTTAGAGGGGATGAGATATATGTGCAGGGCCAATTAAAAGAACTCTCCAGTGACTGTTACAGCAATATTTTAATAGACAACAAACAAAGGGATTCTTTACGGTTATGATATTAAACCTATGGAACTCACTGCCAAGAGATGTGGTGCTATCAAATACAATAGAAGCTTTCAAATAGAACATGCAGGAGTATCAATAACATTAATAGAAGAAATCTGATTGCCTTTGGGAGTCAACAAGGAATTTTTTCCCCTAAGTGGTAAAAATTAAAAACTGCTTACTTGGGGTTTAACTTGATGGACTTAGGTAATTTTCAACCTAAATTACTGTTACCTGCCTGAAGTTGATCTTATCATCTATACATTTGGGTCAAAACAGGTCCACTTCAAAATGGGTGACCAATAATAAAATTAATGCATGACGGACGCTACAACACCTAGCAAATTCGTTGCTCTATGTGACTAGTCAATTTCAATATGTTATGTCACTAGCACATTTCAGGAGTATCATATACCTTCTATGGGTAATAGAAAAACACTATAGCTTTAAAAATAGAAACTGTAAAAACGGTAACACTTTATAGGAATTGTATCCAGACCGGGAAAAAATGGCATCTGACTGAGAAGATAGAGTCTCAAAACATATATAAACCCCATTTATAGAGTAAAAAAAATAAATATTTATAAACAAAATAAATATAAAGCCAAGAGGATTATATCTGGTAACTAAACAAAAAACCCAAAACCGGATGCATGTTCATTCTTACCTAAAAGCCTGGTATTTTTGTATCCAGTCCTTTGTTTAGTAATAGACCTGTTGCCTGTTGTTGAATAACTGACATATTCTAACACTTCTCTTATAAACCTGTTTAAAAGTCATGGATGCAGAAAATGCATCACCTGTTCACGCCTGTGCTCTGTAGGTGGAATTGTGGGTATTCGTGCAGAATTAAAGACTGCTGCTTGCTTGGGCAAGTCTGTAATGTGGCTTACAAAACAGAAATGCACAGCTACCATTCATTCCTATATTCTTCACAGAACAATTCAGGTGTACAATGTGCACACAACATACGCATGATTTGCCAAATGTAAAAACTGTCATGAACAAGCAAGGGCAGTGGTGGTTAACGCCAGGACTACATAGGTTTGGGAACTACATATCCTATGATGCTCAGCAGGGCCGGACTGGCCTACCGGGATACCGGGAAATTTCCCCGGTGGGCCGCCGGCCCTGTGGCTGCTTTAAGTATGCAGCCGCTTTAAGGCCGCGGCCGCTTTAAGACGTGCGGCCGCGGCCGCTTTAAGACGCTGGAGCACCACTCTTCACGTGCGTCCACAGCCTATAAGAAGGTAAGAAGATATAACGAGTGTTTGGGAGTTTAGGGAGAAGGGCAAGGGGGATTAAAGGGGATTAAAATATAATGGGGAAAAAAAGAAAAAGAGCCGATTGGAAAATTGATGATTGGGGTGGGGGAAGATAAATATATCTACAGGGGGTAAGAGATGACAGGGGTGGGGGAAGATAAATATATCTACAGGGGTGGGGGAAGATAAATATATCTACAGGGGGTAAGAGATGACAGGGGGGGATACAATTATATATACACGGGGTAAGAGATGACAGGGGTGGGGGGAGATAAATATATCTACAGGGGGTAAGAGATGACAGGGGGAATACAATTATATCTACAGGGGGTAAGAGATGACAGGGGTGGGTGAATACAATTAAATATAAAGGGGGTAAGAGATGACAGGGGTGGGGGAATACAATTATATCTACAGGGGGTAAGAGATGACAGGGGTGGGGGAATACAATTATATGTACAGGGGGTAAGAGATGACGGGTGTGGGGGAATACAATTATATCTACAGGGGGTAAGAGATGACAGGGGTGGGGGAATACAATTATATGTACAGGGGGTAAGAGATGACAGGTGTGGGGGAAGAAAAATATATAAACAGGGGGTAAGAGATGACGGGTGGGGGAATAAAATTATATATACAGGGGGTAAGAGATAACAGGGGTGGGGGAAGATAAATATATCTACAGGGGGTAATAGATGGCAGGGGTGGGGGAAGATAAATATATCTACAGGGGGTAATAGATGACAGGGGTGGGGGAAGATAAATATATCTACAGGGGGTAAGAGATGACAGGGGTGGGGGGAGATAAATATATCTACAGGGGGTAAGAGATGACAGGGGGGAATACAATTATATCTACAGGGGGTAAGAGATGACAGAGGTGGGTGAATACAATTAAATATAAAGGGGGTAAGAGATGACAGGGGTGGGGGAATACAATTATATCTACAGGGGGTAAGAGATGACAGGGGTGGGGGAATACAATTATATGTACAGGGGGTAAGAGATGACAGGGGTGGGGGAATACAATTATATGTACAGGGGGTAAGAGATGACAGGTGTGGGGGAAGAAAAATATATAAACAGGGGGTAAGAGATGACGGGTGGGGGAATAAAATTATATATACAGGGGGTAAGAGATAACAGGGGTGGGGGAAGATAAATATATCTACAGGGGGTAATAGATGGCAGGGGTGGGGGAAGATAAATATATCTACAGGGGGTAATAGATGACAGGGGTGGGGGAAGATAAATATATCTACAGGGGGTAAGAGATGACAGGGGTGGGGGGAGATAAATATATCTACAGGGGGTAAGAGATGACAGGGGGGAATACAATTATATCTACAGGGGGTAAGAGATGACAGAGGTGGGTGAATACAATTAAATATAAAGGGGGTAAGAGATGACAGGGGTGGGGGAATACAATTATATCTACAGGGGGTAAGAGATGACAGGGGTGGGGGAATACAATTATATGTACAGGGGGTAAGAGATGACAGGGGTGGGGGAATACAATTATATGTACAGGGGGTAAGAGATGACAGGTGTGGGGGAAGAAAAATATATAAACAGGGGGTAAGAGATGACGGGTGGGGGAATAAAATTATATATACAGGGGGTAAGAGATAACAGGGGTGGGGGAAGATAAATATATCTACAGGGGGTAATAGATGGCAGGGGTGGGGGAAGATAAATATATCTACAGGGGGTAATAGATGACAGGGGTGGGGGAAGATAAATATATCTACAGGGGGTAAGAGATGACAGGGGTGGGGGAAGATAAATATATCTACAGGGGGTAAGAGATGACAGGGGTGGGGGAAGATAAATATATCTACAGGGGGTAAGAGATGACAGGGGGGGGGATACAATTATATATACAGGGGGTAAGAGATGACAGGGGTGGGGGAAGATAAATATATCTACAGGGGGTAAGAGATGACAGGGGGGAATACAATTATATCTACAGGGGGTAAGAGATGACAGCTGTGGGGGAATACAATTATATCTACAGGGGGTAAGAGATGACAGGGGTGGGGGAATACAATTATATCTACAGGGGGTAAGAGATGACAGGGGTGGGGGAAGAAAAATATATAAACAGGGGGTAAGAGATGACGGGTGGGGGAATAAAATTATATATACAGGGGGTAATAAATGACAGGGGTGGGGAAAGAAAAATATATATATACAGGGGTAAGAGATGACGGGTGGGGGAAGAAAAATATATATACAGGGGGTAAGAGATGATAGGGGTGGGGAAAGAAAAAAATATATTCAGGGGGTAAGAGATGACAGTGGCGGGGAAAGAAAAATATATATACAGGGGGTAAGAGATGGCAGCGATGAGGGGAGAAAAATATACATACAGGGGAAGGAAGAGATGATAGGGGTGGGGGGAGAAAATACATACATGAGTGAATATCAGAGTGTAAACATGGGACTGAGAGTGAGTGGCAATGTATGAGTGAGTGTATGTGTGTGAGTGGCAGTGGATGTGTGTGTGTGAGTGAGCGTCAGATTGCAGGTGCGTGTGTGAGTGGCAGTGTATGTGAGTGAGCGTCAGAGTGCAGGTGTGTGAGAGAGCAGCAGAGTGTAATAAATAAGTATATCACAGTGCTTCCCGGTCAATAAAAAGAGCAGGGGACTCGCTCTTGACAGCTCTATTGATTTTGTAGCTCTGTTATGACAACTGTGAATGTTTGTGTGTGTCGGTGTGTGTATGTGACTGTGTATGTGTGTGACTGTACGTGTGAGACACTGTATTTGTTGTTGAGGGTAGGATCAGTCAATGGTGGCAAAATATGCAGGGCACAATATGTCATATCTGGCACCTTTTCCTTCCTGCATGCACCATTGATTGGGTGTCCATCTGCATGCTAGGGTAATTCCTCCTGGGTCATAGGGCAAGTCCTGTGAGTGCAATATTAGTGCTGGGTCAAATTCTGGATGCTGGGGCAAGTGCTGTGAGTTCAATCTGGGTGCTGGGGCAAGTCCTGGGAGCTGGGGCACACCATGTCAGTGCAATTTGGATGCTGAGATAAGTCTATATTTACACGCAGCATGCACGCAAGGTTATAGCTCATGCACTGATATATATACCCCTTCACAGGGCAATATATGCTCCAGTATGTACACAAAGTTATATCTCACACACTACCCTGGAATATACCCCATGCACAGGGCAATATATGTAACCTTGTGTACATACTGGGGGCTATGTATTGCCCTGTGGTGTATATATAAATCTTAACTATAACTTCAAATGTGCTTAAAAATGCATGTTTTTCCCTTTTCTAAACAATAATCTATTGACGCAATGCTATGGGGCTGGTATACAAATATTTCCAGGGCTGGTTTTTGTTCCCAGTCCGGCCCTGATGCTCAGTCAGCCTTATCATAGAATACATAGGTGGTTATGTATATGTCAGTTCTGGGGCAAAGCTCTAAACCTGGAGAAGTCACCATGGAAACCAATGGAATGTTTCTGCTGTTTATATCACTTTTAGAACTTTGCCCCAGTACAGAGGTTTATAAATTATCCCCATCATTCCAAAACATCTCCTGTGCCAGTTATACCCATCCCTAGTTCCTGTATGTTCTCTTCCATATTGTCCAGAGCAACATATTTAGCAATTATTTTTAACTGAATCTCACAACACCGAAAAAAGTCATGGATTTATAAAGTGAATGTCATCTAGTACAAATCATAAAACACATACCAAGAACAAATAGACTTAACTGGAGCGTTTGCACTAAAAAGGTACAAATTAAATAGGAAAAGGACAAATGTATTATAATAAAACCCACCCCTAATAACTAAATAGTTTTCCTGTTAAGAAACATTGTTTCAAGTGGTCAAAAGTAAACAGGTGTAATAAAACAAAACTGTATTTGCTATTTTGTATCATCTCAAAATAAACAAACAAACAATATTCCAGCTGTGCAGACTCACAGACATACAGGAATTCCTATAGCCATGTTTTCCAACAATCATTTTTCTTAAGAGAAGACAAGAAGAATCCTAGAACTAGCAATGTTTAGCTATTTGGTCATAAGAAACTATAGGGTTGACTCAATAAAGAGAGAATTGACACGAATTTCAAACTTAAGGTTAAATTAGAGGCGTTGGAAAAATTCTCCCATCCAGCTGCACTGGACATTCTCAGTTCCCTGCAATTCTCTCTTTATTGTGTAGAATATGAGCTCCATGAAATGACATTTGAACAGTTCTGAATAAACCCTCACACAGAATACAAGTCCATTAGAAAAACCAGGACCAAATAAAAAAGGGACTTAAAAAGACATATATAATACTAGTCAACTATTACAGGAGGAGGCTTCTCTAATGTAGTGTATCCAAGCAAAATAATATTAATATTACATAAGTAACAGATTCAAGCGCGCACACACACAAGCACACACACTTATACATATATATATATATATATATATATATATATATATATATATATTTAACATTACATGACATGTTTAGTTTTCTTTAAACACAAATTAAATAGTTATGTAACCTTTTGATACATCTATAATGGGGAATAATAAGGGTATTGATGGGTAACCTTTGGCACGCAAACTGTTGAGGATTACATATTTCATAATGCTTTGTCTGTGTTACAGAGACATATAGTCCACACTAGTAGGACTGGCAGATACTGGCAATCTCTTAATTAGGGCTTCTGTCACTCCATTACCCAATTACAGCCAGTCCTTGCTCTCTCCAGTCGCACTCCCTTAATGTACCTTTGCCCTTCTTCATCAGCCAACAGGATCTGAAGTCAGTGGCAGTGCGTGCTTTGCAGATTCCTTATCTCCTTATCCTGGGTTACACGGGATCCTGGAAACATTAATAACAAGAAAAGGAATGAACCGATCACAAGTCATTATCACCTGTCTGAACTACCGGTACAGAGCATGACAGAAGCACGTCTTGCTCACAGCATGGGGCTCTCTGCATGTGTCAGACTGGGACATGCTGACTGCAAGGAGAGTCACACCCCCTTTCCTGCCCCTGAAAGACAGGACGGAAGCTGCTGAAGCCATATTTGAAAAGGGCGAGAGCTCTATGTGGGAATCAAAAAGTTTGTGGCATTCCGTTAGGCACTGATCTGAGTGGCCCAAACTAATCATGGCCGACAAGCACTCTATTCTCTTAAAGGGGCTCAAACGTACAGCACGGAAAATGATTTTCGTCACAGCAGCAGAGAAATGGACTGGAAAACCCCACTATTTTAATTACAGTCTTCACCTATTTCTAACATCACATATATGGCACCATATGTAACTAAGTTATTGCATCTAAGAATAATTAATGTGCATATAAAGCTACATGTTAAGATTAATACCTTATATAAATATAAAAGCCATCGCACCTTTTTCACTTTCCGTTTTATAAATCTTCACAAATGCACAGAGAAGAAGGAAAAACAAGTTTTAAATTCCACTATGGATGTCCATTGAGTTCACTTTTTTTGACATCAGTATGTGGCATATTATTACTACACATTTCCCTTTGAAAACATTCATTTGGATAGCAAGCTACAAGGTTGAGTCATAAAAGACATTATAGATATCGTGGCAATATAATAAAACATGTTTATGGTGTAGCTTAAACCTTATTTTTCTCTTACTCTTGCAATTCTGCTCCAACAATTTATAGATCATTTTTTGTTCACACTGTAAAGTGAATTTAGGTTACAAAGTCCATTTAAAGGGACTCCATCAGCTAAACTGTTTATACTGTGAATGTAGACAATGGAAAATGATACATAATGTGTTTTCAATGTGTCTGTGGTGTCTCCTGCTTATGACATCATCTTGTGGCTTGATATTCAAATTAACTACTATTCAATGAGAAATGTGAAATTTGCATATCAAGCCATAAAGTGATGTCATAAGCAGGAGACTCCACAGACACATTTCTCTTAATCTTTGCATTTGCTTGAAATTCTGCTAACAGCAGATTTGTTTTATCATTTTTATTCTGTCTAGACACAAAACCGAGTCGCGTTAAGCCCAATAGTTCTGCTATGATGTATAAGTTGGTTTTATTATTGATAATGTTAAGGTGGCACATTTCCTCAGGGTAAACCTGTTTTTTCCCAGACTATTTTAATTGCGTCTCGTCTCCATGTTTTACTACGGTGGTATTTATTTACCATTCATTCGTGTCGAATCTGCTTTACTGATGACGATCATGGTGCGTCTACCCCGGCTGGAATGGGAGGAGCCTGAGGGCGGAGAGGCGGGAAACTCGGACTGAAATCAAATCCTGGATATTAGAGGTTGGTAGACGGAGTGCTGGACCGGCGCCGGGACTTGTCTGTGAACCCCGGCTGCTCCTCGGCTGGGGGGCAGGGCAAGGAGTCGGTGAGTGTGGCATTATTTAATCAATTGAGAGACCTCCCCCAGTATAAAGCGACTATTGGCGGCGTTACCGTTATGATGTGGGGCCTTCTGGACTTTTCAATGGCTTTTATGCAAAGCAGATTGCTAAACTTGTACTAGGCTTAGCAATCTAGCCCCTGTGGACTGTATTTAGCATGGTTTTAGCTATGGGCTGTCTGAGCATCATGGGAAACGTAGTCCACAAATGCAGCACAGTAATTTGATTGGCTGAGCCTCAGGGATAGTCAAATCCCTGTGCTTTAATGGAGGATAAACATTTACCGGCAATGGAAAAATGTTCAGTTGGAACTTTGCTGACCAACATGGCCTTCTAATAAAGATTCATACGTCACTGCGCCTGTACTGTGATGTCATCAAACTAGATCTTGCTTGTAATTCCCTACTGATGAACTGGGTTAACACATGGTTTGTTAGGGGTAATCACTTTTCAGCCTGTGCTACTCTGTCCTGAATGCACAGATGAGATCTTTGTTACATTCTTAAATAGGTACATACATGTTCCCTTTAACCCCTTGGTGATGGGCCTTTTTTCCACTGTTTTTACACTAATGCTTTATTTTGTGTTTAGCTGTAATTTTCTTCTCTGGTTTTAATACCCACCCATATTGATCCCTTAAGGACAGAGGGAGTTTTTAGACTTCTGCAGTTTTTGTTTAGCTGTAAGTTTAATTTATTTTCTAATTTAATGCACCCATACATTGTACTATTTGTTTTATTTTTATCTTCCTAAGCAGGGCTTTCTTAAGATGCTATTACTTTTATCATATCTTATTTTCTATTTTAAAAATCATAGAATGTCATGAAAAATTTAAAAAAAAAACTTTTCTAACTTTGATTTGAAAAATCAAAACCCTAGATTTGAACCCTAACACTTCGTGGGGCGTTTTTTTTTTTTTTGTCATAATATTGCAGACTGCCGCTAGGGACAGTCTACCAACTACAACAGAGTGACAGTGTTCTATCAAATATCTCGAGCAAATTCTACTGCACAGGTGCAGTACAATTTGCTCATTGCTCACCACAGCGCATGCACACATGGTTACCTTAGGCTCCCGTGTGTGTCTTTGCTGTTTCTGAAGGTCTTGCCCACAAAAGGTTACATATTGATACAAGGATGGCTTTCTTTAGTGAACTTTATTTTCATCATATTTAATATAAAAACTGTACAAAATATTTATAAATTTAACAAACATTAATAAAAAAAAAAAATCCCTGCTAAATAGATTCTAATATATTTGTCCTGAGTTTAGAAATACCGAGTGTTTACATGGTTTTTTTTTTTTCTTTTTTCAAGTTACAGGGCAATAACTTAAACCATTGTATTACTTTTTCCTTTTTTTTTTCTCCTGTAATGTTGTTGCCCGTCATGCAACATCCCCAGAGTGATGGAAGCAATCACTGCCCATGGCAGGGCGATCCATATTGAAAATGCATTATGCACCTGGATGAGTTACAGAATGAAACATTTTACTATTTCTAATTTTTACACAGGGAAAGCTACTGCCGGCAGTCAAGACCAATGACGGCAATAAAGAACTTAAGGCACATCAAAGCAGTAAGTTGAAAGTTACAGTGGAGTATTTTTATTTGGTTGGGTATGGTTATATAAAAATGCTCTTTCTTTTTAAACACCAACATCAACATATTTGGATTGACTTGTTCTGATTGTTAATAAGATTCTGTCCCCAGAGTAATTCTGGAGCCCTGATCTTGGAGCCCTGAGTATGACCTTTAAACTAAAGCTTATGGTATAGTGTGAGTTATCTGCATAAGAAGTAGAGTAACTTAAAGGCAGTGTATACTTCATACTGCAGGGATAAACATGCTAGGAATGAAACCAGTAGATTTGATTGATATTCCATTCTACATATGTCAAGGCAAAAAGACACGTGTACCTTTTTTTTTTTTTAAGGCTAGAAAAGAGAGTTCACTTGAGGCATAACTGCTTTGTCAAAGCGTGTATGTTGAATCAGAGAATGCTAGGGATGCAGTGTTGCCAAGGGATAACTTGAGACAAAAACGAAGATGTGGGATCCCTCTCAGCGAGAACGGGCAAAAGCTGAAATAGCCGGCCCTATAGGATGTAACGTACTTGGGAGAGGAATCGCCGTTTTTTGCTCGCTTGCACCATTACAGAGGAAACCTCTCCATTAGCATATCAGACTGGTCCCACCCAAAAGGGCAGTCCAGAAATGGGTACGTTTCAGCCTTCATTGGCCTCGTCAGTGTGGTACGGCTGGTATCCCTCTAGGTGCAGCGAGCTAGGGACCCACGTTTGGGCATACCCTAATAACTCATTGAAACAAAGACGAAGATGTGGGATCCCTCAAGGGATAATTTGTGATGAGAGCCAGTAAATGGTAATAAAGGCTAGAAAATAGGAAGCTTTTAATTTCACAAGTGACTTGATGAAGAGTTCAATATATTGTGTATGTCTCCTTCTTCATGCACCTTCTGTAACTCTCTACCATCCTCCCTCTTATACAGGAAGTGGAACACATGGGAAGAACATGACAATGAAGCCTGCAGGAGCAAAAAGAGCACCAGAAAAAGTTTCTCAAGATGCTAGTAAACCTTTCACTGGAAGAATATTCTATATTGACCTGCCATCTAAACTGGTATCTGAAAAGCTGGAAAAAGATATAAAGGAACTAGGAGGGGTCAGTATTTTTTTCTTTTTCTGAAATGGAATAAAAATGTACTTTTAAAAATAGCTTGACAAATCACAGGAACCTGGGGGCATAACTGTATTGTTTGTTTTACATAGAACTATATGGATTTACTACCTCCCTGGCTCCAGTTTAGTAGACTGGCTCCTGAATTGGTCGGTTAGGTTCTTAAGGTCTACAAATGTTTGTCAAGCTCTGATATGCATATGTTTTTTTACTTTTTTTTTTTTTTATAGTTATGCATGTGTGTCCTTTTATGCCTTCTCCACGATTTACTAGTATTGATACACAGATATATTGCAATGTATGTGACATTGTGCTGGACATACTCCCCAGGACATTCAATGTATTTTCCTTGTTAAATCTCCACGTTTTATAAAGTGGAATAAATTAAATGTACAAATATGGTCAATACAAGTTGAGGCGCAACAGAGCAAAATTATAGGGTTGTTTGACTTTTATAGTGTGTGCCAAAGGAGGGTTACTGAGATGGATAGCTCCTGCCCGGTATCCGTTCCACGAAAGTTCATCCACCAGTTGTAAAACGGGCTATGATCACTTGTAACCCCGCTTGTTAAACCCCCAACATAGCAGACGAGATCAGTCATGCTGGGTAAACAGAAGAACGTTTATTAATTCACAAGACATATAATATATACAGTACAACATCTTGATAACCAATGATGGGGGTGTAGTCAAGAGCCAGACTTGGCGGCGCTAAGGGATTTAATTCTGTCTTTTAACTGTGGAGCCAATCAGCACAGCGCTGACATAGCTCTTTAAACAAACGACCAATCAGCACTCTGCTGGACCTTTTATTTTTTTTAAACCTACAGCCAATCAGGGCAGTTCTTACTTTCCCCATGGAGCATTGAGGGTGAGCGGCCCTTTATCTTTCCAGCCAATGAGAGAACGAGCAACTCAATTCAGCTGGGGGCTTTAGACTGTTGCCCAATCAGCATTGTGCCGCCAATTGAAAAACCCCGAATGCTACCAGAGACAGGGCTTAACCTTTATTGGGGAACTTGGTCTCTGGCAAGCAGTTCGTGTTGTGGGTAAGTGAAGGTCCTTAAAGGACAACTAAACTTGTACTTCTAATCTAGAGGCACAAGTGAAAAGGTAATTGTCCCTAGTATGCGGATAAACTGACATGTGCTTTTGATAATACATCCCAGTTTATTTCCAGCCATCATACTTCGATGGGAATCAGTCAGCCCGAACTGGTCGCTGACTGTCTCTATTTGCTAATGCATAGAGAGACCCTAAATCAATATAGATTCTTTATTATTACATGTCGCTAAATCGTTTCCAAGGGATTTATGTATGTATGTGTGTATATGTTATATGTTGTAATATACATATATTACACATACACACAGGCACTGGTATTTGTTTCATTCTGCTAATCAGGAGAGAGCTGGTGACTGTGGGGAAAAATAATTTAGTTGGTTTTAGTGTCAGTTCATCGACCCACCTGATATCATCAGAGAAAACCACACATAGACATGCAAGACAGATCTGCTGACAGATAAGGCACAGAGATTGACAAGCAGACAAAACAATTAGATAGAAATTTTGAAACTGTATACTGACTGGGGCATTTAGAAGTGAAAAGAGGTGCAGCTCACATTAAGTGACCGTAGAGAGCAGCTCCGCTGTTAATTTATATCCTCTTCTACAGATGCCCTAATATGTTTCTTTCCCTAATAACATGCTCTATAGTTTTGTGGGTTTGTTCAAAATTAAAACAAGTTTTCATTTTCCCCCATTCTCTTCCCCTCACTCTGTTTAGGGTAAAATTGTACAGAAATTGTTTCTATTTTACTCTTCCTGTGCAATCCTTTTTAAAAATATTTAAAAAAAAAAAAATAGACTACAAATGTAATTGTTACAGTTCAGAACTCTTTTTTTATTTTTATTTTTCTATTAGTTTGATCTTTACATGCTCTTTTAACATGCTCATGTTTTATCATCTATTTCAGTGGTTTGTGCTTTAAAACTGTAATTCTTGAACTTTTTAGACTATAGAGGGCTTTCTGAGCAGAGAAATCAGCTACCTAATAACAAATAAGAAGGAAGCAAAATGTGCCAAGACCTTGAGATTCCTGTGTTCTGGACAAAGCCCTGAACCTGCCCAGGGCAGAGGAGAAAGCTCAATTCTCCAAAAAAACAAAAGGGGGGTCTTGGACGCAAGCTGCAGAAAGAATTCTGAAAAGGTAACTGATTTTACCAAAAATACTTGAATTATAAATGAGAAACCTAGCACAAAACTGTTCTAATATTATGTTGATGTGTACAAATACCCTCTCCAGTCTGGCCCTCTTGATGTATACATTTTTGTTCAACTTATTCAATTAGCATTATTATTTATTTCACAGGGTCTTGTGAGTAGAGGAAAATCCTTAGTTAAAAAAGCAATGCAGGAACAGGTGAGTGGGACCCCATTTTCACAACAATTCCCTGATCCTTGCCTTTCAATTGAGATGTGACCCTTACTTATTTTGTGTTATATCTTGTACCCCAACTCCTAAATCGCCATGTTTGGCAGATAAATACAGTGTAACAAAAGGAAATACTGCTTAATTGCATTGTAGAGCTACAGCAAAGCGTTTACAGGTATTCTTATTTAGAGGTGGACGTTTTAATGATTAAACTGCAACACTATTACTAACCCAGTTGACCAACTAATTAACTTATGTATATTAAAAAACGAGTACCATTAAGTGAACTTTATGGTGCTCGTTTGCTTGAAGACACTTGGTATACTTGATCTGTACCTCATAATCTGTGTGTGAGGTACATATTGACTTGGAGGCAAAGTACATGTGAAAACGTTATCATGTGATTTGGCCATCACGGCAATCATTAGTAATTTAGGTTGAAAAAAGTCCAAGTTCAACCCTTGTACATATAGTTACATAGTAGTAATAGGTTAAAAAAAAAAAAAAAGACTTGCACCATCACGTTCAAACCTCTCATAATCCTTATTTACCGCTGTTGATCCAAAAGAAAGGCAAAAAAAAAACAACCCTTATTTCAGCATTTTCGAATTCTGCTTTAAATGGGATGGGGGGGGGGGGACTTTTGCCCTTTATTGCCCTTGCCGTAAAAAATAAATACATCCCAGTTCTACTAATGAAGCGTCTCTAGTGTGTACAAATGTTAACTTTTCTAGCCTTTCTTCATAACCTAAAACTTTCCATTCCCCTAGTTTTGTAGCCCTTTGTTTTGCTCTTCCAGTCTCCATGGATGACCTCCTGTTCTTTGTACATTTCTGTCCCCTCTATGACACAGTTTTTGTTTTCTAGCATGTACAAATGCAACTTTTTTTTTTTTTTTGCCTCTCTCTTCATAACCAAGTTCCTCCAATCCCCTTATTAATTTTGTAGCCTTCCTATGCACTTTGTCTACTTCTATAATATCTTTTAAGAACTGGTGCCCAAAATTGTACTGCATATTCAAGCTGAGATCTTACTATTGTAAAGAAGTAAGATGATATCTTAATCCTGTGAATCAATACCCCATTTTATACATGCCAATAACGTACTGGCCCTTGCAGCTGCTGACTGGCATTGCACATTTTTGCCAAGTCTGTTGTCTACAATTATTCCTAAATCCTTTTCATTAGTAGTTTTTCTAGGGAGATGCCATTTAAAGTCTATGTAGTATTGTTATTATTTTTCCCATAATGCATAAATCTTCCTGCAAAGAAGAAACATCAAGGTTAGACTGTATTACCTTACCTAATTTTGTGTCATCAGCAAACACTGAGACATGCCTCACAACACAACTCGGGAGATCACATAATCTCCATAGCAGTAGACTTGGTTCAGGAATTCTTCCTTGGTTGTGTGACAGATTCATGAACCTCCCAAACATGGGTAGCAGGCACACAGGACCGCACCTCTATCTTTAGTGTATGATGTTGGGAAGGGGTTAAAATATGGAACCTGTAAAACAAGTAGGCCAAATTGTAAACTTTTTGTTTTTCCCCCAAAACAGGAAATTCTTCCAAAAAATAGCATATTGTCCAATGCATGGAACTGGGGAGTAAAAATTCTGCATGTTGACGGTAAGAACCTTTTGTTCTAATCCCAAATTTATAGTGTTCCCATCTCTGCTTCCCTCCAGCCATAGTAAAAACTGCTTTGTATGGAGCAGCACATAAAAAAAGAATATTTAACTACTTCTTGTTTCATTGAAGGCATTTAAAGTGCAAAGTTCTTGAAACAAGATCCGCTAAACAGAAAAGTACACAGCCAGTATGTTTCATAGATATCCATGTTATCCATGATTTGTGCTTTGATTAATTCCGCACATGCACCTGACTTCTTGCTTTCACTTAAACATACTTGCCCATGTGGCAGGCTTTCAGTGCCAGGGAATTGGTAGCATGCTTTTGTGTGCTAAATTTGATCCTTGTGTGCTGTCCTGCTTTTTTTTCTTCTGAATTCTGTTTTTTTGTTGTTTGTGTGTTTTTTAAAGCTGGTATGAGCACATTGTGACAGGTCTCCCTTGACTATTGTTTTTGGACGTTGTGTGGTTTGGGCTGGTTTGCTTCCCTCTCACCTGATACAACGTGTAGATAATGTTCTTCACATCTTCCCATCTTCTCCTTAAAACTATAATATAACTATATAATTTATTTATTTTAGTATTAATGTCAAGTTGTGCTACCACTATTTTTGTGTATCATCAACTTAGAGATAACCTATGCAGCTTCGCAAAGAGTCTTAGCAATCTTCCACCCACAAGAGCACTTAAAGCAGCTTAGTTTATCCAGTTGCTTACTTTAGGAGTTTGAAACATTGCAACTTTTTTTTTTTTTTTTTCTTCTTCTTTTGGTTTAGATGCAAAATATTATATAGACAAGAAGAAAAATGCATTGACTAAAGTCAAAAAAGCAGAACCATCTGTTAAAGCTGTGGTAAGTATTGACATACTATGTTGGTTACTTTCAATTGCTCCGTTAATAGCCTTACGTAGACCTTTATATGTTGTTTATAGTAGAACGTCATGTATAAAGGTACATTTTAATTATTTGCCATAAATTAGTAGTAGTTAACTTACAATTTCACCCATTATCATAATACCCCTTGTTTTTATATCTGCTCCTTCTTCAACCTCTTTCACACTATAGAACCCCAAACACATTGAATCAAGGTTTAATATTTATGTGCAACAAAGTTCATTAATGAAAACATTCTTTCCCTTTTGTTCTTTACATTTGCTTGCACTTCTGCTAGTACAATATATACTTTTGTGTCTGTGTGTTTATACTGCACATACCTACTGTAACCATCTTTTCATTACACTTTACCTTCTATGTATTTTTTTGCAATACAGCCCATATGTTATTCTCATCCCTCGCCCTCCTTTTCTTCTACCCAGATTAAACGGCCAGCTCGTCGTAAAGCGAAACGTAAGTTATTTGACTAGAAAAGTTTATATAATCTATAATATTACCTTTTTGTTTATTGTACTGCTTATTTTTTGTCCACGTCATTTCTCAAGGGAACGAATAATGGAAAATCATCTTTCTATTTCTCAGCACAGAAACTAAGAAGCCCATTCCTCAAAGTGGAAGATTGTAACAGGTACGGTGCTATTCTTGAAATGAAGAGAGGACCTTTTTAACTGCAGGCTTAGCAAATACTTATAGACTTCAGAAGCTAAAATAAACAAACCAAGAGCCAGCTGAAGGAGTGAGAGAAATGGAACATCCATAAGATTCCATGAAAAGCAACCAAAACAAGTTGCAACCAGCAATAGGCATTTTAGAAGCCATTGTGATTTGGCGCCTATGTTTTGTCATGGGCAGTTATAATGTGTCTCCGTTTATGTAACTGTTATTTAATTACATGTGTATTAAATATTTAACATAGGGCTTTATTCATAAGGGAGTTGAGAAGGCAGTTTCAAACTTAAGACCATATTTGTTCAACTTGGCTTCTTTGGTCCCAAGTTAGAAATTCCCTGCAATGCCCTTTCATAAAACTCACTGCCTTCAAATGGTGTAAACCAGCAATTAAATCAATCACATACTGTACTATTTATATATTCTATTGTTAATTGACCATTTTTTGAGTAGTAAAATGTCAAATTTTTTTTTTTTTTTTTTTTTATAAAAAGTATTTTGAATCAATCTAGTGGCTTCTGTAAACAATTGTCTGTTCATTAAATGTGTGGTGCAGTTAAATTGTGTTGAGACAAACTTATCTGCCTGATGCAATCATGCGTTCTGCAGGGACAAACCTGGTGAGTTTGCTCTCCTAGAGGAGCCTAATTGACCCTACATAATGCATAGTTAGATCTTTAAACTAAAAAAGTGAGATGTAGTCAAGATGAGCATTTCAATATTTAAAGCTCCCTAAATGTTTTGGCATTTAACAGTAAAGGAACATGTTGTGTTTTTAAAGAGTTTACTGTAAAATGCAGTACCATGATTATTTACCATCCTTTCTTTTTTTCTCCCCACAGCCAGTACAGACCCATTTATCTGGTGTTACCATATTTATGTTCATTCCGACCACACAAACCTTCCCTTGATAAAAAATCAGCTGCTGTTCCAAAGCCGACTGACACAAAGCAAAGGTTTGTTAAAATAGACACATTCCTGCTTCTGAGAAATATTGTGCCCCTAGTAGGAGGATAAACTGGCATGTGCTTTTTATACTACGTGTTGTAAAAATGTGATATACACAGCGCCTATTGTGTGAAATGAAAGTGAACCCTTTGCCAAATACATAAAAAAAAATTTAAAAAAAGGGAAACAATTATTATAAATGTATACAAACCCAGCGATACACTGATTGAGGATATTGACAATGAAATATCTCAGTGGATTGGACAGATGAGTCGCATTGAGAAAATAAGCTGCTAGTCTTTATGAGAAAACAGTGGGACAAGCCACTGTAAAGGTAAACAGAATGGGAAGGTGAGTAGACAGCGCTTGGCAGTTAAACAAAGTAAGTGTCAATCAATATAAAAAACCAAAGATAGTAAAATTAATATAAAATATATAAATTTAATAATATATAAAAACAAATGCAATATATAAATACATATAGAAAAAATATACACAAATGTAACAAAAAATGACAAATTGTTAAAAACAAGAAACAATGATATGTGCCTTTAAATACAAATGAACAGACACAGATACAAATGTAACCACAGGCAGAGTGTCAAATTACTCACTTGCTGATTAGGTAAGCAAAATACCATGAATAGTACATGGATACAAAAACGTCAGTAAGGAAGGAAGAATTTGGAACCTGGCCAGGTAACTTCACTTAACAGGAGGGACGCGTTTCGTTCGAGGAACTTCTTCAGCCTCTAAACAAACAGACCAGCATGCTGTTGTTGTACGTGTTGGTTTAACCATGCGCAGCAGACAGTCTAGTCCTATCTCATTTTTACATGGGATCACATACGTATACTCATACTCGCGCGCGCACACAGGCGTATGCTCATACTCACGCACACACGCGTATACTCATACTTGCACAGATCTCGCTGCTTGTCTGCTCCGTCTGAGAGGAGCAGGCATCAGTGGATAAAAGATGGGCACAGCTGGTCATCTGCTTCTTCTCCAGATGATCGGGCACATGTTCAATATGTGAAGAAGCGTTCAGGTCAGAAAGCAAACAGTTAATTGCTTTCCGACTTGAATGCTTCTACAGATATCGCACATGCGCCCCATCATCTGGAGAAGAAGAAGATGACCAGCTGTGCCCATCTTTTATCCACTGATGCCTGCTCCTCTCAGACGGAGCAGACAAGCGGTGAGAGCTGAACATGGACACTTATCATAACTGAGGGCTTGGTGTGCAAGTTGTGACACGTGTGCCATAGGTTTGTCTCCGCTGTTCTAGACCAAAGATCCCATGAAACACAACCAGCCAAATGGTTGGTTGAGCATCATGGGAACGGCAGTCCGCAACAGCTGGGGTTGAAAGATTAGTCAGACGGCTAACTTTAAAAATGGCAAACATTTGTGTATTCAATTGTTTGTGAGTTGTGTGTGTCTGATGTGCCTGGTGTCATATATATGTGTGTGTGCTGGATGTGTTACACAGTTGCTAGGTTTCACACTGTAATGTTGTCTGGCTCCCAACATTTTTTTTGTGAGGGTTCCTAGATGTGAACAAAACTTGTCAAGCCCAGTATTTTAAAGAAGACCTGTGCTTTGAATTATGAAAGTTTGTAAAAAAAAAAAAATATATATATTAAACTGAACAATATGCAAATTGTTTTTAAATTCTTGGATGGTATTTTTTGAGCTGAAATTACTCTCTTTAAATTTCAGTGTGAAAACTGTTGGAAATAATGCATATTGTAGATTAAAAGAGCAGAAGAAGCGGGGATATTGTGAATGCTGCCTTAAAAAGTATGATGACCTGGAATTGGTAAGAACTGGATCAACACATCTATGCTTTTCTTTTTTTTGTTTCTCCGCCACATACAAACTACTATACGCGTGTAGTGGATTCTATTATCATGATGAGTCAACAACTGGTTTAATGTTTAATGTGGGATCATCCATAACATGTCTAGTGACATGGGCCACAATTTGCACCTTCTCCTTTGGTAATCTGTACAATATAAATCACTGTAGAAAGCATGCAGCAGCATTTTGTTTGTAATATATATATATTTTTTTCAATTCCTTATTTCAGCATATTTTAGGTCAACAGCACAAGAGTTATTCAAAAGGCACGCACTATCAAGATGTGGATAAGCTTATTTCGTCTTTTGAATTTGATTTTGTAGATTGGTCAAAGTACAGAAATGATCCAAAAAGGTACATTTGTATTCTTCTACTTATACATTTTAATATAAAGAGGATGTCAAATAATACTTCATCACATAGTGATGCAACCCTTATGTAATTATGTGATGTATAATAATAATTTATATATATATATATTAATATAACATTTTATGGCTGGCCTCTTTCTTTCTAAACTCTAGTAGATACAGAGAAATCTGTTGTGTTGGCCATAATTGTAGATTTTTACCTCTACCTACAGCATACATGTATTTCTTGCTTCTGTAGATTGTAAGCCTGTTTGGTCACATTTTTTAACTTGTATGCTCTGGTTTTAAGTTGCATGTAATATGCTGGACAGTATGATATAGTGCATTATTAATAATAAAATTAGTGGTAAAGACATTTTTTTTTTTATTATCCTTTATGGTAATGGAAAAATATTGCATATAAACCTACAGTGTCCTGGAAAATAGAAACATTTCTTGTACATGGAACGGTCACTTTATAGTTTTGTTTCTAGATGAGCAACATTATTATATTATTTTTTTGTAACTACTTTCTCCACCCCTACAGCATGGGCATGTGGATCTCTGCCAAAGAGCTTAGACAGAAAGAACTGCAAACACAACACCTAAAGTTTATGCCACAGAAGAATATGGAAAACCTGGGCACTACTGTTGTGCAAGGCGCAGATCTGCGGGAGCCGTATGTTTGTGTTAACCTACCTCTGACAACATCTGTTTTTCATACAGAGCCAATGCCATCGTTTACATCTCCTGCTGGATTTATACAGAATGCCACTTGTGCAGCAAACTCTGTCTCATTACAACCTAGGAGTAATGACCCCGCACCAGTTTATCTGAATGCTGGATTTCCACCATCCATTGACTATGCAGATGAATTAACAATTGTATATAATGAAAATAACCCACAACCACATGAAGGATATGAAAATAATGATCAACACATACAGGTTCTGTGGGTACCTGATCCAAGTCCTATAATTCCTCGAGAATGTATCCCTGCATCTCTGGGACATGTGCCTGATGTAGAGGCTAAATCAGAATGCTCTCTTCTTTGCCCATCCATGTGTGTTAAAAACTCAAACTTACATGCTGCTCACTCATCAATTCTAGCTGCAAATGGTCTGCAACAGGACACAATCTCCAAGTCTAATGACGAACACACACCTCTTATAAAACAACCAACGGACACCTTCCAGCAGCTATCTGACTGTTCATCTTCTAGCAGGCTCCATAGAAAAGTAAAAACTTTAGGTAGGAAACCCAGAAGAAAAGACGAAGCAGGTTACACACTAGCCTATAAAGTGTCTGTTCCACAGGAAGCAGATCTATTAAGTTCACCCATGGACAACCTTACGACATTATTTGAATCCAGTGTGGAAGGTTCAGAATTCTTGGGCTTCTCTTCCAGGTCTAGAGACGGCTCCTGCCCAATGACAGATTATCAAGACCATTGCCAAGCAAAGGTGTTGTGGGGTCTCTTCTCGCATACAAGTTCCTCTGCCTCCACATTTGATGGGTTTTAATGTTTTTAGGTTACTTTTATTTGTATTATATTAAATTAAATTGTGCATTTTATTTTAATACTGGGCAAGGCCTATATTACTTCACAGCATGATAATACAAATATTCAATATAAGTATGCTCTTCACCATCTGTTTAATAGAGTTGAAACATGCCAGTGCTATGAAGATCCACTTACATGTAAGGAAACATTGGGTGAAGGTAAAATAGTTATAGTCGAACAAAAAGGCAGAATAAGAAAGCTACGTCATTAAATTTATATTTAGAACAAAAAATAGTAAAATGATCAGACTGCCAGGTCGTTACCAGAGCTTCCATTAGGACCTATGTCAGCAATGAGGCACCCGCTGCTATACTCCCCTAAATGCTCAGCCAATGGTCATCACCTAGTCCACATCTCTAGCACTCCAACTACTAGAAAATATTGCACTGATGTAGCTCCGCAGGGTTTTTGCCTTTCAGAGCATAATGGTAAGAATAGCACACAGCAGCTGGCTTTCATCTCCCCATCCCCTATGCTCTATATCCTGTTATTATAATACATACTGTAAATTGAATTTCCCCTTGTTTTAGCACCATTATGTTACCAACGACTGGTTTGTGTGGTGAGCTACTTTCCTCCCCTTGTTGACCTCCATAACAGAAGAGCGCCGCTGTGCAATGGTAAAGTGTGCAAAGTTGGGAGTCGCAGTGCTGGCTGTGCTCTTAGGATGATGTTATGTGACTGTCGGGAAGCAGCCTGGTGTCCACTACAGTGAGGCTTGACTGCTACCATTCAGGGAGCAATGAAGGAACATCCAGCATTGGGCAGCAGAGGCAGTTGTGCTGTGCCCCTTTGAAAATCTGGGCTCAGCATTGCTCTCCCTTTTGCCCTGCTTTAAATTACACCGCAATAAGGGGAAAGCCTTGTTGTATCCAAGGTACATCTGGTATCTGAGTCCCTTCCTGGCAAGAGCATAAACTAACCTGACATTGACCATTTGAAGATTAGAGGCATGTATGATTTACAGAGACATAAAATCCCACACCAAAGAGTATATTTGCAGTGAATACTCTATTATATCTTTGTAGAGAAACGTCTTGTACAGAAGCCTTGTTTGTAAGCTACCACACAAGCAGGATACTCATGGCAGATCTGAACCCTTTATATAACTAGGATGACCACATCACTGTCTTATTTATGTACCCTTATAATGGATGTATACGCCAGAAGTGGAATTAGGCAAATATAGACCAGTCTTTTTTTTTTTTTTTTTTAGCTTATGGCATTCCCAAAATGCCATTTCCATCACTCTGGATGCCGGTATTAATGTTCCACTTCCTCATTTTGCTTTCTAGATTTGTTTCTTTCTACTGCCAATACTTGGTCACTGGTAAATTAATACATTCGAATTCCATGCAATACTAAACATGCCAGCAGGTGGAGCACTGGGCTAGAATGTGAATTTATTTCCCCCTCTAACAAATAAACCGTTCTTCCACTTGTTAGGCATTGCACACACCACTCTTAATTTCCTTTTCACCAGACTGTTACATTTTGTAAATTGAACTTTTTTAGAACAATTGTCATAAAGGCCAATTTTTCAAAAATGAAGGGATTCAGACTTAAAATATGTGTAATTAATTTCTCTCCAGTATAATCTTCCATCATTTAAAATGTATCTTGCGGTAGTATGTTTACGACTGTTGTGCTCTCTTTAGTAACAAAGAAAATAACTCAAACACGTTTGATGCATCACCATTACAACACCACTGTCCATGTACTAGAAGAGCATGACCAATCAGTAGCCACCATCTCCCTATATAAATTCTACCCAACATTCCATTTCCTCTGTCTTTGCTGCTCACCCAAAGATATGTATTTTTACTTTATTCTTTTAAATACATCATGTGATGATACACATGTTCTGATGCATGGATACACATCAGAAATATTTAATGAACCTCTTCATGCATTAGGATGTAGGATGGCATAACATTGTGCATTGTGCTATGCTGCAGATACCGCGACCGGGGCATAGCCTTTGACAGATGAGACCACTTTCGGTTGCATCAGTGACAGGCTAAGTAAAACATGTCTTTAAAGTGAGCGGTACTTTCATTTAGCAAAAGTGCTCTGTGCCCATGGATGTCCACGGGTTTTTTCCGGGGGGGGGGGGGGGGGGGCGATATCAAAGCTGGAATGGACTCATGGCGTGCAACATGCTGCTCCAATATGGCTGCTGTCCTCTTGTGGGAAGAGCGTTGGAAGTGGAAAAAAAACGTCACTTCTGTTTCTTTGATGTTGGTGTTAGACTACCCCTAGAGGCAGTCAGCAATATTGCAATGAAAAAAAAAAGTTTAATTAGCTAAACATCTCGAGTTATAGGGTTACAGTTAAATTAGGATTAGCTTAAGGGTTAAGGTTACAATTAAATTAAAGGGACACTACAACTTACAAAAAATGTAAGTAGATAACCTGGTCATTGAAAACAAAAACATAAATAAATCATACGCCACTTTTTTTTATATGATTGAATTAATTGCACATAAAAGGAAAAATAAAGTTAGGTCTTTATCTCCTGGCTCCATTTTGTGAATATTTCCCATGATGCAATATCATTCAAAATCTTCCAGCCAGCCTCACTTTACAACTGTTGCCAAAGCCTAGCATGATGATGTCATAACGTACTCCCCTGCTCTCTTATTGGTTCCTGTGTATCATAGTGGGCAGGACTAGGTGGCTGTGTACACTTTGTTTTACCTGCCTTCCAACACAAACAGAGGAGATTAACATGATCAAACAGGATCTTAACTCTGCCCCATTGTAATGCAATAGGTACATTACCCTCCCATTCAATGCAAGTCTGTGGTCAGAATTCTGACTAATAGACTGCATTCTGTGTCCCCAGCCCCAAAGAAAGATACTAGTGCTGTAAAGTCACTGGGGGTGGTACCCAAAAACACTATCTTTCACTAAATGGCGCCGCCTAGTCACTCTTGTTTAGTTTCATGTTTTATTAAATACAGTCGCATAACAAAAACATATGACATATCTGAAATAAACAATGCAAAATAAAAAAATAAAACATACAATGGGTTACCTTAGAACAAGAGGGAACACAAATACCAATAACAGTTCTCTTATGGGTTGTAATATTGGAATATGCTCTCACATCCAATGGTAGGCACATCCTTACAAGCTCTTAAGTATATAAATAAGGTACATAAGTGGACTACTTATCCTTCACCTCTCGTCTGTTTTAATCCAGATTTCGTACCTGGTATGGAACAAATGGGGCCACTACACCTGTTTTTAAAAATCCCGCAGACAATATCAGGCTTGATGATAGGACAGGAGGTCGTGACATGGGAAGTATTACAGCAGCTAACTGACCACTCTGAATGCCTTATGTGTAGCTAAAACACTTTATAAATTCTATTCAAGACAAACTAAATATAAGTAGAAATACTACAAAGTTTGAAGATTTATGTACAAGAGATCTAATAGTGAATAAGAAAATATCTCTGATTCCTAGTATGCTAAATTAATTTAATGAGAGTTACCTTTCTAAACAAAGGTGTGGAATAGAGAACTGCCTAGTCCGATGACAGACAAATAGTGGTATAAAACACATATTGGATACTATGACCCATTGCTCAATTAGCAATAAAACTCAGGAGGCTAATTTTACGTTAGTATCTAGATAGTATCGTACCCCAGGAACATCAAACATATGTTGGAGCAGTAACTGGGAATTAGGCACATACCTACACATATGGTGGGGATGTCCAATATTAAAAACATACTGGGTTTGGGTGATCCAAATTATTAAAGATATCACAGAAGTAGATCTCGAAGGAAATTCGGCAGTTTTACTACATCATACAGATATCTCAATAAAGAAGTATACGAAGGGGACAGTTATACATTTATCAAACCCCTAATACCAATATTATGGAAGCAACAAATGGCCCCCACCCCTGTGACACAATGTAAAAGAAAAGTAGATGAAATAAGACAAATAGAATTAGAATTCATTCTAACATAATTCTAAAAATATGGTTTTATTGGACAGATTACATGACCAAAGACCAAATAAATCAATAGTTAGAGTGGATAGAATATGCTATGTAGGTAGTAATGGGGGAGGGGAGAAGGAGGCAGTAGAGAATTAGTAATCATTTAAAATTGTAAAACAAATATTTGTGTGTTTGGCTTGGGGGGGATGGAAATCAAAGCTAGAAAGGTGTATTAAACTTATGGGAATTATTGAATATTGCGAAATATAAAACATAAATTTAAAATTGTTATTGGTTTTTCTTTGTCTTTTAAAAAATCTTGCAAAAATGAAAGAGTTTAAAGAATACATGCCTAAATTGCAAAATACTTGAAAAGTGATCAATGCTCTTTGCTTCCTGGAAGTTGCATTGATTAAGTATCTAATGCAGCTCTCAATCGATGGCAAGGTAAGCTTACCAATGCATGTTTATAAGGGCAAGCCCACTTACTCAGCGACTCCAAGAGAAACATCACAGTCTGTAAAATATTGACTGCAGCCAAACCGGTGTCTTTGTAGCTGATGAAGGACAACTCTCAGAATTCTCAGCCAGTCTGTAATCCAACACAACTAGTAACCTTGTACTTTAGAAACTGCAAAATGTTAGTTTTTAAGGTGACCACATTTCCTTAATGCCATCTGGGGGACACTTATTTTGCCAAATAAACTTAAGTGAGGTGGTGAGAGCAGTGTTTTGAAACACTAAGGAGGGAGTATTGGTGACATTTTTTTACGCTGGCATTTGCCCTGTTTGGCTGAATTTTTAAACCTTCTTCCCATCCATTGTTTAGACAATATATCACGGATAGAGCAGGTGAGACATATTACTCTATATACAGACATTCTTATAATTCTTAAATGTATTGTTTAAAGATAAACTATTGTGAAATATTTTTAATATTCTATTCCATTTATAAGAATTGCTGAACAAATTATCTATTGATCTATATATTTTATTACATATATCAAAGGCGATTCCTCCCTGTTTTCATCTGAAGTACCATCCTAAGGATCTTCCATTTTTTTTTAGAAAACAAAAAGGGGTAGTTATTTTTACTAAAACTTAACAGACAGTTGTTGATTGTAAAATATTCCACCTTGCGGATCTTTTCAACTCCATTGGCATTTTTCTTTTAGTAAATGAGATGAGACATATGCCAGTGTCGAAAATAGATGTAAAGGAAACAAAATCCCAATTCTTTAGCTTTTTAAATGGCATGTTATTATTATTTATGTCTGGTTACACGAAGATACAACAAAAGCCATTCATAGTAGGAGATTGATAGAGCAAATATTTACTTAACCAAAAACTCTAATGTAAAGTACTATACATTAAAGGGAGATACCCTGAATGTGAGGGCAACAAAGAGGGGAAATATTTTCCAGTTTCCCAACAGGCATCAATACAAATCCTAGACCTTCACCTCCCTCTACATAATACAAGTTAGAACATTAAACTAAAAACAGAAGTTATAGGGGTGTAAATGCTGCAGGAAACCTGTACCTGACAACTTTCTTCATTTGGCTCCTGGAATGAAAAGGGACCGAGCTAAAAAGGGTCCATGGTATGTGACATGACCTCGGGAAATTGAGCTCCAGCAGTCCTGATTTTTGGAGGCAATCCCACTGTTCAGCCGAGCTCAACCTTTGTTAGTATGGCCCATGCACTTGAAACATTGCTAAGCTAATTGGCCGGAAGTTCGGAAAGATTCTGGTACATCAAGGTCATAGCGGCCAACATGGAGAATACTTTCGAGACCAAAATACAGCGAACCAAGGAGCAGTGACAGGAATCTAAATTCATAGTCAAGCTGTCTGGGGGTCTAACATGGCACTGACAAGCTGTTTGTGGCACATATATCACTGTGAGCTGTTTGGGGACAGAGATTACACTGACAAGCTGTTATGCCATAAAAGGAAATGATCTTGTTTGTACCACTATAATGATTAGGAAAACTGGATATGGGAGGGGCACCACTGCTAAAGACTTTACCCAAGGCCGTATAGAGCATGATAGCAGCCCTGAATATAGGAAACATAAAGTCTGTGGCTGGTAGATGGATATGTATTCTTAATGTATTTAAAGGTTAAGCACAATATAATCCACAGATTTGTGTAAAAGGACTGTTGGAGGTTGTTTTTATTTGAATGGTGTACTTTAAATATAGAATTTAACCTAGAATAAAAACATTATTAAGGAAACAGAATGACATCATTGTAACCTCTAGAATTTATATTAAAATATAATATGTCTGTCCCTTGTATTCAAAAGTTTTCAATCATATTAATGTCACTGGATACTTGCAGGTGCAATCCCTGTTCATTGGATTGTGATCAATTAATGTTATGATGAAACTAATCCCTTTCTGTGTAACTCATATTACATTTCATTGTTGTGTTGGTTTAGATAAATAAAACTACTGGGAAGGATTAGCAGAAATGTTCTCTTTCTGTTTGCTCTGCTGTACAACTAGACTGAACGGGAGATGAATACAACTTTTTTTTTGGGGAAATGATCAAACCAATCATGAAATTGAACATGGTTTAACCAGAAAAAAAAAAACCCTGTATTGTAAACCTTATTTAATTAGAGTCTTTTGTAAATAGACAAATAGCTACAATATTTCATTACATTCATTTAATTCCTAACTTTAGATTCTGAGAATCGTTTTATCTCACTTTAGAGGTAACTATTAGACTACGCTCATATCCAAATTCAATAAATGTAGCTTTTGATTAATTAGTAAACCATCTCTGGTATATCAATAGTGCTCTCTGTATAAATAGCTTCTAACTATATAAATCACACCATAAAAATGCACTCATTTGTACAAGAAAAAGGAAATACTGCTCAATTTAACCCCTTAGTGACAAGACTTTTTAGCCTCGCTTTTCCTTTGTTGACAATGGCTGAGGTGTTTTTTGTTTAACTGTAAATTTTTTCCCTCTCATTTAGCGTACCCACACAAATTATAAATTGTCTTTTTCGGCATAAGTAGGGCTTTAATTTGATGCCATTATTTTGATCACACCATATCATTTTATGTAAAGAAAAAAAAATACGGTGAAAAAAATGAAAAAACTTTTTTTCTGACTTTTATTTGAAAAATCATATATTCATCCACAAAAGCAAACATAAAAACCCTGCTAAATATATTCTAACATGTGTCCTGAATTTAGAAATACACAATGTTTTTATGTTTTGATGCTTTTTAATTCAGGTTACAGGGCAATACGTTTAAGTAGTGCAATGCTATTTCAAAACCAGTTTGACCATGCTTCCTGAGGCCGAAGATCTGGAGCTAAATTAAAAAAACATTTTTAATGTGGCTGACTGCCTGAACTTGCGAGGCATGTCAGCAACTTTTACACCGCCAACGGTTTTAATGGCACTGTACCTTTAAAAACGTCATTTTAAATAGCTCTCCGGAGCAATCAGGCGGTGTTTGCAGTATTGTACAATGCCTCTCTACCGGAGGCACTGTAGCAATACCCCAGTGCATTGAAAGTGACTAAAAAGGTCACTTTCAGAGCTCTTTTCACTGCTAGAGGTTTTAAAGGCAGTGTGCCTTTATTACAGGCAGTGTGTCTTTAAAATCGTCATTTTAAATCACTCTCCAGAGTGATTGGGCAGTGCTCACAGCGTGGCAGTGTGCCTTTAAAACCAGTGTGCCTTTAAAACCGGCATTTAAATTGCTCTCCCGAGCGATCGAAATGCGGGTGGCGTTTTTTTTTGTACCGCACAATGCTTCCACGGGGATGTGTCAATACCGAAAAATCACTGAAAGCGAAAAAACACTCTTTCAGTGCTTGTTTCAGAGCAGGACGTGTCAGGCATGTCCTTTGTCGTTAATGGAGTTTGTCCCACGACACGTCCATTGTCAGGAAGAGGTTAAACGGATCCACTTTACACTTTATCATTATGTTCGGCATACACCTTCCAAAGTAGATACTGGTTCTCACTCACTTCTTTGTGTAGATTCTCAAGCACAATTTTTTACGGGGACATTGAAAGATAAAAGTTATGGCCTTCCAGAACAGATTTCTATTAACCAGGCCTGTAGTGAGACCAAAACCTAAATTGCAAATCCCTGAAAGAAATGCTCTTTAGCAGCCATTTTGTATCCCTGCTTGCAGTTTATAGGTCATGGTGTTATGTACTTCAAATCTTACTCGACCATAAAACTATATATTGTCCTATATATCAGAGGATTTCCAAGTTTACAGCTGTACAGCCAAGGGAAAAACTCTTCATGTGCATGCTCCTCTCTCCCATACTTGTCAGCATTCTTTCCTGGGGTTCCAGGACAAAAGGTGGGAGGAGCCAAAAGTTGTCAAAGTTCCATGACGACATGTGACGTCATGCGGCACTGCCCGACCCTGCACATTGAGCTCCAGGCTTCCCAGCGCATGGAGCTCTTTTAGAAACACATAGGCTGTGTGTTGTCTATCAGACATGCTCAGTTTAAGCACAATGCCATCTATGCACTGTGCTTTGGCAATCCAGGAAAGTTGGCTACAATGCTTTCCTGCGCGATATATGTAAGCCAGTTATCATTTCAGACACTTTGTTATTTTTCGCCAGACTCCAGACAAACTAGATAATTAAGTGGAAGGTTCAGTAGAAGCTGCAAATTTCATGCTTGGGAATAAATTAAACATAATGCAACAATTACAGTTGTCAACAAGCTGGTATTTTACCGGCACAGCTGGTAATTCAGCTTTTGGTGCTGGTGCCATTAATGCAAAGGCCTGTATTTCTTTTTGCAGCAGGAAGGAGCTGGGAGCCTATACAACATCTGACCCTGTGTGTGACTGTCCCAGCAGTCAGGAGGTGAAGGGAGGTGTCATCAGTGGGGATGTAGTCTTCAAGGCAGCGTTGACTGAGGTCTGAGGCTGTCACACAAACGATCACACCTGCAGCTCCCAGGTATTTCAACCATGAGAGAGAGTTTCCTAGTGTCTACTGCTATATGATAGACCCCGTTGTTAGATAAACACAAAAGCTGCTGTATTTGCAAACTCCTGTTTTTCAGTATTTGTCCTAATATGCACAGATTGGCAGAGGTTACACAGAATTCACATTTATTCTGAATCACAGCAGCTCTGGCTTCCGATCCTCTGATCCATGTGTATCTTGGCTCTATGTGAACCTCTGGAAGGACCTCTTCTCCTTTGTCCTCTTTTGCCAACATATGATCATGTATTTTAGAAAGTGAAGAATGTGCAGCTCTCCGGATCCTTGCCATAAATTCCAGTCACTCGAATCAACAAGACCAGGGACTGAATGAGACTGTAGAGTCCAATGACAAAATATTCTGGCACCCCAACAGTATTGACTTCATTACCCATGATACTCAGCCAGTTGTTACATTCCAAGTCATGAAATAGTTATAAAATATTTTTTGTGAGAAGCAGTAAATGCTTCTCAAACTCAGTCACACACACACTCAATCACAATCATACAGCCAGCACACACTCATTCACACAAACTCAGCCTGCACACACTCACTCACAGACACACCAGCGAATATTTTTTATGACCATCAAGAGAGGACTGAGATCCGCATAACAAACACCAGGGCTGCGGGAGACAGTTTTTTTATGTACACACAGACAGACTGACATGTCCTGCTCCCTCCCTACCTGTCAGGGAACCTGCATGGAGAAGGAGAGGCTCAGAATCTTCAGAGTGGATTCACAGACCACGTTGTGTTTGAGGATAGATAATAATGTTTGGGTATAGATAGATCTGGCCCTGCCAAGCTATTAGGGGACAATGATAGCAGTGATTAGCTGTTTGGGGACACTGATGGTAGTGATAAGCTGTCTGGTCACAAATATGGCACTAATAAGATATTTGGGAACAATGATGGTTGAGATAGGGTGTTTGAGAACAATGATGGCCGTGAGTGTGTGTGTGTGTATCTGATTAGCATATGAATGTGTTTATATGTTCTAGTGCATCTGGTCAGATTTCTCCTAAATGTGAACACTAACACGTATATACACACTCATATGCTGATCAAACACACACACTAGCACATCCATACACACTTATTCTGCTAGCAGTGGGGGCGGAGCGTTCTTCTTCACAAAGTTAATAGTGTGCGATCCATGAGTAGCGCAGAACCACGCGCGAAGAGCAAAGAAAAAAATATATACTAGCAAGGAAGGTGGCATACCGCCCCTTAAAGTGCCGATGTCAAATGCTAGTGTGACAGGGGGCTTAACACAGGCAGCTTTAAGCTCCCCTGTCACCTCGAAGGCAATTAGGAGAGTTAGGCAGCGCAAGGCACCAGCAAGTCGAGGTCTTAGGCGACCACCTTAACTTGACTAATTAGAGAGCCACCTCTGAGGGGAGAGAACTGCAGAGGGGGAGAGAACAGAAGAGGGGGGAGAGAACAGAGATGGGGAGAAGGGGGAGAGAACAGAGATGGGGAGAAGGGGGAGAGAACAGAGGAGGGGGAAGAAAACAGAGATGGGAAGGAGAGGGAGAAAACCGAGATGGGGAGGAGGGGGAGAGAACAGAGATGGGGAGAAGGGGGAGAGAACAGAGGAGGATGTAGAAAACAGACATGGGGAGGAGTTGGGAGAACAGAAATGAGGAGAAAGGGGAGAGAACAGAAATGGGGGGGGGGGGAGTGGGACAGATTAGGGAAGAGGGAAAGAGATATGGGAGGGGAAGGAGATATGGGGAAGAAGAGATAAGAGATATGGGGAGAGGGAAATACATATGGGGAGGGGAAGGAGAGATAAGAGATGTGGGGAGAGGGAAAGAGAAATGGGTAGGGGAAGGAGAGGTAAAGAGATATGGGGAAGGAAAGATAAGAGATATGGGGAGAGGGCAAGAGATATGAGAAGGGGAAGGAGAGGGAAAGGGATATGAGGAGCGGAAGGAGAGATGAGAGATATGGGGAGAGGGAAAGAGATATGGGTAGGGGAAGGATAGATAAGATATATGGGGAGAGTGAAATGGATATGGGGTGAGGGAGGGGAAGGAGAGATAACAGATATGGGAAGGGAGAAAGAGATAACAACAGATTTGGGGAGGAGGGGAGAGAACAGATATGGGGGGAGGATGAGAGACATATATGGGAAGAGAGAGAGAGACATAAAATGGGGGGGATTGGAGAGAGACAGACATGGCAAGGAAGAGGAAATAGACAAACATGGGAACGTAGAGAGCCATACATGGAGGGAGAGGAAAGAGAAAGAGGTAGAGAGGGGGCAGGCACCACAGGGCATCTGAACACTTAAGGCCAGCCCTGCCTCTACCTTGCATATAGCTGAATTCTACAGAAGTAAATTGGAGGACTTTGGCAATAGCCAAAATAGCCGAAGTCCCCCCGAAGTGTAATAAAATAAAAGTCAGTAAAAATATTAACAATAAAAAAATTTACATTAATTAAATACATACAAATAAACTAAATGAACATAAAATAATATAAAATTATTTTCTATATACATTTTTAAATGCTTACATTACATTAATATATCATAACTGTAAATGAATATTTTTGTGTTTAAAATATGTTTACTTGACACTTTACTCTAAAATCTGGAGTATTGATATGTGCACATTTTGTGTATATTTCCTGAATTCTGAGCTTGTTAGGGTTTTATTGGGGTATATTGGGTACCTTCATAGAGACTGCTACCAATTTCAGTTTCCGAACAGCCCAAACAGTCAATTTGGTTCTGAAATCAAGAGCAGCCGGAATTTCGGAGATTTCTGAAATTTGGCTACCTTGCCCAATCCAAATCCATTTTGTTCCGGATTGGTCTATATTTGGTAAGCCCTTTCATTTTTTTTTAGTATATCGCAGTCTCATGAGTAATTGTTTAATAAGTTGTTATATTATGGACTATGTTTACCTGGTTTGAAGATGATATACCTGCTGATATTGATGCTAGAAGCATCTTTGGTAGAATTTTACCCGTTTCCCTAATCTTATTAAATTTAAGCATCATATATATTGTACAATACCTTCTTTCAACATCTTATAGAATTTGTAAACCCATCTGGTTCTGGTGCTTTACTCAATGTTTTTTTTATTAAACATACAATAATTCTTATAAGGAATATTTAAATCTTGGCATTGCTCTAATGCAGGGGTGTCCAGCATGCGGACATCAAGGTGCGGCCTATGTAAGAGCTGCAGCTGTAACTGCACCTGAAACCGCATGTGTATGTAGAAGCAACTTCGGGGGAACTAAGTTCTCTGACAGAAAGCTGCAGATCATGTAGTTCTACCCTGCGTGTGACGTCATGCGCACGGGTGAGAGAGAGGGAAGATTAAAAAAAAAATCTACTAGCGTTGAGTAGCAGCCGAATCAGGAGTCCACAGCCCGGGTAAAAAATTTAATAAATAAATAATAATCTGTGTGTCTATGTATGCCTGTTTGTGTGTATGTGAGTGTAAGTGTGACTGTGTGTGTGTGTAAGTGACTCTGTGATTGAGTGTATGTGTAAGTGTCCCCTCGTGGACTGGAAACATCAGATGGAGTGTGCTGCACTTAGCTGTTGAGGCTTGTTAATCATGGGTTGAAAGAAAAATAGTGAGCGCTCCTCCGTTGGTGAAAAATTGAATAGTTTAATAAAGTGGATCCAATAAAAGAGAACAGAAACACAGCAACAAGTGGGGTGAGGAAAAAGGTAAGGTCACCTTAGGCATTTCGCGTGATAACACACTTAATCATGTGGCTCTCTGTGTTTGTGTGTGTAGGTGTGACTGTCTGTGTGTAAGTGTGACAGTGTGTTTGTGTGGCTGTGTGTAATTGTGACTCTGTGTGTGTGTGTGTGTATGTGTAAGTGTGACTCTTTGCATGTGTGTAAGTGTGACTCTGTGTGTGTGTAAGAGTGACAATGTGTGTAAGTGTGACTTACAGATTATTAACACACATAAAATAAAAGTTGACCTATTTAAAATAATACATCACAATTAAACAATAATATATCCACAAAAAATTGAGAAATGAAAAAAATAATAATTAGAAATGCATAAAAACAATAATTAAAAGTCCAATTTAATTTATATAAAATACTTATTTAAAGAGGGGGAAAAAGATAATTGCTTCAGATAAATCATATCCTTAAATATGTGTTTGTGTTAGTCTGACTCGGTGTCTGTTTGTGTGTCTATGTGTGTGGATTGCATATGTGTGGATTGTAATGCTGTTGAGTTTGTGATACACTCACACATGAATATTATATATATATATATATATATATATATATATGTATAATTTTTTCTCAATGAAAAATGAATGCGGCCCATGTCGAAGTTCATTTTTGGTGAAGTGGCCCTCTGCAAAAAAAAAAACTTGGAAACTCCTGCTCTAATGAAATATTATGGATTATAAAAAATATTTTTTAAATATTCATTGACATGCTTTTTTGTTACTTAGAGTAAAATTTAGAGTAAAATTATTAAAGTTGTTACCAATTTGTTCTGGACTAATATATAATTTCTCTGTAGATGCTATTTTAAAAACATGTGATTTGCTGCTCGACGACAGTTTATTTGCTCTGTTACTCTTGTAATACCCTTTTTGTTTTAGTGCATTAGGAGTTTTTTTCCCATCAAAACATCATTAATCTTACTCTGCAATTGTGTTATTTTTAAAGTATTTACTAGTATGGGGAGATCTAATTTTACTACAAAGGCTCTTCTATACTTTTTGTGCTGTTTGGCAACAATTGTGAGTGACTCTGATTCCAATTCGGAGCACACAAACCCCGAGGGTTACGTCACATCCGGTGACTGTGTTTCCCTCCTCCGTGCAAGAGGGAACACTACACGGAGACGTCCGGCGGGGGACACTGAGCCGCAGCCAGGAGGTAAGTGATGGGGAAGGGGGGGGAGGAATAATGAGCAGGGTAATGGCACAATATTACAGGCCTCTGACTGGCACAATATTACTGGGCTCTGACTGGCACAATATTACTGGGCTCTGCAAGGCACAATATTACTGGGCTCTGACTGGCACAATATTACTGGTATCTGACTGGCACAATATTACTGGTATCTGACTGGCACAATATTACTGGGCTCTGACAGGCACAATATTACTGGGCTCTGACAGGCACAATATTACTGGGCTCTGACTGGCACAATGTTACTGGTATCTGACTGGCACAATAGAGAGAGAGAGATGTCTGTATGTATAGATATGTATTGTTTTAGACTTGTACAATTGTCACCTCGTGGGGCTCCTGTGTGTTGTATAATTAATGGCGGTCCCATGTGTGCATAATTATGGGGCACTTGTGTGTGGCATATTTATTGAGCCCCATGTATGGCATACTTAAGGGACTTTTGTGTGGCATAATTATGGGGCACCTGTGTGTGAGTGGCGTAATTATGGGGACTCTTTTGTGTGGCATAATTATGGGGCACCTGTGTGTGTGGCATAATTAATTGGGCAGAGGTGTGGCATAATTTATGGGGCTCTGGTGTGGCATAATTTATGGGGCTCTGGTGTGGCATAATTTATGGGGCTCTGGTGTGGCATAATTTATGGGGCTCCGGTGTGTGGCATAGTTACGGGGCTCCTGTGTGTGGCATAGTTATGGGGCTCCTGTGTGTGGCATAGTTAATAGGCCATCTAACTGGCATTACTAAGGAATCTGTTTGGCATTGTATTGGAGGAACTCCAGGGGGTGACACCATGAGTTTCCGCACCGGGTGACACCAACCCTAGTGACGCCCCTGCCTGGGTGTACAGCACATATGTTGGTAACTACATTTGGTTTGGGGAACCTGGTCTGGGGAATTCATGTGGTGATGTGCTTTAAGAGGGCCACATGGCAATCTTACCCCAGTGGCACCATGGTTTCTATTCACACGACTGCCTAGCGCACTCACATATGTAAAGGTACACGTTCATACAGATAGTGGACAATGGCGCATGACAATCAATGTTGCCATCCACACTTCAGACCTCAAACAGTACCGTGATTCGCGTGGCATGATGGTACATATAACCTAACAACTGTTCACGGTAAACAATAACCAACGCATGACATCACTGGAGCTTTCATGACAGTGTGTTAAATAATATATGTTTATCTATAGATACATACTTACACGTGGCAATTACCTGACTTTTATTGGGGTTACTAAGTGGCGTATGGGATACATGTGTTGGTTTTAATTCTACTATCTTTTTTATATGCAATATATACTTATATTACGTATTATATGTGATATATGTACATTTCTTTATGTATTAATTTACATTGTTTTTACATGTCATAAGTATTATATATATATATATATATATATATATATACATTTATTAATATGTATTTATTTGTGTTTATTTTATTATTAAGATATATGGTAATTGTATATAAATATATATAAAAAATTGATTATGTTATTTTGTATTTTATTACATTACATGTACATTACTATAATATATAACATATGTATTTATATTTATTTTATATTTGGTTTATTAAACTGTTTTATTATTTTATTATTTTCTATGGGAATTCAGCTATTTTTTAAGCAAATAATGGGGAGTTCCAATCTACTTACCCCTCATTGAAAATAATGGGGACTTCGAGGCTACCATTTTGGCTTGGCCGTAATCCAAACTAATTAGACCACAGAAATGTAATTTTGGTGATCTCTGAATAGCACGATTTAAAGGACCATTCGGATCACTAGAGGGACCGAAATTATTGTGGAATTTGGAACTTCTTTATGAATCACCTGAATCAAACCGAAAATATAAAGAGTAACTCTGAGGCACAATAAGAAACCCATTCCACTGATTACCTTGATTCCTCCACTTTTAGAACTTATACTCAGGATGTACAGTGTTTATTCAGTGGTGACCCAGACACTTGACAATGAAAATCAGTACTGCAGGACTGTGGTGCCAAATTGGGACTGTCTGGCTTGAAGCAGGACTGTTGTGGGTCATTCTCATCATCTAGGGTTTATCCAGATGGCTATTTCTAATATACCAGACACTACATAAACAACACTCTACCACCCACCCCCATTTCTAGTATTTCCTTTATTTTATTCCCTGGGCAGAGATCTGGACACTTGGCAGTCCGACATTCTATAATTATGGGGTATTGGTAGATTATCAGGCTGCAGCACATTAACCAATAAAATCTTACCAGTTAGTATTTCGAGACCCCTGATTGTCAGCCTGTAGGTACCACTTATAGTGGAAGAAAATATGCAAGTTAACCGTGTAAGTGACATGGGAATAAAAGTGTTGACGTAATATTGAAACCAAAAAATGTGCAATACACACCCAAATACATAAATATACATTTGAAAACACATATCTTCCAGCTCTGGAATCTGTTGCAATCTAAATGTAGATATTGAATTGTTGTGGTGTGTATGTGTGCCTTCAGATGTGGTAATTAGCTATGCCTAACTGGTGCATTGGGTATCTCTTTTAGCAGCAGAAAGGCCATCAATGTACCAAACTACATTTCCCAGTGTGCAAGAGATGCCTGGAAGAAGGCTGGCTCTGCAGGCAGGTCTATTGATGTGCCTAAGGATGTGGCTCTGCATGTGGATGAGGAAACCTGGGAGGTGCTTGAGTCCTCTCATCCTCAACAAACCACCCAATGCAGTAAAAGCACAAGAACCCTAATGGAAACCAGTACAATACAATGCTGCAGTGAGGAGAGCACAGCCTGTGTGACTATCACAGGGACCTATTAGGAGCCACAAGCCATCAGCATGCAAGCATCTCTCTGATGGTGAAGATCCGATGCTTGGATTTATTATCAGCCATGCAGATCTCACAGGGTTTGGCTTCATGGATCTATTGCGTGATGGGCTCCATGTATCTTCTCTGTGGTACTAGCTCCCTGGCAGGTAAGCAACACCCAAGTGACATCTGCCCCTGCCTTGCCTTACAGTGGGGCAGGCTGCATTGCTGTAATTTGCAGACCAGAGAGAATATATCTTAGCATAGGGGCAGCTAACCTTTGGCACGCCAGCTAGTCCGGACTGCAACTCCCATGATGCTCAGCCAGTTTTCTACAGCATTCTATTTTTATTTTGCTGGCTGAGCATTACGGTAGCTGGAGTTCGTTTAAGCTGGAGTCCAAAAAGGTTAGCACACTCCCGTATGATGAGAGAAGCTCTGCCTGGATCAACTGCATGAACTGGACCATCTCCGGTGAATAGCGCTGGGCTCTGACCTACTACTATCCGGGTCATGCTTGGTGCATGTGGCCATCATCGTGAGGCTGGCTATGGCCATTCACTGACTGACAGTATCGATGGCCAGGGACAGTGTCGTTTAATACACGGCTAATTAAAGGAGTATCCTGCGGGGGCCCGCCTGCCAGCTGCCTTTATTATTATTTACCTTCCTGCCCTCCTCCTGATCATCTGCTTCACAATTGTTTAGTAGCAGCCATATAACAGGTCGTTTTTCTAGTAATGTGTGTGTGTGTGTGTGTGTGTGTATATATGTGTGTGTATATATATGTGTGTGTGTGTGTGTGTGTGTGTGTATATATGTGTATGTGTGTGTGTGTGTGTGTGTGTGTATATGTGTGTGTGTGTGTGTGTGTGTGTGTGTGTATATATGTGTGTGTGTGTGTATATATGTGTGTGTGTGTATATAAATGTGTGTGTGTGTGTATATAAATGTGTGTGTGTGTGTATATGTGTGTGTGTATATATGTGTGTGTGTGTGTGTGTATATGTGTGTGTGTATATAAATGTGTGTGTGTGTATATGTGTGTGTGTGTGTGTGTGTGTGTATATATGTGTGTGTGTGTATATGTGTGTGTGTGTGTGTGTGTGTGTGTGTATATGTGTGTGTGTGTGTGTGTGTATATATATGTATATATGTATAATGGATATGTGGGTGTATATATGTATGATGGATATGTGTGTATCAATGTATAATGAATATGTGTGCTTGTATAGCATAGACGCACACATCCTTAAAGGTGCTTCACAATGCATTATTGCATTGCATTATTGGCTGGTGAATGGGCACATACACACTATTTTTTGCTGAATGCCAATGAAGAGATATTCGACTCCCGATCAGTTGCATGGAATCACATTTTTATTGATCATTACCAATTGCATCCACAAAGAACTGAAATGGGCACAGTTACACCCATCAAGCAAAGCTGTGCCAGTATACATACTTGGAAAGTTACTCAATTTACTGAACTGGAAGCTTTTTAAAATATTAACCCTTTAATAAGCCATCAAAAGATTTTGGGTAGTAACTGAACTATTGCCATTGTCATGAAAAAAAAAAAAAATGCATAGTGTAACTTCTTCTACAAAACATAATAATTAATGCCTATTATTTCTAACAGTTCTGCTAAAAAGGTGCATTCATTAATTTATGTATGTATTTGCGATACTTACCTTGAAATGTTACCTTTTGCAGGAGATCATCCCATGATGACTGTAGAAGTATCCTTAAGACATTGCCATACCCAACCTCTCATGGGAGTAGGGTTCCTAGCTTTTAAAAAAAAAATGAAATAAATAGTAGCCATACTACTGCCTTCATAGATTTAACATTGGCCTCCAGCCAGTTTTGTACTAGTCTGCCGGTAAAACATCGGCTGGGTGGCAACCCTACATGAGAGCCAATCAAAGAATTCCCATAGATCTCAAAGGAAATGACCAATGCACATGTTCGCAACCTCAGCTTCTTGAGCATATATATTAGAAGTCTTAATGTTTATCTATTGAGAATTGTCTGCACATTGTGATCACTGAGGGAAGTGGTGGGCAGTCACCTCAGCACTAACAATCTGTCAGTCAATGTGCGTAGAGGTGGAGCCTCCATGTGTGTGTGCAAGGGGGAAAAACTTAGTGCTTGCTGAGATTTAGCCAAGTGTGACACCTGCGTAGCCCTCTTTACTTATGGCCGACTTTAGAGTTTGCAGGCCCAAGCGTGAAATAATCTGCGGGACTGCTCATTTTTATTTTAAGGGGCTTTAAGTGTGTGTTACTGCTGCAGAGCTCTGTGATACAGACTCACACACCCTATATTATTGTTTGTGAGTTTAATTGCTGTAGCTCTTTGGGGCATGCCTCCTTTAGCCCGCATTGCCACTTCCCTTGGGGCAGGAGGGGAGTACCATCCATGGTGATGTATTAGTCAAGCCAGGGGTCTGTGCAATGTCCAGGCAGCATAGATTCCTTTTCCTGATGCTTCCATGCATCTACCCTAACCTATCTGTCCTCTGCCCCCAAAACCGGGCTGGTACTAGCGCAGTGTCAGTGCATTGCACCTTAGGCACCTGCCTAGAGCTGGGGTATTTGTTTGGGTCAATTACAAAGCTTTAACCTACACATTACCTAGAGATTTGGATAACAGAGTGCATAGATTCAATGCAAAACTTGTAGAAGTCAGGACCACTCTCAAGGTATCCTTTTTTTGGCACCCATATTAAACAAAAGGATTTCCATTATAACATACTGGTAACTATGCCACCAGCTGAATGGCTCTAGCACCAAGAGATCCGTGTAGAATATGGCCATTCACCCCAAGATCAGACACTCACACAGTTCCCAGGTCTGAGAACTGACAGGGTTGCAGGCAGCAGACCTGCTTACTAGTTATGCTGATGTTTCAGAGCTTTTTCTAATCAAGGTTACCTGTTTCTTCCTTAGGAGATGCCTGGCTGACAGATATGCACAGAAAGAAAGAAAACTGGTTCCTCGGGAGGGAGGACACCGTCCCATTGCGCCTGATCTTCAGAAGTGATCAGCAAAACCAGACCACACAGGGGCAGCTCAGCACACGGGTGAAAACAGGCAGCCCCCAGCACCATGACCAGGTAATGCAAAGGTTGTATTTGGCAAAGAACCACTGTATGTTTATGGATGTCTTCCTGGAAATGACTGTAAAATCATACAGCATGTTACCTGCAGGGCCGCCATCAGAAATTGGAGGGCCCCTTATAGACCCCACCACCCCCAATCCATCTCTCTTGTCATTATTGCCCGCATGTCATAGCACCCCCTTGATCACCAAGGAATTACCTCAGGTGGCATCGAGTTTGCATCCACAGGACATGTCCCAGCACATGACCCAGCACCCCATGCTGCACACCCAGGACTTATGCCAGCACCCCAGGACATGCCCCAGCACCCCACGTTGCACACTCAGGACTTATTCCAGCACCCCAGGACATGCACCAGCACCCATATTGCACACACAGGACAAACCACAGCACCTATATTGCACACGCAGGACACGCCCAGCACCCACACTGAATACCCAGGACATGCTCCAGCACCCCACGTTGCACACTCAGGACTTATCCCAGCACCCCAGGACATGCCCAGAACCCAGATTGCACACACAGGACACACCACGGCACCAATATTGCACGTGCAGGACACGCCCAGCACCCACATTGAATACCCAGGACATGCTCCAGCACCCACATTGCACACCCAGAACATGCCCCACCCACCCACATTGCACATCCAGGACTTACCCAAGCACCCCAAGACATGCCCGCACAGACATCCAGCTGCCTGCTTGCGGCAGAAAGGCTGGCGAGAGCCAGGTGGCTGTCTACATAATAGTCATTTCTAATAATGTTTGATTGATTATCAAACAATGGGGAAGATTTGTGAAAGAAATAGTGCCTAATACTGAAACAATCTCTGCAGGTGTCACTGTATAACACCAAAAGTCAGGGGTTTACGCTACATTTGCCGTTTCCAGACCTTGTACTATAGCAACCGTTTATTAAAAAAATGGAGCAGAAATGTGCTTAAACTGATGCTGAACGGCTTTTCCACATTTATCTGCACCAGTGTTATAAATCACCCTTTCTGATCACACTGCAGGTTGTTTCCCTTATCTAGAAATCCGTTATCCAGAATGATGCCATTCCATGCAAGTTCAGATTCCCCCACGCCCACAAAGAGTGATACAATGCCAGGTGTGCAAGCCTGACATGCCAACAACAGGTTCCCAATGATGCCGCCATGCAAATACTGTATTTCATGAGTACTGAGAGGCTTTAATATTTCTTATTGGTGAAAATGACTCGTTATCCAAAATACTTCTGGTCCCAAGCATTTTGATAAGCGATACTCAACCTGTACCATTGCTGCCAGCTTAGGAACGTCTTCTGTGTTATTGAGAAATTACTGTGCTATGTTTATCATCCACCATAGCCCCAGTTTGATTGCTAATATTTTCCAGATCACTTTATGACTTTGACCAGAAATAGAACTGGGCACCAACTCTGTTCATGGTTGACCTTGGATCTGTAATTGACAATTCATCGATCTTCTATGGAACTTCACAGACCTTGCCATGGACTATAGTGTCATCTCGACATTTTGTCTATCGCTGGCCAGAACAGATGCCTATTCATTTCAAGATAGATTTCACGTTTTGCTCTTTATCGGCCACAAGTCTGTGTGACTTGAGGAAAGTGATCAAGGTCCAATATAACTCTATGTAAATGGTCTGTGAGATGTCTGTGATGCTGGGAATAAGCCTTGCTGATCTCCAAGAAGTGATGTTAGAATGAATTACTGGAAAATTAAAATTCCTCACTATAATGTCACTTCTTTGAAGAAACTCTGTCAACCTAAACACTGATTATACTCTGACTGTAGAGAATAAAAAATATGAACAAGTATCCATAAAGTGTTGTCAAAAGTGCATGCAAATACATAAAATAAGAGACATAAATGTTTTAAATGGGTTTGTATTGTCTCCTGCTTATGACATCATCTTGTGACTTGATTAGCAAATTATACATTTCCTATTGAAAATTAGTTCATTTGCATATCAAGCCACAGGTGATGTCATAATCAGGAGAAACGACATACACATGTAAAACACATGTTTTTTATTTTAATAAAAATTTATTTTAATTCTGCTAACACAATGTATGTATCATTTTTTTATTCTCATCATTGATCGTAAAAGCAATATTTGGGTTGACAGAGTCCCGTTAAGGACATTAAAAACAATACTTTTGTAGCACTTTAAAGAATAATAAGGCCATTGATGGCCTTCTGGTGATCTTAATACTAAACCACTAAACCCACCTGAACTGTCACTTCCCTACCTGTCTTGTCTTGGGCAGACTAGATGGACCGAATGGTTCTTATCTGCCGACACATTCTATGTTTCTATGTTTCTATGTCTTCAGTACTTTTTTGATTCATTCTTTGCAGGCAACTTGTTCAGCTATTATTGAAGGCCCTAAAAAAAGAGAGATACTGAAGTTTGTGGGAATTTGTATTCTACAGCAGTGCTTCTTAAACCTGTCCTCAAGGACCCCCAACGGACCAGGATTTAAGGATTTACCCAGTTGTGTTTAAATAAGAATATTGAAGGGAACCACACCCTAATAGTGAACCACACCAGTTGTTATACATATTCTAAAGAGATAAATGGGAGGGGGGATTTACATCTTTCTCCTGCTTGGAAAAACAGATGCCCATCATGTTCATCTAATGAGCCACGCCCACTAACGCAGATTCCAGAAAACAAATTTAGTGCTTGATTACTCCTTTGCCTAACTAGTTATATCGTCTTAGCGAAAAAGGAAAAACACAAACAACGTGGCGATAGTAAGAACATATATAAATAGTATCCAGCCAGCATTACCTTGCACTGTTAAAGGGTCCGTTTAAGGGCATCTTGGGGGCTCTACAGCTGGTCATAAAAGCAACAGCAATAAATCTTAACGCCTCAACTCCTCCATACAAATATGCCACACAGCCGGACTTCTTATCAGTGAAGACTTCTTATCAGTGAAAAACACCATCCACGGGGGTGAAGTAAAGATAAAAACTTTATTTTTATTTCAACATATTTAAAAGTAGTAAACAGACAAATAGATCCGCAGCATGTCAGACCACGACGGTAAGACAAGTCACACCTGACGCGTTTCGTCCAATAGACTTAGATGTAGGCGATAAGCATCTCCCACACACACAAGTTTTTATGCTGAAAGTAATTACCAGCACACCATGGTGGTCTGAAGGCTGGTCACGTGACCTCGACACTCTGCCCTCAGACACGCGCGGGTGCTCGAGAGGCAGCATTGTAGGATGCCGGGGCAGCGCACAGACATCATGCTGCCTGCTCACCGACAGAGGGCTGGCGAGGGGAGATCTTCTGCTTTTTGTTTTTAGCCGTCCCCCAGGAAACTGCCGCCCTGGGCACTTGCCTAGAGAGTCTCTATCTCTGAATACAGCACTGACACAATTAGGTGTATTGAGTGCTCACAGATGGTTCATATACACAAGTTTAGAGTTTATTCTGCTAGCTGTATGATGATCTATGTCACATTATTCTTGATCGGTGTCGGACGTTTGTCAGACTTTGATGAAAACCAGTCGTAAGAGAATATTGAATCACCAGCACAGGGAACAATGAGAAATGTCGCGTGGATCCGGTTATAGAGGCTATTGCATTATTCATATTAATAAGAAGGTGTCTCAAGGACAGTTTGATAGAGCATACAGGAGAGGTTCAGAATCAGGAGTTGTTTAAGGAAGTTTCAATGAAAACCCATAATAAGCAGTACCATGCAGCAAGCTGAGGAATCACTGACATATAATTACATTTTCAAATGCAAATCTTAAGGAAACAGCAGGTGTCTAAAAAAACAACAACACATGGGGTATGTGGAGAAAGGGACTTTAATTTACATGTATATATTAAAAACCCATGTGCACATCTCATATACACAGCAATGTCTAAAATCAAGTATAAACTTTATTCACTAATGGCATACCTCCCGGCATGCCCCACCAGTAACACAGGGCACTAGGTATTTATTTACAGGGTCCCCAAAACTGGACAATGAAATCAAGACACAGGATAGGGATCTGGACTGTGCTGCATAAGGTGGGACGATTGGGGATCATGTTTATACTAACTTATACAGTCTTCATATAAATTCCATCCTTGAGGTCAGATGAGAATTACATTTTAGTAATTTAGCTGTACATTGTGTGTAAACAAACCGGGTGAGTTTCTCCTACCAAGCAAACACATCAGGTTTGTCCCTGCTCAATGTACAGCTAAATTGGTGAGATCAAATCTTTAGCTGGCCTTTCAGTGAATAGCACCCCTAGTGTTCAAGAGAGGAGTGGGGCACTGTGAATTAGCTGCCCCTTAGCCTTTTTTTTTTAATTCAAAAGACAGTTTTAATCACACAGGTATTAAAACTGTATTTCAATGTTAGTACCGCTTTAATTCAAGTTGGCAGGTGCTGAGAATTCTTGCTGGTCAGGCATCTCTTCCATACTAACAGCATACCTCTCAACCTTTCACATGGTCAAAGAGGGAAACTCTTATTTTGTGGGAGTGGCTAAATCTGTGGCTGTGGCTGTGGCTTTAGCGAAGATTTTCAGTGACTTTTTGGCCAATTGATTACTATTTAGGTCATTTGATAAGTCACTTAGAATCACTTAGAATAAGAACAAAGCATTTGATTTACACAAATAAATATAAAAACATGTGTACGGCAGTTTAAACACAATTTATTGTGTGTTTTTTTTGCTCTGGAGTAGAGTTGAGCGGACACCTGGATGTTTGGGTTCGGCGGGTTCGGAAGAACTTTGGAAAAAAGTCCGGGTTCGGGCTCGAACTTGACCCTGTACCCCATTGAAGTCAATGGGGACACGAACTTTTGGCCACTAAAATGCCTCTAAAAAAGTCCCGAAAAGGGCTAGAGGACTGCAAAAGGAAGTAAAATGTGGGTAAGAGTAGGACAAGTGCCCTGCAAACAAATATGGATAGGGAATAACTTCAAATAACATAAAATACATACAAATTACAAATACAGCTGAGCCATAAAATAGCACTAGATGGAATCTTTGATTTTAGCTTTGGAAGAACATAAATCTAAATCTAAAGCATGGCTGCCAGGAGGATCAACAGAATTATCCATTTGAGAGAGGGTTGGAGTGCAGGGTATTCTCTTTCAGTTTATACTAAGTGACCCATAGGTTGAGGAGGCGGTGACCGTGGCGGTGTAGGTGGAAGCGGCGCTGGAGGAGGAGGAGGAGGTAGCCAGAATTTTTCAAAGTGCGCTGTAAGCACAGTATTTGACGGTTCTATTTTACTCTCAGATATGAAGTGCACCGCAAGACGCAAATGTACTAATTAGCACCCAAAACAAATAGAATTTTTCAAAGTGCGCTTTAAGCACAGTATTGGACTGTTCTATTTGACTCTCAGATATGAAGTGCACCGCAAGACGCAAATGTACTATTTACCACGCAAAACTATTAGAATTTTTCAAAGTGTGCTGTAAGCACAGTATTTGACGGTTCTATTTTACTCTCAGATGTTATACATGTAATGCTATTGCTATTCTATAAACCGAAATAGAGTCCCCATTCATACGAATAGGTCAATTGACCTATTCGTATGAATGGGGACTCTATTTCGGTTTATAGAATAGCAATAGCATTACATGTATTCCATAAACCGAAATTCTATAAACCGATTGTCTTTCGGTTTATAGACTTTCGGTTTATGGAATACATGTAATGCTATTGGCTTTCTATAAACCGAAATAGAGTCCCCATTCATAAGAAATTCTTATGAATGGGGACTCTATTTCGGTTTACAGAAAGCCAATAGCATTACATACAATGTAATCGCCGAACCCCGAACTTCAACACGAACATACAGTGGAATGTCCGTGTTTGGGGTCCAAAAACCGTAATGTTCGGTACGAACCCGAACAGTGCGGTTCGGGTTCGCTCAACACTACTCTGGAGCTCTGTGATACAGTTATACAAACCAAACAATGATAAGATCCTAGAAAAGAGGCACATTACCAGCACTCCATGGTGGTCTGAAGGCTGGTCACGTGACGTAGAGGAGGATAGAGGGACAGTGGGATTTGGGTGCAAAATAGGGACTGTTCCCTCTGCATAGGGACACTTGGGAGGTATGTAACGGTAATTACTGTAGTTTAGCTGTTCCAAGGTAGCTTTGCATTACTGGAGATGTAACTAGTGTTGACACCTTTTCTTCAGAAAAATACCGGCCTTGCTACTCCCTCTATAGACTTAGCATTGGCCTCAAGACAATATTTTACCGGTCTGCCGGTAAAATACCGGCCAGGTGACAACCCTGGATGTAACAAATTACTTTTGATCTGCACAATGTCCTAATAACATATCAAATTTGAGCTTCTGCATGGATTAATATGGTACAGGTATTTCTGAAGATGGATAGTTATTATTAGCATGTGAGTGCACAAACTCATTACCAGCTGATCTGTTGATTCTGTTTTTCTGGTGGAGCAGTGTGTAGGATTCTAGTGGCACAATGACCCTAGAAAGATATGTTTTAATTAGTTGTTTTAGTGTACCAACTGCCAAGACTGGAAATGCTATAGAAATCTAAAGCAGGAGACGTTCTTAAAGCAGCCCACATTTGATTATCTGCTTGGAGGGCAGCAGGATTTGGAGATTTTCAATGTTTGTTAAGATTTGGGCTTGAGACCAGCCTTCGCCATGAGCTGGCTCGTGTGCTGGCTCTGTACAAAGTAATACTTTCATTTATTGTTTTGAAGATTAACCCGTGGCAGAATAATAGACGTAAGAAAGTCTCACCTGTTCAATGAGTACTTTTGTTTTAGAGTAAATACAGTTGGCTGTCACAGGCAGGTTGAATCCTGCAGTTGAAAGAAGCCTCATGTTTCTCCCACAGACACTTCCAATTTCTCATTTTAGCCACGGTACCTTGCTCCATATTACCATGTGGGATCATAGTCTGCATGTGCAAAGAGCATACAGTTATAACTGAAGGCGTGTAACATGTAGGTCATTCTGTGTCTGATAATAGTGTCCAGGTTTCAGGACATGGCTGAGGAATGCAGAAGCTTGTAACTTACAGATGGATGCTTAAAACACCCAAAAGACATTTTTTTGCGCATGCGCAGACTTGTACGCTTGCCCAGCAGTGCTGTCAGTTTGAGTGACAGCTCTATCGCGCATGTGTGTTAGCGCTGATTCTCAACCTCGCCAAGCTTCGCCCCGCTAGGGTTGCCACCCAGCCGGTATTTTACCGGCAGGCCGGTAAATAAAAGGCCTGTTGCCAATGTTAAGTCTATGGAGGCAATAGCAAGGCCGGTATTTTTTTGTGAAAAGGGTGTCAACCCTATTCGCCCCCTGTATTTTGACTCCCCAGGGACAGAAGTAGGGAGGTATGACTATTTCCATACAGGTGAAGGGATATCTATAATCTGCATGAGGGCTGGTACAATATGTTACATGCGAGTGACTGTATAAAGGTTTTATAGTTTACTATTATAATGTGCCTCAGGATCAGCCCATTTAGCAAGTTCCCTTGTATGATGGTTATTGAAACGCATTGGCCCAGATGCAATGGCCCTCTTTAACATAAAAAGTGGCACTAGCGGTAAATTAACTGGAATTAGGTTCATTGTGTTTTGGGGAAGGCAGGGGACACTAAGGGAAGGGGGTCTATTACAGTCCTCTATCATACAATTCGGGAATAACATTGTTTATTTGCAAAATCCCTTTATTCCCTTACTGCAATGCCAGTGCTTTAGTGCAGGGTACTTCTGTAGTGCCTGTTGGCATTGAATCACATGTTATTCTTTAAGGAATAACCTGCAATAGAAAAACTTTAATGTTTGAATCTGTGCCATGCATCGGAATGCTGGAGTCAGGAGTAGAATGTTACCTAGAATTGTCCCATATTAATATATACACAGGGATATTTGAGACACACTATTTAGCTGCCTTCTTTGAAGCTGAATTTCCATTTTTTTCTTTTCACTATCCCTTTATCAGACTGACTTGTCTCCCTTCAACCCTCAAAAGCTTTCTAAGGTCTAAGATTGCTGAAACATTGCTTTGGTGTGTCTTTTGAATATTAACTACTGGCTTAAATCAGCTTATTTGTATGCTTCGCAGGCCCCGATCCAAGAAGGAATCAATGGGGCATTTCCCTAAAACCGCCAGAGCATAACGGATACACTTCTATGCTTTGTATTTATTTATAGCGCTAGGAACTAAAAATAACTTTCCTAAATGATGCGCATGTTAGGGTTAAAGCATGTTACCTATGTGAATGTAGCTGTGGTGCATTGTAACTATCTGTTTAAAGGTACGCCATCAACCTAAACATTGCTTACATTGTGACTATTCACCGTCACGTGGTGTGTACCCCAAGGCTCGATACATGCCCCCCTACTGTTCACATTATTCATAAATTATCGTCCTAACGTCTGCAAAGCCTCAACTGTACACATGGACGCAGGCGACGTCATAATCTATACTAGCAAATATATACCACAGATTGAGGCTGTGCTCCAAGACCAGTTCACAGAGGTAGAAGAGTGGATCACAGATAACAAAGTTTTCCTAAACACCGAAAAAACTCAGTGCTCTTTGGAAAAGTAGCAAAATCACAAACATCCCATCTATGCACTAGAAGAAAACCGATCTCTTAATTTATGCTTGCAATTCTCTAATAAAGTATAGATAATTTCTGAAATGTTTTACACTCGACAGTTACAGAATAAATCATATTTAGGTGACTGAGTCGCTTTAAAGTGACTGTCTGGTGCCCAAAATGCATCTTCCAAATATTAATGCATATTAATGTGCTTTCAAAGTACTTTAAAATGCATATGTTACATTTTGCATTGCTTAAAGTCTAAAATACTTACAGCTTGATGAAATTGTGAAATTACAGCAGTTTGCAAAAACTAGAACTGCCCAAACTAGCTGAGTAAAAGTCATTTTTTTTGCTGCAAGAACCAATGAGAATAATTTAATTCTAATGAATGGAATTTCCAGTCTCTCTCTAGTGATGTCATCAGACTATGTGTTGCACTGTTAAGAGATCCTACTGTGTAGAAGATCAAGTCTATTACAGTTCACAAAATGTATTCTATTCCAGCAGCACGGGAATGACTAAATAATCAATGATAAATAAAATGAAAAAATTGGACAGAGTGGCTGAAACGCTCAAGGTTTGGGGAGTTTCAGCCACTCTCACCGATTTTCTTTCATTTTATTTGATTTATCATTATTTTTTTCTTCCCTTACTTGTCGTTGTTCAGTCTAGTACCAGAACTTAGGTTAATTACTGGCCTTTTTAGAACTGTCTGCTTGTCAGTTCCAGGTGGTTGGCATTTAGGGATTAGGTGTGGGTAGCCTGTCAACGTTGATTTTTTTACTCTCTTGGGATCTACCCAGTGGCGTCCCGAGGGGGGGGCGGCCCGCCCCGGGTGCCACTGACTAGGGGGGTGCCACCGGTGCGGCCGGCACCCCCCGCGCTGCTTACCTTTTTTTTTTCATCCTCTGGAAGCGGCCGCCGGGTGAAAAAAAAAAAAAAATCACAGCGACCGGATGTGACGATACGTCCGGATGAGTCCGGCGACTGTGTTTCCCTCCTCCGTGCAGGAGGGAAGACTGCACGGAGGAGTCGTCCGTCCGGGAGAAGCAGCGATTTGGTAAGTGATGGGGAGGGGGGGGGGGTCCTGGCACTAAATTACTGGGTTCTGGCTGGCACTATATTACTGGGTTCTGGCTGGCACTATATTACTGGGTTCTGACTGGCACAATATTACTGGGTTCTGACTGGCACAATATTACTGGGTTCTGGCTGGCACTATATTACTGGGCTCTGACTGGCACTATATTACTGGGTTCTGACTGGCACTATATTACTGGGTTCTGACTGGCACAATATTACTGGGCTCTGGCTGGCACAATATTACTGGGCTCTGGCTGGCACTATATTACTGGGTTCTGGCTGGCACTATATTACTGGGCTCTGAGTGGCACAATATTACTGGGCTCTGACTGGCACAATATTACTGGGCTCTGGCTGGCACTATATTACTGGGCTCTGACTGGCACTATATTACTGGGTTCTGACTGGCACTATATTACTGGGTTCTGGCTGGCACTATATTACTGGGTTCTGGCTGGCACAATATTACTGGGTTCTGGCTGGCACTATATTACTGGGTTCTGGCTGGCACTATATTACTGGGCTCTGGCTGGCACTATATTACTGGGCTCTGGCTGGCACTATATTACTGGGTTCTGGCTGGCACTATATTACTGGGCTCTGAGTGGCACTATATTACTGGGCTCTGACTGGCACTATATTACTGGGCTCTGGCTGGCACTATATTACTGGGCTCTGACTGTTACAATATTCCTTGTATCTGACTGGCACACTATTACTGGGCTCTGACTGGCACACTATTACTGGGCACTGACTGGCACAATATTCCTGGGCACTGACTGGCACAAAATTACTTGGCATCTGACTGGCATAATATTCATGGGCACTGACTGGCACAATATTACTGGGCATTTGACTGGCACACTATTCCTGGGCTCTGAGTGGCACAGTATTACTGGGCATTGACTGGCACAATATTCCTGGGCACTGACTGGCACTATATTACTGGGCTCTGAATGGCACACTATTACTGGGCACTGACTGGCACAATATTCCTGGGCACTGACTGGCACAATATTACTGGGCATCTGACTGGCATAATATTCCTGGGCACTGACTGGCACAAAATTACTTGGCATCTGACTGGCATAATATTCATGGGCACTGACTGGCACAATATTACTGGGCATCTGACTGGCACAATATTCCTGGGCTCTGAGTGGCACACTATTACTGGGCACTGACTGGCACACTATTACTGGGCACTGACTGGCACACTTTTACTGGGCTCTGACTGGCACTATATTACTGGGCTCTGACTAGCACAAACAACAATAATACTGGCTCTGACTGGCACAATATTCCTGGTATCTGACTGGCACAATATTACTGGGTTCTGAGTGGCACACTATTACTGGGCTCTGACTGGCACATTACTGGGTTCTGAGTGGCACTATATAACTGGGCTCTGACTGGCACACTATTACTGGGCTCTGAGTGGCACACTATTACTGGGCTCTGACTGGCACTATATTACTGGGTTCTGACTGGCACAATATTACTGGGCTCTGGCTGGCACAATATTACTGGGCTCTGGCTGGCACTATATTACTGGGTTCTGGCTGGCACTATATTACTGGGCTCTGAGTGGCACAATATTACTGGGCTCTGACTGGCACAATATTACTGGGCTCTGGATGGCACTATATTACTGGGCTCTGACTGGCACTATATTACTGGGTTCTGACTGGCACAATATTACTGGGCTCTGGCTGGCACAATATTACTGGGCTCTGGCTGGCACTATATTACTGGGTTCTGACTGGCACTATATTACTGGGTTCTGGCTGGCACTATATTACTGGGTTCTGGCTGGCACAATATTACTGGGTTCTGGCTGGCACTATATTACTGGGTTCTGGCTGGCACTATATTACTGGGCTCTGGCTGGCACTATATTACTGGGCTCTGACTGGCACTATATTACTGGGCTCTGGCTGGCACTATATTACTGGGTTCTGGCTGGCACTATATTACTGGGCTCTGAGTGGCACTATATTACTGGGCTCTGACTGGCACACTATTACTGGGCACTGACTGGCACAATATTCCTGGGCACTGACTGGCACAAAATTACTTGGCATCTGACTGGCATAATATTCATGGGCACTGACTGGCACAATATTACTGGGCATTTGACTGGCACACTATTCCTGGGCTCTGAGTGGCACACTATTACTGGGCACTGACTGGCACAATATTACTGGGTTCTGAGTGGCACTATATTACTGGGCTCTGAGTGGCACACTATTACTGGGCACTGACTGGCACAATATTCCTGGGCACTGACTGGCACAATATTACTGGGCATCTGACTGGCATAATATTCCTGGGCACTGACTGGCACAAAATTACTTGGCATCTGACTGGCATAATATTCATGGGCACTGACTGGCACAATATTACTGGGCATCTGACTGGCACAATATTCCTGGGCTCTGAGTGGCACACTATTACTGGGCACTGACTGGCACACTATTACTGGGCACTGACTGGCACACTTTTACTGGGCTCTGACTGGCACTATATTACTGGGCTCTGACTAGCACAAACAATAATACTGGCTCTGACTGGCACAATATTCCTGGTATCTGACTGGCACAATATTACTGGGTTCTGAGTGGCACACTATTACTGGGCTCTGACTGGCACATTACTGGGTTCTGAGTGGCACTATATAACTGGGCTCTGACTGGCACACTATTACTGGGCTCTGAGTGGCACACTATTACTGGGCTCTGACTGGCACTATATTACTGGGTTCTGAGTGGCACTATATTACTGGGCTCTGAGTGGCACACTATTACTGGGCTCTGACTGGCACACTTACTGGGCTCTGAGTGGCACACTATTACTGGGCTCTGACTGGCACAATATTACTGGTATCTGACTGACACAATATTACTGGTATCTGACTGGCACACTATTCCTGGTAACAATAATTGTACAATTTTCAATCATTGAAAAAATTGTGGGTGTTTTCTTGCATTTTTATTGTGGGGGGGGGGTCCGCCCCGGGTGCCAAATGCTCTAGGTACGCCCCTGGATCTACCCTCTCTTTCCCTGCAGTATCTATACGCAGTATTCCCTACTATTAATTACCTAATTTGGATGATATTGGTTCTATCTGGCATGTAGAGGTTTTTGTATATCTACCTTAACTTACTATTTTGTATAATTTTGGTTGGCAGAATGTACTGTACCTTTGGCTTTTTAAACGTTTTATCTGCTGTGAACCACCATTTATACTTACCGCTGGGCTCGCAATTTATTATATGAAATATATGGTGGAACACATTTTGTCCTGTCATTAGTTGTTGTACGTTGTTATGTCCTAGTAGCTGGTGGGGATATTTGGCAAACCACTTGATCTTATGATCTTGATTGATCTGCTTTTTAAACAAATTACCTATTAAACCTATATGTACTATTTATTTTTTTTTAGCTTTCTTACTGCCATCCTCTGTTGAAAGCCTCACTGCTTTTGTTCTGTTCTCTTTGCTATTACAATTAAGAAATTATGGATCAGTTCAAACCATATCTCCTCCAGTCTATGCACAGGCAAAGCCTAGGGGGCGGCATTTTGACATTGGAGCGACCAGCTCTCTGTTATTGGTGTGTGTTGAACATATCCTAGTGACCCATGGATGATAAACATCAAACCATTTGCTTTGCCCCTTACATAATGTGTAGCAGTTACTCCTGACCCACACATTATTTATAAATAGTCGCATAAAAAACATAATTGATTTTTTAAGCATAAACAGATTTATCAGCAGAGGAGGTGAGGAGGACCCTTCTTACAGTCGTACATACTGATGTTTCCGCATGTTAAAGGGACTGTATCACCTAAACATTGTTTTTACTTTGAATGCAGAGAAATAATTTAGAAAGTGTTTTACCAGGAAGAATACATTGACACAAATTTTCTGGGATTTTAGACTAGAGGGTGATTTGGCTGAATCTGGGAGACTTTGCCACATTTGAAGAGATCTGAAAGAGAGCGCACCTCAACCTGCTTCCATTCTGAAGGGAGGGACAGCTAGTAAGGGGTTGGTGCTGGATCTGAGATTGTAGGACATGCGGGGAATAAGGGTGAGCATGCTGCTCAGGTAGAGGGGGGGCTTTCCAGAGAAGTGGTTATGCACTAAGCATGCTAGGTGAAGAGAGTCCCTGGAGGCAAGTGTCAGACAGTTTTTGCAGTGATGTGTGTTATAATCTCAGTCAAGATTAGATACAATTGTATACTACATACCCATAGTCTAAGATCTGCATTAACATTTGCTGCACAATACATTTCCTAACTGTGGAATCTAGGTTAGATTTGTTCCTGTATAGAGAGCCAATGCTAGGATCCAGCCACAGGTGATGTCATAAGCAGGAGACTCCACAGGCACACTTAAAGCTCACTGTGTCACATGTAAATGTATACATTAATCCATAACAGTGGAATAAATGAACATGGACCCACTCGAAAATTAGTTTTCATGAGACACCCTTTTACAAAAGAGATCATATAATACAATGTTCTACAAAGCCCATGAAATAAAACCTTTATTTTAAAATATTTTGGAATAAGGTCGACCGCCAAATACTCTAGAACCTCTGTCCTGCACTTATGCAATGATATCACAACTACGTGACCTCCTCCTTGTGTAGTGGGTGAGTGATAAAAATACAAGGCACTAATGAGTATCTTAGTCGACATAACAAGATTGCAAGCTCTTCAGGGCAGAAGACAGAAGGGTCTACTCAATAAAGAGAGAACTGTAGGGGATTGAGAAAGGAATTTCAAACTTAAGGACAATATTGCCTAGTTGGAAGAATTCTCCAATGCAGCTGAATGGGAGAATTTTTCCAACTCGGCTACTTTGGCCTTACATTTGAAATTCCCATCTCAATTCCCTGCAATTCTCTCTTTATCCTGAAGATTGCCATCCATTTTAGGGCTATAGGTCCCAAAGAACTTGCAATCCGTTGTACAAGAGAACTCGCCTACTAGCAACGTTTTTAACATTGACATGAAAGCTGGCTCAGATTACTAACTGCACTTCTTCTTACACTTTTCTTTGCAGACCACCCATGTTGCACAGGCCAGCTTTCAGATCGACGCATTTGGGTCTTTGTTTATTCTGGATGTGGAGTTGAATCAGTGAGTATTAAAACATGTCTGCTTTATTTGTCACCTCCTGGAGCTGAGGGTGGGGCATCATACCCTCCACTGTTGGAAGTCCAAAACAGTTGGAGGTCCACAGACCGCTCTTCTCTGTTGGCGGTCCATGGACCCACAGGCCGCTCTGCTCTGTTGGCGGTCCATGGACCCACAGGCCGCTCTCCTCTGTTGGCGGTCCATGGACCCACAGGCCGCTCTCCTCTGTTGGCGGTCCATGGACCCACAGGCCGCTCTCCTCTGTTGGCGGTCCATGGACCCACAGGCCGCTCTCCTCTGTTGGCGGTCCATGGACCCACAGGCCGCTCTCCTCTGTTGGCGGTCCATGGACCCACAGGCCGCTCTCCTCTGTTGGCGGTCCATGGACCCACAGGCCGCTCTCCTCTGTTGGCGGTCCATGGACCCACAGGCCGCTCTCCTCTGTTGGCGGTCCATGGACCCACAGGCCGCTCTCCTCTGTTGGCGGTCCATGGACCCACAGGCTGCTCTCCTCTGTTGGTGGTCCATGGACCCTTCTCTTTTTTGCACCTTAGAAAAGGAATTATACCATTAAAATAAGTACATAGCCTCAAGACATTCACATTCATACAGATTATTGTATTTGGTTATTTTCTTGCCATTGTTGGTGCTGACTGTTATTGCTCATGTTTTTCCTGCCATTGTTACATCTTGGAACAATAGGTTTGATATTTTAACATTTCAGAGAGAATTCTCTACATTCACTAGACCTTTTTTTTCCCCACTTGGGCTAACACAGACCAGTCACCCAAGTATGAGGATAAACCGGCATGTACTTTTTAAGGTCCATTCCAGTTTATCCTGGGACCGGCAGCCATGATTCATCATGGTCTAGGTTGTTGCAGTGAGAGTCCTTCATTTCCACATGCCACCAACAGAGGGGATATTAGCTAGGCCTCATCTGATGGTGGCATGTGAAGACAAGTCTCACTCTCTGCATTAGCAGATAGCACCAGCATCCATTCAGAGCTCAAAGTAAACCTACGTATTTCTGCAAACATCGCGTGTCCTCCAGGGAGGTGGCACCAGATTTTTAACTTTTGCTTCGATTAAAGCAAAACTAAATAACAAAAGCAAAACTTTACTGCCCCTTTAAGTACATCATTAAAATGTTTTTAAATAATTATCGTGAAGATGAAGTACTAAGCCATATGTCTGTTTAACAAAGCTTCATATTGTGATTGCCTGTTTACCAGCCTTAGTCTTCATACATTGTGCATCATCAATGCTTAGATGAAAGCTCCATAGGGTCTACACAATATGCACGGATCTGTTCCGAAATTGATTCGGATTGGGTATATTACCTGAATCAAAGGGATGCCCGAAATACTGCTACACAACATGCCGAATCTTCAGAATCCTATAGGTTTTTGCTTAAACAATATGCAACGATCACCCCCGAACATGATTTGGAATTTAAATTAAAAATGAGAAGAAAAATAAAATAAAATCCCCCACCCCGTCAGGGCCAGCAGACTTCCGCTGGCCCCATAAATAAATAAAAAAAACCTGCCCCCCCCCCCAAAAAAAATAGTTCCCAGCCCCTGAAACAATCATGGGACCATGGCAAGTAGCCCTTAGTCCTCTATGAAAACGGGGGATTACACATATGAGGGGTCAGGGCATATAGCCCTATAATAGTTATAATAAAAGGGGTTGGGAGGTGGGCAAGCGCTCCCAGCCACCTTAAAAATACAACTCCCAACTCTTATTACATAGGTAAGGAACCAGTGGTACTTGCTGGTAAAATGCCTGGGGACCCCTATTAAAAATAAATATACCCCCCTGTTGGAGACTGGGGAGGCCTGATGGCTTCAGACCCCAATAATAAATTGGTTTATTTTACTGACTGGGGCATTTAGAAGTGAAATGTTGTGCAGCCCGTTGAGAGAGACTAGAAATCAGCCAGGGGACAATTGTCCTCCTGCTCCCCCTTGCCAGCCCTCGTCTGGTTCTAAGCTATGTATAAAGCAGCTGCTAAGCATTACTCTGTGTTACCCTTGAGGGTGCATATTGAGCAATATCAAGCGATCAAGCATCCCCTTCAAATTTCATTATAGGTGCCTGGTTCTGTTTTGTGGTTTTTGTATACTTTTTACTAAACCATTATATTCACACTTATGTATTCTGTAACTTAACAGATCTGCCTGCTATACAAATGCATTTCATTGTCACATATATTTCTGTACAGCAATCTCATCATTCTTATTGCAGCTTTACACTGTCGCCACAGACAGACACATATATTTAAAGAGCCACTCAATTTCATTATATTTTCAGTCTCGCCCTAGCTTGAGGCTAATGTGCCATGTACAGTTTTAGCACATTATCTTCTGGGTATTCAGATTATGGACAAGAGAGTGGTTTGATCTGCTCTTTTCCTCTAGCTGCTCTCCTCTCCATTCACTGATGCTACATCCCATGCATAGAGTCACCACCTGGGCAGAGTTACTGCTTGCATGCTGCAGACACAGGGTAGTTTATTTCAAACATGTATTGTAGATAGGGTTAATATTCCAGCTGTTGAGACTACATTTAAGCATCAAGGGAAAGTGAGTACTCAACAACTGGAGTGCAAAAGCCTAGCTATCATATCATTATGGATTGGTACTGCAGCTGCTGTGGAATGCACATCTCATGATTCTCAGCCATCTATTTGGATTGCATTTTAAATGTAAGAACAGCACCTGGAGTGTGATGTGTTAGCCACCACTGCTACATAACTACCAGTTTTGGCTATTTTGTATCTAAACCTTTATATCCCTTTTTACTATCGTCTAGCTAAGGGCTCGATAAATCCCGGGTACCGGGCCACCATGGCAACCAGGGAATTAGACCTGGCGTCTGGGTGCTGTTATCCACATGGAGCCCCTTCACAAAGTTTAGTACCACATTAAGTTTTAAAATTGCCTTGTCAATAAAAAAAAAAATTAGTGCAGAGGGCAGGTAGCTCGGATGTGTGTGCGCTGAGAGAAAGTCTGTGAACATTGGCAGCGGACTGACATTGAACTAACTACCTGCCCTCCGCACTTAAACTAACTACCTGCCCTCCCCACTTAACCCCTTAGTGACCGAGTGCTATGTTGCATTTGATGTGCCTTGAAGACCAGAATTCCATTATTTTTGTCATACGTTAACTGAACTGTGAATTTCTTTCTTTGTGTTCAGTCCACCCACACAAATTATATATCATTTTTTAAAGGACGGATAGGGCTTTAATTTGATACTATTATTTTCATCATATGATATCATTTACTATTAAAAAAATATAAAATATGATGAAAATATGCCATAAAAAACACTTTTTCCAACTTTGACCTGATTTTTTTTTTTTACATAATTACAAATGGTAAAAAAGACCCCGTCTATATATTTCTACTATTTGTCCTGAGTTTATAAATACCAATGTTTCCTTGTTTTTCTATGTTTTATTTCACGTAATAGGGCAATAAACAATATTAGTGTTTTCTAACCATTTTCTTCTACAGTGATATTTTTAACCCGAACCCTAAATTTACCCCAACTAATGAGCGCAACACTACATGAAAACGGAGGACGTATATATACGTCCTCATGGTCCTTAAGGACCATGCTTTTCAGGACGTATATATACGTCCATATGCGTTAAGGGGTTAAACTAACTACCTGCCCTCCGCACTTAAACTAACTACCTGCCCTCCGCACTCAAAATAACTACCTGTCTCTGAACTTAAACTAACTACCTGCCTCTGAACTTAAACTAACTACCTGCCTCTGCACTTAAAAAATCCATGACTGTATGGATTTGATTTTTCACTGCACGAACATTCCTATAGGGACGTTAAATAGACCATGGTTCCTCCCCATGGGGACCTCCCAGACTTACCTCCAAAAAGAAGCCGGAAGACTGTATTAATGAGCCCACCCGCAACCTCAAGTCTGCAGTAAAGTTTACGACGGCAGTACGTTCAGAGCTGACATATTTTACAATGAGAAAGCACAATTACTGATGAGTATTCATCTATTATTAATACTGCGATGCCAGAAATACTGCTTCATATACATTTTCTCAGAATTTAGCAGGTTAAGTGGATACAGGCCCATGTGCTGATTATTGCATCATGAAAGGAAAATAAATTACACAAAACAAATACATATACTAATGTTCTTTTAGCAGAGGGTGTGAGTATATCAGATTTTCAGCAATACACACAATACAACAGTGTCAAATGTTACTGTTTTTAGTGCCACCCTATACATTACTATGCACAAGGGTCCAGGACTGGCGCCTTTGGGCACTGCAGCGGGGGGGGGGGGGGGGGGGGTCTTGGAGATTGGGACACCAGCGGGGAGAACAGGACAGGTGAGAAAACAGAGATGGGGTGGAAGGGGGAGAACAGAGGAAGAGGGGGAGAGAATGGAGATTGGGGTTGGAGGGGGAGAGAAAACAGAGATGGGGTAAGAGGGGGAGAGAACATAGATGGGGGGAAGGGGGAGAACAGAGGAAGAGGGGCAGAGAGTGGAAATTGGGGTTGGAGGGAGAGAAAACAGAAATGGGGTAGGAGGGGGAGAATACAAAGATGGGGGTAGGAGGGGAAAAGATCAGAGATGGGGTAGGAGGGGGAGAGAACAAAGATGGGGGTAGGAGGGGAAGAGAACAGAGATGGGGTAGGAGGGGGGGAGAACAAAGATGGGGGTAGGAGGGGAAGAGAACAGAGGAGGGGTGGTGAGAACAGAGATGGGGAGGAGAGGGAGAGAACAGAAGAGGGGTGATAAAATAGAGATGAGAGGAGGGGGAGAACAGAGATGGGGAGAGGGAAAGAGATATGGGGAGGGGAACGGCATATGTGAGGCAGGATAGATAAGGTTATAAGATTATATGGGGAGAGGGAAAGTAATGGGACTGTGGTGGGGACGTGGGGTGGGGGGGCGCCAAAATGCATCTTTGCCTGTATAGAAAAAAATACTTCCACCGGTGCAAGGGTCTACTCAACAAAGAAAGAATCTGTCCTTAAGATTTAAATTCCAATCTCAATTACCTGCAATATTCTGTTTATTGAGTAGATCCTATCATTTAATGTTTTGTTTGCATTATTGTACACACTGAGGAATCTGATGGCATGTTATAAATAAAAATAATATTAACATTTGAATGCAATTATTTGTTTTGTTTTATTGATACATACACTTTCAATATTCACTTCCCAAGCTTCACCCCTGAAGGAAGGAATCTAATAGATGTTTTTCCTCTGAAGTAAAGTGCTTTTGTATAAAGTCTCCCATAGTGCCAGCTGAACAGCTTGCCATCACCAGGGAACTAATCTCGGGAATACAAAGATAGGACCCCTGGAAGTTCAGTTGGCGAGTCGTTAGCCTTTGGTGGAATGAGACCTTTCAGGAGACCTTTATGTAAGTCACAGGTGTTCTAATGAGTGACCGAGATATCAGTCTTGCATAGGATAACATGGATCTCATTTAATATAGATGCCTTGACCTGGTTGTTTATAAGCTGGGAATATACAGATTGAGAGAAAGTTTCTATTTACCACTATAATACTTAGCTTTAGAAAAAATACCTTTGTTGTATGTTCAACATACACAGAATTTATTTCATGGTTTTAATGTATTTTTCCCCAATACCACAGCACGTCTGGCAAATAGTCCCATCTTTTCTGTCTTACTAATGTGAAATTGCTGCTTCATCTGTCATCCTGTTTATGAGATGATAGAGATGACCCCACATTCATTTCCCTACTGTGTGCTTATTCCCATTTCATATTTCCACCCCACTGAACTCCCTTTCTTCACGGATACTCTGGTTACATCCCCTTCAAACCCAATCTCAGCCATAGTGTAACATAGTGGTGTCTCCTTTTTATGACATCACTTTGTGGGTTGAAATGCAAATGACACATTTCTCATTAAACGTAAGTTCATTCAGTGTTTGCAATTGTTTGATATCCATGAGAGCAGGGGATTTTTGTGTAGATTAAACAATAAAGAACATTTTCCACTGCCCTCTTTGCTCATATTAGCCAACGGTGTCAATAGTCGTGGATGCCACAATATTTATGCATTTATGGGGTCACTCAGAGATCATCAAAATGACCCTGAACTGGCACAAAAATTGACCATTTTGTTAGTCTCTATCCTCCCTATCAATGGGAAGACCGGCTATTGTAAAAAAAATAACTGAAGACCAAAGTAAAAAAAAAAAATGATGAAATTAAAATAACATTTATAAATATAAAAAAAATAAATGAAAAACAATATAATAAATGCATATATTAATGTTATATGTATGATAATATAAATAATATATTTAAAAAATCATAAAATAATTGTTCATTGCCATCTATACCTAGTACATACATTATATGCACTTACTTACTATACTTTGTATATGATGCCAAAGAGCCATCTTTGCCACCAAACTGCCAATACGCCCATAAATGTAACATTGGCATCAAGACTATTTTTTTTAATGTTCTGTCGGTTAAATACTGTCTTGGTTCTGACCCTAACTTTAGTTGGTCAGATATACCAAGGAGCTGATGTCAAAAGTTGCTGCTATAGACTTTGCTGCATAACATATAGAAGCATAGAATGTGTTGACAGATAAGATGCCGAAACATAAGACATGTCTGCTCATCTGGTCTGCCCAGTATTCTGAATATTTTTTATTAGTCCCTGGCCTTATTCTACATTTAGGATAACCTTATGCCTATCCCAAGCATGTTTAAACATCTTTACTGTATTAAAAAATACTAAGCAAAATAGTTATATAATAAATTTATCCTTTACATTTTCATAATTGCCAACAGTCCCAGATTTCCCCGGACAATCTCGTTTTTTTGAGGTCAAACTAAAGTCTTCTTATACTTGTAGTTGGTTTAAAACAAGTAAAGTGACTTTCATAGACGGAGGGGTATTGGTTACACACACACAGAAAAAAGAAGAATGTGCCTGATGTTAAGAGATGTTAAGATTCTGAAAATAGACTATTGATCCAGTTCGTAGATGCGTAACATGAATAGCATGTGAGTATCCGTTATATTAACTCTATAATAGCCATGCCACAATACCTTAGCATAGTAGTATATTGATCTACATGTAGTCTTATTATCTTTGCTATGTGTTATATTAACTTGACATCAGCACAGTATTGTTTTGTGTATATTCATCAGGTTGATCAGGCATGATATCAGTTACTAGTTTATTTCTACTCAGCTTGTACTTTATAGCTACCATTTTTTAGAAACAAAATTTTTCCCAAAATGATAAAACAAACAAAAAAACCACACAAACAAAACAGCATTTGGTACAACAGTTTTAAATAAGGTACATTACCCAACAGTGGGAAAATATATTAATGAATAGCCTTCTTCTTGGTACAGATAATACTATATGCTAGATAATGCTAGATAATTTTCTGGGGATTAGCATCACATAGAAGGAATATTGAGATAAAAAAATAATGTTTTTGCAAACCCCACTTTGCATTTTCCACAAATGGCAATGGTCAGGAACTTCCTGCACAAACCATTGACCCTTATTGGTTTTTTTAAACTTGTTTTCCCTTTAGATATGCTGAGAAGCATCATTACTGTAAACATCTCAATAATTTACTGACTAATGTCAATACAAGGAGATGCATCTGTAGCGTAAAAGAAAAAAAATGTAAAGTATTTTTTTTTTTTTTTTTTTTTTACCTCAGATGCATTAATGATAGACATTATATTCATATTAACCTTTTCACCTCTAAGGGTAGTCCTTACCTACACATGAATGGAAAGCCATAGGTTCTTGTCACATTATACTAGATACTTCAAGCCCAGTGTTTCTCCACCTTTACATGTATTGTAGCGGTTTTCTATATGATTATCTCTACTTTTAATTGTATAAATATGTCTGTAAATGCTACATCACTATATTAGTATTAATCGTTTTATGTGTTAGATCATTAATAAAGTTCATTATTTAAACCTATTTTGTTCATATTGCTCTTTCAAAGTGGCAGACATATTAGTTAGAATCTTGGTGACAACTTCCTTTATGTTGTGTGTAGGGTTGCCACCTTTTCTTCAAAAAAATACCGGCCTTGGTACTGTCTCCATAGATTTAACATTGACCTGATGCCAATTTTTTACCGGCCTGCCGGTAAAATACCGGCCAGGTGGCAACCCTAGTTGGGTGTGATGAAGGAACATGTCCTCCCCTGACAGAGCAATAAAGAGCAGAGAGGGAAGATATGTATATGGTTTCCTGTTGAAAAATATCAAATAAATTCCTTGTGTGTTATAAGAAAATGGGTGGCTATTTTAATTGGTGCATACATGTGTATGTCTGCGTGTGTGGATGCAATTGTGTGCATTTGACTGCGTGTGTGCATGTGTGTGTGTTCCCGAGTTCTGTTGTCTGGCTCCTAAAACTAAATTAAATTTGCCAAGCCCTGGATTAAATTTGGTTTTTATAGTAAATATAAAATGAAAAATAACATAACACTTGGAGTTTAGCACAGAAAGGAGGGAAGATGTCTATGTAAATAATAATAATCCCTAGCTCCTAAAAATACCTGGGCTGGCTACTGAATTGGTCTGGTTGTGTCCTAACGTCTACAGGCCAAATAAGGCAACTATCAATACAATAATGATGATTTAGCAAAAGGCAATAGATAAAAGTGACCGCCATGGAAAAAAAGAAAAGAATGAAACTTCTATAATTTAAAGCAGTATTTCTTAAACGTGTCCTCAAGGACCCCCCAATGGTCCAGGATTTAGGATTTCCCTAACCGTACCAGGGAACCATACCAGGTGTTCTACATATTCTTATTTAAACACAACTGGGTAATCCTTAAATCCTTGACCATTGGGGGTCCTTGAGGACAGGTTTAAGAAACACTGCTTTAAATTCTAGAAGTTTCACTCTTTTCTGAAGCACTGATTAAAAGGGACTGGATATGCTGCAAATTACTCATTTCCCATTGCCAAGCAGTTCATTTGCATATCAAGGCACAGGTGATGTCATAAACAGGAGACTCCACAGACACATTTCAAAATCCCCCCCCCCCCCTAATTTAGGCATTTATTTGCAATTTATCTAACACTATGTATAGATCATTGTCAAACATTGTTTTTATTTTCTACATTCACAGTAAAACCAAACAATCTCCTGCAGAGCCACCTGACAGTGACACCGATGCCAGAATGATCTATTCCCTTTGTCAGCAGGTAGCAGTAGCTTTTTTGACTACTCTGCTGTCTTATTCACTGAAGAGTGACTTTCCCTGTTTCTGGACCGCTTCCTGCCACGCCAGCATTTTAGGTTCACTTGGTGGCAATGAAGCCACTTTTGCTTGATGTGCATTGTTCATTTTAGGAAGTAGAAGTAAAAAGCACTGGTGCCGGGGCTCAGTGCTTATATTGACGCCAAGAATGTTAAACAATTTAAAATAACCCATTCAGTTTCCTCCTGCAGCACAGGGTGAGTGTAGCTTTTTAACGTTCTTGTTTCGTAGCTGAAAAGGCATTATGGGAGATGTAGTTCATCAGCAGCTGGAGGGCCACAGGTTGCCTACCCCTGCATTAGATAGATACATGATGAGCAATCAATCAGGAACAGGCAGAGAGATGCATGCCTTAAAAATATTGGGGGATATTGAATAGGGTGACCACATGTCCCAAAATTCCCAGGATCGTCCTGCAATAAGACTCTAGGTCCCGGGCCAGTCTCAGTTTGGGACAATGCAAAGTCCACGGATTGAGAGCTCTGAGAGAAAGACTCGGCCAATCAGCTGAGACCTCTTAACTCTCCTAATTGGCTGAGTCCCTCCTTCACACGGAGCTCAAAGCTACAGCAACCTGCGTATGTGTGAGTGAGCAACTGTGTGTGTGTGTGTATAAGTGAGAGACTGTGTCTGTGCATGTGTGAGTGACATACTGTGTGTGTTTATGTGTGAGTGAGATGCTGTGTGTGTCTGTGCGAAACTGTGTTAGTATGTGTGTAATACATAAAGGGGTTAAATTCTCTGAAAATACTCCTGTCTGATAATGACTGTATGTATATTACAAATGTATTACTCGTTTTGAAATGTAGATGGTACCCTGAATGTGTCTCTGAATGGCAGAAATAAAATGTGGTAACCCTAATATTGAATGGCTTGAGATATTTATCGCTGGTCATTGATACATTGCAATATAACATTTTTTAGAAAAAAAAAATGTGATGTCAGGTCATTAAACACCCCCTTATTATGTCTGAAGCTTAGCAGATTTATAATGGCACTGTTAATGTGTCATTAAAATGCCTTACATACACTTTTTATGGCTGTCAGTTTAATGTAAAGTTGTTTTTGGGTCATAGGTCTGCGGTCATGAAGAATTTAATAGATTATTATATGCAGGAGCTTTCTGTTCGTGTATAAAGAAAGCATACTGAGCTCACAGGATTAACTCATGTTTGTTTTATTTTATGTGGTGCTAATTTTTTCTTAAACATTCCTGTAATTTTTTTATTTGCTTTTCATTTTTAATCTCGGATGCCGTTTTTGGCAAGAACCTGAAAAATGCTTTGACGAGATGAATTGGAAGTTTCCTAATTTGACTGAAAAATTAAAGGCTATATAAAAAAAACAACAATTAAATGTATGAAATAATCTGATATGAACGGGACACTAAACTTTTTTTTTTTCACTTGTGCTTCTAATATAGAAGAACAAATGAAATGTCCATTGCCCCTACTATGAGGATGAACTGCTGTGTACTTTTGATAGTACACGCCAGTTCATCCTCTGACCGACAGCTGTCTGGTCGGCGACTGACTGTCTCTGCTAGCGCAGAGAGAGACCATCGTTGTCCCCCCTGCTGATCCCATACAAAAACGAGGGTCTCTCGCTGAGCTAGCAGTGAGAGACCCTCTCATTCAGCTGTCAGAGCGGGGCGAGCTGTGACACAGCTGATTGGCTGTGGCACGCGACAACCGGGAACGGCTGTGTCTCGCATGTGAGACACAGCAGATAGTTAACCCGCGTGTATCTATTAAGATACACGTCGGGTTTACTTAATTCTACCGGCACATGAATTGTTTAACCCTGGCTTCCTTTAAGGAAGCCAGGGTTAAACAATGTTTAATTTCCCTTTAATATAAGGTGCCCAGTGACCAGATAACCCTTGTTTAAACAACTTCCAAAATCAGATGTAAACAATGGACAAAACAGGAGTTTTTGATTTGTAAGCCAGATGTATGTTAGTTTTTTGTACTCCGGTGCTTAGTAACCATGGCCCGTGCCTGCCATAATTAACTATGTTAACACCTACTGTGCAAGTGAGTGAGTGGCTCGTGTACCCATAATGCACGGATAACAATCACAAGTAACACACATGGGTTTATCTACTAAACAATAAATTAGGTCAAAGTGACAGTTGACCCAATTGAGTTGCAAAATTTAGGCCAAAAGTGCCAAGTTTAGAAAGGTCTCCAAGTAAACTATTTTTCCAATTTTTTTTTGTTCTAAGTTTCGAAACTTTCTTATCAGTTCACCACAATTCACTGTTTAGTAAATAGTTCACATTGTGTGATCATATGTGGTTTAGGCCACCAGTACAGAAAGATCAGGAGATCTAAATATTGGAGGACTACATCTCCTATACTCCCCTGCTAGCATTATAGCTGTCAATGCCAGGTCCACTTTCTGAAATAATGGAAATATATTATTTTGTTTTCTGATGTGGATCTTTTTAAGTGACCCCCAGTTCTTTTATGTTACTGCGGTATGTAAAAATAATTGCAATTATTATAAATAATAAGAAAGTTCAAGAAAATGCAAATTATTATGGTTATAGGTAAACATTCCAAATAACAACATGTTGTAACACAGGGGCGTCCAACATGTGGCCCGTGGGCCAAATATGGCCCCTTTGACAGCAAGATTCGTCCCAGACTTGACTTAACTGCCCATATTCTCATTATCCCTATAAATGTACGCTATTGTTTGAATAAAGTTGATTGAAAATTGTTTTGAACTGCTTTTGTATTGCTGCCAAATGAGCAAACATTTTTCTATGGCGAACAATTAATGCGGCCTAACATGAACAGGCATTTCTGATTATACGGCCCACTTCAGAAAAAAACTTGGACGCCCCTGTTCCAACACTTCAAAAACATTTAGTGTGGGGATAGCCACAAAAAGCTTACCATAGAAACACACACAAACTAGTAGTTATTGTAAATTTGTCCTTATTAGTTCTGGGAAATCTTGTTTCATTGTGGATCCTACATTCTAATAGACATTGACTTAGAATTTATCACATGGATGAATATTTAGCTATATTCTGGACAAGTTCACTGGGGAAGTAATACTGTTTGGCTTTTATACACTAGAAATATTTTAAACTTTCATTAGTGCTCATGAACTTTCTACAACTGTTAATCCAAGCTGACTCTTCATCGTTTCGTAAAAATTACAAATACAGACATGGTATATTTTTGTGGTTTGTTTTATTTTGTTTATATTATTTTGCTCTTGGTGCCTCAAAAAACTTTTCAGATACCTAGTGCATAGTTGCCAACATTGGCCATGTTTCCAATGACACATATTTGTTCCACATGCTGCAGAAAGAGCATGCAAAATGCAGCCTGGCAGCATGTAGGATGGATATATACGCACAGACACAATCCAATTAATTAACCAGCGTGGAGATTACCATGATTAATTAATTGGATTGTGTCTGTGCATATATGCATTCTACCCACTACCGGGCTGCACTTTGCATGCTCTGTCTGTAGCATGTGGAACAAATATGTGTCCCTGGAAATATGGCCGATGTTGGCAACTATGCAAGTGTAGATAGCTAAGAGCTAAGACACCAAGGATGCACTGGGAGATGATATATATATATATATATATATATATATATATATAAATAAAGCAAGTGTTAGAAGTTTTTTTAAAAAGGTGCAATGGCAATGATCGTTCCGACACTTTTCGCTTTACGATATCATGCTTTAGTTTCGATTTTCAGCACAATTTTAGAAATCTTTTTTTTTGCATGGCGCTAAGAATACTGGAAATTCAGCACAAAGGCTTGTATGTGCTGTTTCTACACGCACCGCTTTTCGAACTAACCAACAATGTAGTTTCAAAGCATTAGTATTAAATGCTACATGCTACGCACTTATTAGCAAACCACAATAGCACCCACAGTGACGTAAGGCCCAAAAATAACCAAGAGGGATGAATTCACTTTCGGATTACTCACATCTAATCACTTTTATTGCAGAGTGTAAGAATCACACTATCCTTTTTGTTCTTTTTCCGGTATTGTATCATTCTTTTACAGATTCGGCAAAGGAATGAATCCGCTTTAGATTGCTTTCTCCTTACCATTATTGAAGCGTTAAAGAATTCTAATCATATTATTTTTCCTTTGCTGTTCAATAATAGTTATTGTAAGTGAGCAACTCCAAGTGCATTCATCTCTTTGGGGTTTTTTTTGTATTTGTTTAACCCCTTAGCGCCTCAGTGTTACCATAGTGCGTTTGTCCTTAAGAACCAAAAGCACCATAGGGCCATTTTGTGTTCCTGGCAATAATCCAGGACACAGAGACAGAAACCTGACCAAGGTATTTATAAACCCTCAAGTAGTACCATATCTCCCAACTTTGTTGGGAGCCAGGGGAACGGAGTCTGTGGAGGGGGTGGGACACGTGTCAGTGCTACCATTCATGTGCGGTAACACTGTCAACCATTTCTGATCCTGGCTTCTGAAGCCAGGATCGCTATTGGGCATGCGCACAATGCTGCGCATACCCAGGAAGCATTCTCCGGTGTCTGCGATCAGTCCTGAGACCCGCTGTCCCACTGAGCTCTACCTCTGTCCCGAAAAGCGGGACAGAGGTTGAGCGCGGCAGGACAGTGGAACATGGCTTCCAAATTGGGACTGTCCCAACGCAAAGCGGGACAGTTGGGAGGTATGTAGTACCGTGCTGAAATAGCGCAACACCTTGTGACGTCACTCTGGACGGAAGTTTGGTCACCGTCAGATTCTAGTATATGTAACCGGTGTTGCTGATGAGCTGCTAATACGATTTCATACTACAGATAGGAAGCTATAATGTATCAGAGATATACTGATCAGTTCTGGGCTTTTTTCACTAGGTACATAACGTGATACCTTGTGTTTATGTATCTTGCTTCTTGAAATAATGAGTAATCTGTATCCTTCTTTAACAGAAGCTAAATTTAAACATGGTTGCCACTTCTCTAGTGTAAACCTGGTGTTTTAACTTTAGGTGTACGCCATGGGTTATCACTGAGCTCTGCCTCTTAGCTGAGGCAGTGCGGATCTGTCTGCTCCATGCAGAGAAATACCTTGTTTTCGGTAGAAGAGGGGACCTAGTTAATCTATTTTTATGTATATAAAAATGAAGGCCTCCGCATGCACTAGCAGTGAGTAACAGTCGGTGACTGGATTGACCTGCATGGTTCACAGTGTAGCATGGAGTCTGCCGGTCAGAGGATAAAATTACATGAATGTTTAAAAAAATACATGCCGTGATATCCCCATACTGAGGGCAACCAAGATTTTCACCTTGATGAAAATTGTTTGTGCCTTCTTAACAATTAGCTCACCGGTGCTCAGGGTCAGGGTCTACTCAGTTAGCTCTGGTTTTCTCCATGAACCACTTCTGATCAGTAGTAGCCTCTTTCCTCCCTGTAGACGTCTGTCAGGAGGATTTCGGTTATTGTGAAAATAATCAAAGCTCTCCCTAAAAAAAATAAAAACTAGCATTTGGCCTCTGTAATATTCATGGGGGGAAAGTATTCCTGGTCCCCCCAATAATAAACTGGTTGGGAGCCAGACAAATGGCTTCCAGACCCTAAAAAATACATGGGGGGCCAGGGCATGTAGTCCTGAGCCCTTCTATGACAAAAGGGTCTGGAGGCTGACCAAATGGCTCCCAGCTCCCTGTAAAACACATTGGGGGCCAGGGCTACTTGCCTTGATTAACAATATAAACATGGCTGGGGGCCAGACAGATATAATATACATGGGCTGCCAGCCCTTATATAATATACTTGTCCTGCCCCCCCCCCCCAATAATAAATGGTTCCCAGAGCCCTATATAACATACATGGGGGTCAGGGCAAGTAAAGTAAACTTTACCAGGGTTCCAAAGGCTGGCCAAGTGGCTCCAGAGCCAATACAATAAATAAATACCTACTTTCCTATCTCTACTTTTCCCAGGGGGGACAAATCAAAAAAGTCACTTGTAAAAAAAGTCCCTTATCAGTGGGCGGTGACACTCCCCTGGTACCCAAAGGGTGCCCTGCAAAAATAAATAAATAAAAAGATACCTTTTTAAATGCCCCACACCGTCCCTGATGCCCTCAATCTTCAGCTTCCGCCCAGGGACAGGGGCCATCCAAAAATAAAAGTAATCCAGCTATCCATAAAAATAAAATTTACACTATGGTTTGGTTTAGCGCTGATCCAACACTTCTGGTTTTCTACTGACGACTAAGACCCTTTAAGTGCCATAGACAATAAAATCCATTGATCGCCTCTCTGGCTGGCAAAGGGGTTTAAGAGACTCTGATAAGTCAGTGTCATTGAACTGTATTGTGCTTTATTGAAGTGTCCTCTTCACTCACACAGCACACTGGCGATGATTAACATACTGCTGATTTCAGCATGAAGTGAGAATCCCGGTGTCTTATCTCAGGAGACTTGCAGAGGATCTGCAGCCCAGATCAATACTAACAGACCCAGAAAATCCTGCCCCTACATGAGTGAATGGCTGTGTGAGTGTAAGCTGCATTGTAAGGTGATGGAATCACTGGATTTAATACTAAAGTAAAACTGTATTACACTTCATTTTGCTGATTCAGGAAGTATAGATGTTATAGCTTTTTATATGTTTCATCTTACTGAGTTGTGTATTTGTTAATTTTGATAGTTGTAGGGAATCTGATTATACGATTATGGACTTTTTGTTCCAAGTTTAACCACTTTGGTATAAGGATGTTCTATGCCATCATTAAATACTGTGCTCATACACCCTTAGGTCGGTATAGAACATTGGTTGCTCTATAGCTCATTCAGGCAGCTGCGATGGGCTGAGGAATCGATCCCCTCTGTCATTGGATGGTCCCATTGGGTGGTCCCATTGGGTGGCCTCGGTCTGACAGGCTAAATATAACTAATGCTCAAAGTGAGCGGCAGTTACATTTAACCAAATCACGCTGTGCCTGAACGTTTGGATTTGGCCATGCCTCTGTGACATCATGAGTGAGGTCTGGTAATGTTTCGGCAATGACTCCCAGGATCTGTCAGACCCTGATCAGGTCTCTGTGTTCCTGGCGCCCGATCACTCTGTGATCAATCCCAGGAACACAAAACTGCCCTTTTAGGTGTTTTTATTCTTAACAAATGCTCCATTAAAGATTTAAAGGGACCGTGTCACCTAAACACAGTTATGTAGAGTAAAAAATTATGTATACAGGGAGTGCAGAATTATTAGGCAAGTTGTATTTTTGAGGATTCATTTTATTATTGAACAACAACCATGTTCTCAATAAACCCAAAAAACTCATTAATATCAAAGCTGAATATTTTTGGAAGTAGTTTTTAGTTTGTTTTTAGTTTTAGCTATTTTAGGGGGATATCTGTGTGTGCAGGTGACTATTACTATGCATAATTATTAGGCAACTTAACAAAAAACAAATATATATACCCATTTCAATTATTTATTTTTACCAGTGAAACCAATATAACATCTCAACATTCACAAATATACATTTCTGACATTCAAAAACAAAACAAAAACAAATCAGTGACCAATATAGCCACCTTTCTTTGCAAGGACACTCAAAAGCCTGCCATCCATGGATTCTGTCAGTGTTTTGATCTGTTCACCATCAACATTGCGTGCAGCAGCAACTACAGCCTCCCAGACACTGTTCAGAGAGGTGTACTGTTTTCCCTCCTTGTAAATCTCACATTTGATGATGGACCACAGGTTCTCAATGGGGTTCAGATCAGGTGAACAAGGAGGCCATGTCATTAGATTTTCTTCTTTTATACCCTTTCTTGCCAGCCACGCTGTGGAGTACTTGGACGCGTGTGATGGAGCATTGTCCTGCATGAAAATCATGTTTTTCTTGAAGGATGCAGACTTCTTCCTGTACCACTGCTTGAAGAATGTGTCTTCCAGGAACTGGCAGTAGGACTGGGAGTTGAGCTTGACTCCATCCTCAACCCGAAAAGACCCCACAAGCTCATCTTTGATGATACCAGCCCAAACCAGTACTCCACCTCCACCTTGCTGGCGTCTGAGTCGGACTGGAGCTCTCTGCCCTTTACCAATCCAGCCACGGGCCCATCCATCTGGCCCATCAAGACTCACTCTCATTTCATCAGTCCATAAAACCTTAGAAAAATCAGTCTTGAGATATTTCTTGGCCCATTCTTGACGTTTCAGCTTGTGTGTCTTGTTCAGTGGTGGTCGTCTTTCAGCCTTTCTTACCTTGGCCATGTCTCTGAGTATTGCACACCTTGTGCTTTTGGGCACTCCAGTGATGTTGCAGCTCTGAAATATGGCCAAACTGGTGGCAAGTGGCATCGTGGCAGCTGCACGCTTGACTATTCTCATTTCATGGGCAGTTATTTTGCGCCTTGGTTTTTCCACACGCTTCTTGCGACCCTGTTGACTATTTTGAATGAAACGCTTGATTGTTCGATGATCACGCTTCAGAAGCTTTGCAATTTTAAGAGTGCTGCATCCCTCTGCAAGATATCTCACTATTTTTGACTTTTCTGAGCCTGTCAAGTCCTTCTTTTGACCCATTTTGCCAAAGGAAAGGAAGTTGCCTAATAATTATGCACACCTGATATAGGGTGTTGATGTCATTAGACCACACCCCTTCTCATTACAGAGATGCACATCACCTAATATGCTTAATTGGTAGTAGGCTTTCGAGCCTATACAGCTTGGAGTAAGACAACATGCATAAAGAGGATGATGTGGTCAAAATACTCATTTGCCTAATAATTCTGCACTCCCTGTACATCTCTTGGCAGAGTTGCAAGCAAATGCTTAAATTAAGAAACATGTGTTTTAAATGTATCTGTGGTGTCTCCTGTTTATGACATCACATGTGGCTTGATGCAGTTGTACTACTTTCAATTGGAATTGTGTAATTTAAACCACATTTTAAAGCTTTTAATCATGTATGTATATTGTTTTATTCTCCACATTAGCTTTATAAGCAATGTTTAGGTGACAGGGCACCTTTAAATGTTTCTTTGGCTCTGTCATTAGAATGTTGTACATTAAAAGCTGCCTATAGTTTCTGTTGATCCATTCTAAATCCTCTGAATCCCCGAGGAGTTCAACTTCCGAAATGTCAGCACACAAAAAACACTTCAATATCCCTTAGGTGGTCTCTGAGCAGAATGAATTTGACGGATCAGCGACGTGATCCGATTAGCCGAAACTCATAGCTTCAATTTTCTCAAAAAAATCTACCTGCGAAGACCTTGTGTGTGTCTATAGGGTTCAGCTATACATTGTGTAGAGAAAAACCTGGGCATTTCCTCCTGCTGGCCACTGATAATGTGTGATTAAAAGTTTAAAACCTCTCCATTTTTAACAGTCCATTATCATGGCCCAAATGTGGTACCACAATCCCAATTTTCATTATCCAACGTCCAGGACTAAAGTGAGAGATTTGAGAGATATCTCAGTGTATTTTTACTTTAAAAACTCTGGGCTATAATGCTGTTTTTAAAAAATGAATACCAATGGATGTAATACTATTTCTAGAAGAAAACTAAACAAAAATAAATACAGTAATGACTATTTTTTATTTAAAGATCATTTTACAATTTGTATGGTACAGTGTTTTATGTTAATATAAAGCTAATACATGAAGAATAATTACTGGTTTTTTTTTTGTGTGTGTGTTGAATGTGGTGTAATTTTTGTTCTGGCAACTGTTCATGTCTTTTAAAAAGAAACTATTGTGCATGTTATACAGATTTATCATCACTTTTGTATGTGTGAGGATTGTAGTGATTGATTTTAATATGCTCCTGTAGGGGATTATGCTATGCATCACCATTGCTGCATATAGTAATTCTGTCTTATTGCATATTATTACCATGTGACCTTGCTCCTGTGCTTATTCCATCTTGTTCTTGATCACCTCAGACATGCATTGGTAGAGGAAACTGATAAAAGCTTGTGAAAGCCAGACACAAGAGGAAAGTTTGGCCTATATGTTGGAGTCAGTATAAGTGAGGCTGGTGAGACATTATTGTGTTCTTTCCTATAATGTTTACACATTTACTATACTTAAGTTTTCTGCGCTTTCTTGTAACCCGCTTACTCTGCAGAAGGGAGCTCAAATCATTATTTATGTCTCATGTTACCACCAGCTAAATGCCTTTTGACTAGCTAAAATCCATTAAAAGGCAGATGGCTTAATGTATAGCCGTTCAGACCTTCCATTTTCATGTGTTTCGGATCTTGTTTGCAAACTATGAGAATATTGAAAAGGTTTATTATCCCTTGATAATAAGTATTAAGCTTCAAGAGGTGGGGGGTTGGGGAAAATAATGTATCTCTGCTCATTAAAAGAGTAATACAGATGGAAAGGATGGAACCTGCTGGTACTTAATGAGTTAAATGGTCTGTGGAGTGTGAGTGAATGTGGGTAGCGCATGCCTGATGTGTCCCCAAGGGAGGGCTGACAACTTTTGGGGTAGGGGTAGAAATAATTTTTTTTTTTTCTTTTACTTTATTTTTCAAGTTTTTTAAGAAGTACATTAGATACAAACAGATAAATAAATACAGTACTTATTACACAAATACATGACAAAAACGGGGTAGTATCCCGAGAAGGCTCCAGGTGGTGTTTTTCAAAAACATGTAATTTTATGGAAACTGCGTCAGGTCATCTCGCTATATAACTTATTAACCCCAATTTCCTTGGGGTAGAAATAATTTAGTGGCCTATTCAGTGGTGTATTTTGCTTTCTGCTGCCCTAAGCACTACTAAATTCAGACAGACCACCACCAAAATTGCAACCCAGAATATACCCCAGAAACAGGACATACCTCAGCACACCAGGATGTGCCTCATCACCCACATTGCATACCCAGGACATGCCCCATCACCTACCTTGCACACCCAGGACTGACCCCAGCACCCCAGGACATGCTTCAGTACCCACATCGGAGACCCAGAACTTACCCACAGTGCACATTGAGGACATGCCCCATCACCTACATTGCAGACCCAGGACATGTACCTTCACCCACATTGCACACCCAGGACATGTACCATCACCCACATTACACACCCAGGACATGTACCATCACCCACATTACACACCCAGGGCATGTACCATCACTCACATTGCAAACCAAGGATTTACCCCAGACCCTAGGACATGCCCCATCACCTATATTGCACACCCAGGACATCTACCATTACCCACATTGTGGACCCAGGTCTTAGCCCAGCATCCCAGGACATGTACCATTATCCACATTGTACACCCAGGACTTATCCCAGGACATGCACCATCGCCCACATTGCAAACCCAGGACTTACTCCAGCACCCATATTGCACATCCAGGATGTGCACCATCACCCAGATGCAGACCCATCAAAGTTCCATAACATTTAAGACAGTTATAAGAAAGTATTCATGTATCACAAATATATGTACACATGTTTAATGTACAAATATAAGGCTAGTAGCCTTTACTAATCCACTCAGTTTCCTGCTTTGTCTTGAACCTTAAAGACACAAAAGATACCCCAAAAGATAACCATATTTACAATGTGTGCATTCTTATATTGCTTAGGAGCCTGTACAGAGCACACAGCTGCAGGATATACAAGCAATTAATCAAGGAAGGGATTCCACAGGAACTACCTTGATTAACTAGTTTATTGCCCATACCTGATAATAATTTGAAATATTGTAATGGATTTACTATTATAGTCATGTATAATCTTTGTGTCTGTGACCTTGAAAAAGCCTAACCTGGCAAACCAATTCTGTTCACCCCAAATGTTACCGTATTTTACACTGAATGCTAATTTCATAACGTTTTTTGTCATTTATTAACTGCTGACGTGCTTCTGCCACATCATTACATCATTCTCCATGTAGCTTCCTCCGATAGATCGGCTAATTCACATCCGCTTTGCATTACCCAATCATAAAATATGTAGGACTTCCTGAAGGCTCGTTAACGTCCAAAGCATTTAGTAATTCACCGTGGAGCTTTGATAAGCCAGCATATTCTCGATTTGGTTTAGTAGACATATTTTAAGATTTGCTGGGGCCGAAGCAATGACCATCTTCATTTAAGAGGCTTTTTTAGTTGTTTATAAAAAAAAAAGCCCACACATGGGCTTGTTATTATTGTTGTTGGGAGCTAGCGTTATACATTGGGAGACGTGGTGCAAGCACCAGTGGTTGGCCTATTTCCGCGTGAGTCATTCTTGTACATGCTCCCCAGTGTGATATTGTCACCAGTCTTGAGTATTGTGGGAATGGTAGCCCATTGCAGCCATGTTTCCAGTAGTTGAGTGTTCCTGTGTTTAGCGGAACTTGGCAGTGTACTTCCTGTTCTGTGCACAAGTCGCCTGTCTCTAATGGTTCCTAGAACAAAGGAACAGAAAGATCTCTTTCTCCCTGTGTCACTACCTTGTCCTGCACCGGTCTTCCACCTTCCTATTCTCTCCCACCAAGAGGTCAGTGGAGGGCAGGAGTTGGAGCAGAGATGCCTTATAAGTCTATGCAGCCTAACTGATTTTAGTTAGCCCCATGTGTAAGTATGTGTTGCCTGTTTGGAGAGCATTGTGTATTTTCACTCTTAATTGTGCACTTATTGTAAATCTGAGATCTGGAACTATTGAAATTGTGTTCATCATGTTCCGAGATACATTATATGTCTGTTATGTTGTCATTCAGTGTGACAGGCTGCAAGAGGAAGGATAGCTATAAAAAATATATGGGTGAAGAGACCATTAGCTGTACATTATTGTTAGTGGCCAAACAGAATATTGATTGCATGTTATAAATGCTTAATAAGTATATTAAGCGTTATAAATGTATTCTTTTGCTGCACAATAAATCACTACATGGATCAAAACTGAGTGCTTATTGATTCCCCCTACAAGTGATTTGTTAAGGTCATTTTGACATTTAAGAATTTTATTATATTAAAGAAAATTTGATTGATCAGAATCATTCAATGGTTAAAAAAAGTATACATTTCTGTTAAATAAATATATAGTTACGGCAATACATTCGCAATGGAAATTCTGTATGTCTGTGTCCTCCTCCCTGAAACTTTATTCTACTAAACCTTGAAGATATATTACGCTAATATGCAGCTCCATAGTAATATCCTAGGTATAAAACACTACTGATGCCCCCAACTCTTAACTAAAAAATAATATAAAGGGCTTTGTGGTTGGGGCAGGCGGCGGAAAGTAGTGTGGCTGGAAGCAGGCAGGGCTATCAATAAACCCTGATCATATGTTTCTGGAAGAGATGATGCCCCTTTCAAAAGTCTATTTATCATTATGGGAAATTTGATTAAGCATCTGTACTGCAAAACCTGTGAATCAGTTTTTGTTTTTGCGGAATCTGATATTCTTATTATATAGCCTCATGATCAGGGGAGGGCTGGCAGCCTTAGGCCTGGGGGGCAAATCCAGTCAAGTGGCCCATTGCATCATCGAATCGCCTCCCCATCCACGGCCATCTTTTCCTTGTTTTATAACGAATATTGCCAGGATTTTCCCCCACAATATACCAGGATTTGCCATTTAATATGCTAGAATTTTCCCTTACAAAATGCCAGGATTATGCCCCTCAGTATGCCAGGATTATGCCCCTCAATATGCCAGGATTATGCCCCTCAATATGCCAGGATTATGCCCCTCAATATGCCAGGATTTTCTCCTCAATATGCCAAGATGATGCCCCCTCAATATGCCAGGATTTTCCCCTAAATATGCCAGGATTATGCCCCTCAATATGCCAGGATTATGCCCCTCAATATGCCAGGATTATGCCCCTCAATATGCCAGGATTTAGACACCCAATATGCCAGGATTTTCCCCTCAATATGCCAAGATGATGCCCCCTCAATATGCCAGGATTATGCCCCTCAATATGCCAGGATTTAGACACCCAATATCCCAAAATTTGGGCACCCCCCCCCCTACCCACGTTGCACACCTACGACATGACCCATAACCCACGTTGCACACCAGGACATGCCCCATCACCACATTTACATGCCTCCATCACCCCATTACATACACATTTCCAATATTATTTGCCATTAATATTCCCCAGCCAATTTGTCCCATAATATGAAAATGTTATTATGCAATTTAATATGACTAAGTAAATTTGCCCAATAATATTCCAAGGTTATCTGCAATTTAATATGCCCCTGCTAATTTGCCCAATATGCCAGTGTTAATTGCCATGTAATATTCCCCAGCCAATTTGCCCAATAATATGCCAGTGTTATTTGCCATGTAATATGCCCCAGCCAATTTGCCCAATAATATGCCAGTCTTATTTGCCATGTAATATTCCCCAGCCAATTTGCCCAATAATATGCCAGTCTTATTTGCCATGTAATATTCCCCAGCCAATTTGCCCAATAATATGGCAGTCTTATTTGCCATGTAATATGCCCCAGCCAATTTGCCCAATAATATGCCAGTCTTATTTGCCATGTAATATGCCCCAGCCAATTTTCCCAATAATATGCCAGTCTTATTTGCCATGTAATATTCCCCAGCCAATTTGCCCAATAATATGCCAGTCTTATTTGCCATGTAATATTCCCCAGCCAATTTGCCCAATAATATGCCAGTCTTATTTGCCATGTAATATGACCCAGCCAATTTGCCCAATAATATGCCAGTCTTATTTGCCATGTAATATGCCCCAGCCAATTTTCCCAATAATATGCCAGTCTTATTTGCCATGTAATATTCCCCAGCCAATTTGCCCAATAATATGCCAGTGTTATTTGCCATGTAATATTCCCCAGCCAATTTGCCCAATAATATGCCAGTCTTATTTGCCATGTAATATTCCCCAGCCAATTTGCCCAATAATATGCCAGTCTTATTTGCCATGTAATATGCCCCAGCCAATTTGCCCAATAATATGCCAGTCTTATTTGCCATGTAATATTCCCCAGCCAATTTGTCCAATAATATGCCAGTGTTATTCTGCCATTTAATATTCCCCAGCCAATTTGCCCAATAATATGCCAGTCTTATTTGCCATGTAATATGCCCCAGCCAATTTGTCCAATAATATGCCAGTGTTATTCTGCCATTTAATATTCCCCAGCCAATTTGCCCAATAATATGCCAGTGTTATTCTGCCATTTAATATTCCCCAGCCAATTTTCCCAATAATATGCCAGTCTTATTTGCCATGTAATATTCCCCAGCCAATTTGCCCAATAATATGCCAGTCTTATTTGCCATGTAATATTCCCCAGCCAATTTGCCCAATAATATGCCAGTTTTATTTGCCATGTAATATGACCCAGCCAATTTGCCCAATAATATGCCAGTCTTATTTGCCATGTAATATGCCCCAGCCAATTTTCCCAATAATATGCCAGTCTTATTTGCCATGTAATATGCCCCAGCCAATTTGCCCAATAATATGCCAGTCTTATTTGCCATGTAATATTCCCCAGCCAATTTGCCCAATAATATGCCAGTCTTATTTGCCAGCCAATTTGTCCAATAATATGCCAGTGTTTAAAAGCCCCCCCCCCCCCCCCTTACCTTTTTCCCTGGTGGCTAGTGGCAGGACTTCCCTGGTGGCTAGTGGCAGGACTTCCCTGGTGGCTAGTGGCAGGAGGACTTCCCTGGTGGCAGGCAGCATGGTCCCTCCATGCTGCCTGTTCGGCCTCCCGGCGGTTGTGCCGACAGGTCACGTGATCGGCGCGCGTCTGACGTCAGAGCGCCGATCACGTGACTGTCGGCACTTCCGTGTCAGACTGCACAGGGAGCCGAACAGGCAGCACGGAGGTTTCTCTGTGCTGCCTGTTCGGCTCCCCGTGCAGCCTTGCAGGCAGAGCGGAGGTGAGAGGGGATCTTCCGATCCCTTCTCAGTCTCTGCCTGCAAGCGCGTTTTTTTTTTTTTTTTTTTTTTTAAACACTGGCCCAGCGGCCGTGTTTTAAATAGCTTAGGGCGGCCTGGGGGGCAATTGCCACCCTGCCCCCCGGCCCAGCCCGCCCCTGCTCATGATGATACAATGCTATATGAAGTCACCTTCTGGTTATTGAAGAACACATAATGGGAAATCTGAAACAAATACTTTAAATGCAAAAATCATTTGTACATTTTAAAGTAAAAGTAAACATAAACAAAGTAATGTTTAGCCTGCAGTTTCAATCATCTTTATAACTTATATTTGTCGAAAAAAATCCAGCATGTCATTAGCTAGCCATGATGGTACAATATTGCTACTATCAGTATATAGTTAGCCAAGTTAAGGTGATACAGTATAGCGTACATAAGGATATAGTTAGCCCATCCCAGGCAGTATCCTCTTGCTAGTATATGTTTATAGAAACTATTGGGTCTATTCACTAAAATTCGACTTTGGAGGGCGACTTTAATTTTGAGACATAGCTTTGATCATATACAGTACTGTGCAAAGGTTTGGTGTGAAAAAAATGCTTTAAGTAAGAATGCTTTCAAAAATAGACATGTTAATAGATTATTTGTATCAATTAACAAAATGCAAAGTGATTGAGCAGGAGAAAAATCTAAATCAAAACAATATTTTGGAGTGACGACCCTTTGCTTTCACAATAGCATCAATAGGTACACTTACAAACACAGGAGGTAGGTTGTTCCAAACATCTTGGAGAACTAACCACAGTTCTTCTGTAGATTTATGGATTTAGGCAGCCTTAGTTGCCTCTCTCTATGTAATTTTAGACAAACTCGATGATGTTGAAATCAGGACTCTGTAGGGACCATAACATCACTTCCAGGACTCCTTGTTCTTAATTACACTGAAGATAGGTTTTGATGACCTTGGCTGTAAGTTTGGGGTCATTTGCATGAAGGATAAGCCTTTACTTCTCAGCATTGAGGAGACCATAAATTCTGACCAAATTCCCAACTCCATTTGCTGTAATGCACCCCCAACCTTTCAAGGAATCTCCAAAAATGTTCACTGTTTCCTGTAGACCTTCATTCTTGTGCCTTCTGCTACATCCAGATAATTGTAATTCTGAGTCATCAGTCAAGAGCACCTGCTGCCATCTTTCTGCACTCCAGCGGTATCACCTGGCCTTGTTTCCATGGCAGAGATATGGTTCTTTTGGCTACAGGTCTTAGATCACTTCTGACCAGACTTCTCAATACAATGGATGGGTGTACCAGGGTCCCAATGTTTTTCTGCCAATTGTGAGCTGATGACACTGCTAGGCATCTTCCGATTGCTAAGGGAAGCAAGCATGATGTGTCATTTTCCTTGGCTGACCAATGCATCTATGGTTCTAAATGATGCCCATTTTTATGTGCTTCATCAAAACAGCTTGGACAGCACATCTGGAAACCTCGTCTACTTTGAAATTTCAGCCTGGGGAGACCTTACTGATGCAGTATAACAACCTTGTTTATGTTCTCAGTCTTGTCATGGTGTATGACTTTTGAAATTAATCTGTCTTCAGCAAACTCACCATATTAGCTTTGTCTGGCTGTTCCTCACCCAGTTTTATTCCTCCTACATCAGCGTTTTCAGCTAATTATTATGGTTAAACCTTCATATTAAATTGACGATCACTAGCACCTGTTTGGTATAATTGTTTAATCATACACCTGACTTTGTGCAAGTATACCTAGAAGAATTGGTGCTGTTTTGAACGCAAAAGATGGTCATAACAAATATTCATTTGGTTTAGATTTCTCTTCTGTTCACTCACTTTGCAACTTGAAATTTGATAAAAATAGACAAATATTAACATTTTTATTTTTGAAAACATTTACTTTACAACACATTTTCACACCTGCCTAAAACTTTTGCACATTACTCTCTATATATATTCATTTATATATTAAGTACATTTTAGAGTTATATATTGCTCTAAAAATGACTTTATACTAATCTTTATAATAAGTTTTTTCTGAAGTGGACCTCAGAATTCCATATGTGTATCGGGCTGCATTAAATGTTTAATCTACTGTAATATAGAATAAAAGCTGGATAATAAATGTTGATTATTTAACACTGATAATAAAGCAATCCAAAAACAGTTTAAACCAACTTTATTCAAGCAAAAGTACATACTTATAGGGCTAATAAGAACATGAGTTGTTAAATCAGTTGAGCCACATCTTGCTGTCAGATGGGTCGTACTTGGTCCATGGGCCACACGTCAGACTTCCCTGAGCTAGACTGTGATTAAAACTATACCTTGAAGTTCTCCTTTAAAATGGGGAACTGATGTATAGAAACATTATAACCCAAATGATACCTTGAATGAATTAACATAGTATATTGTTTTTATTTGTAAATAACAGCACTTATGCTTTTTAAAGACAACAGACTGATTAAAAAATAATTTTTGGCTTAATTTATTACAGTGAATTACTATCCTCGAATTACCTGGAAAGACACATTACAGAAGATGGAAGAACAATTGAAATGAAAGTAAGTTGTGTTTTTAATGATATATATATATTTGTATAAATGCAACAAAATATTTCTAGCAAAAACACACACACTGCTAATCTCAATGCATTCCTTCTGGTAGATCTTCTGCTATAATTCTTGTGGTTTACTAGATAAGTCTAGAAACAAAGGCCATGTGCAACAGAGGTGCACACAAGTACAGTATTGTCTTGATTATAGCCTGCTATCAATTGAAGGCAGTGAAATTAAAATTGTATGCCATTTAAAAGAAAACATTATTATACAGTATATAATACATCATAAATAATAGGGGATCCATAAAGGACTTGCTATCTTTTTGGAACTCACCCCTATTAACGAGGATGTATATGTATGTCCTCTGTCTAAATGACTGTTGGAGGCAATCAATAATCACATCTGACAATCAAATGATGTTGCTGTGATGCCTCCATCAGGAGGCTTCAAGAAACCTAGAAGAGCTCCCTCCACGCATTTACGATGGCTCCTAGGAGCGATTGTTTACACAATACCAGAAAGGCAAGAGTTCCAGAAGTGGTGAATCACCAAACCTGCCTCTAGTGTCATAAAGCAACATTACACCTTTAAAAAATAGACTAATAGTTAGGGTCAAGATCTAGGGTTGGGGTAGGGTTATCTTAGGTGTAGGGTTACTTTAGGCGTAGGCTTAAGTTATTAATCTTGGAACGGGTATAGACAGTTACACTAGCCACTGAAAGATCCTCCTTACCCGTTTTGTGCCGACTGGATTTTCTCTCTGCATCCCCTTTTTTGTTAACTACATTTATATGATCCAGTTTTTTGGCGTCGATGGGACTTTTCAGGTTCTGGTACTTATCCTGTTTTTATCGGGAGGTCAGCAGCATTTTGGTGTTAAGTCAATTATCGGGTTGGGGTCAAGAGGTCACTGTAAAGGAAATTGTTAGGGGGAAAACACGCAACTTTAGTTTATTGTAACTTGCAAAAAACATGTAAAAATTGACTATTTCTAAACTCAGGACAAATATTAAAAACTATTTAGATGGGGTATTTTTTTTTTATTGTTTGTACACGTGTAAAAGATTTTTCAGGTGAGAGTTAAAAAAGTGTGTTTTTCAATTTTCTATGATATTTTATTAGTTTTCTATGGTACATTATACCATATCATGAAAATAATGTATCTTGAAAAAAACCCTTCCTATGGAGATAAACAAAAATAATTGTTTAATATGGGTACATGAACCCAACATCATAGAGCCCACCCCCTTCCCATTCTCCAACGGTGCTTAGGCAATGGCATCTTTGAGTGTGGCGATGTGGGCCATTTTTGTAGTCATTGACTGCTATGCCTTGTTAAAAATGTTTTATACATTATGCTAGGACAATGTACAGATATCTTTTGCCTCCTCTGTACATGTAACAGGTAAACTTTCAGTAAAATAATGCTTAATGGTCAAGATTCCTTACAGTATATTAATGGGATGAAAGAAATATTGGTGACAAATGTTAGAGCTTTAAAAATGCCCCTGTTCTGTCGTTTGCAAGGTTTATGGATTGTGTACTTTCTATTTAAATATATAGAATAATGAAAGTTAAGATCTCTTGCTGTATACGTATATTATAGAAAAGTACAAAACATGTTTAAGACTTCTAGACAAAGAAAGATATATACATTGTATAATAAATATAACATGAAGAGTATCTCTGAGTTCTGTTCACTAGATGATAAACTGTGGTGAACTGACAAGGGAGTAGCAAAAAACAGGCATCATAGCGGAGTAAGAAAAATTCTCCTACTTATCTATTTGTTCCAGTTCAGCTATTGATGCCTGATATTTGCTATCTACAGTTCACTGTTTAATGAATACTGCCTTTTGTGTGGAATTGTTAAAGATATTTCTATATATTTTTGTACTGTTTTATACAGTTTTTATTATTATTGCACCTCACTTATAGTTGTTCACCTGGTACTGTTGACCCCCTTAGGCTGGCAAGTGGAACAAGGTTGCAATTGTCTCTCGGGTTGCTTTCTAACCTGTCTCAAAGCGCTGGGGCTGCACCAGTTTTTACTTCTAAATGCCACAGGGCACAGCATTTTTTGTCTTTCTATCCACGTATCTTGTCTGTCTATCAGTTTCTGTGCCTTCTCTGCCAGTGTACCTGTCTTACTTGCCTATCTCAGATGATAATGGGTAGGGTGATGACGTTGCACCAAATAGATTTTTTTTTCTAGGGGAGAGAGTTTTTAAGTGAAGGTAGCATATTTTATGTTAAATATTATAAAATCTATATAATTGTAATGTACTGACATGATTACTACAGTACCAAAAATAAGGCTGGTTTGTTGGATAGCTATATTTATCTTCTTTAAACTGTTTTTCAGTTGTGCTTCTAGTGAAAGAATTAGTGACACTAGTATGAGTGTAAATTGGCATGTACTTTTTTAATGTACCTGCCAGTTTTTCCTTTGCACAAAAGCTGTGATTTTTTTTGGAAGGATCATGGCTGTGGCTAAAGAACGGAGATCTAGTCAACTAAACTCTCTCCAGACTCATGTACTTGCATGAAACTATACATTTTAAAATGTTCTCTTTAGATATTGAGTTAGACGTTTACCTTGTGTGGATTGGGTGCATAATAAGCTGGTTCGTCTAGAAGTATTAGGTGTATTCAATAATCACTCCCAAAATAAACCCCCATTGTTTTCAATAATGACTTGTGAACATAGCATTTCACACTCCATTACCATAGTGAATACCTGAGGTGATAAACTGAACAACCTTCTAGTGTTCCTTTGGTTCACCTTCCAATTTTGTGTGGATTTCCTGACCTGTTTAAAAGAGTCGAGGTATACTTAAAGAATATCTGATATTTTAACAACATTATAAGATATATTAAAATAAATAAAATACACATGCTCATAAAATAATAATGTAGTTTGCAAAATGTTTAAATGTAACTTTCTGCATTTTAATCACCCTTTAGTCAGATCCATACACATCAATGTGGGATGTAGCACAGCACTCGGACGCTGTGTGTAGCGCTCTAATCGCACACAAGTGCAAGTAAAACTGATGTCGTGCAGGCTGCTTCCTCCTCATGCACACAGCGCAGGGGGAAGTTATATTTTAAGAATTTATAAACAAATACACTATTCATTTTATTGAATATGTGAACCAACCTTAAATAATGTGTATTTGGCATGAAGAAGTTGCTAATATGGTAGTATTCATATTGTGATTATACAAATGCCTTACACAATGCACCTCAAAGGGCAAAGTTTTGAGAAGCACTGATTTAGTGAATGAGTCAACTATGTCAGCTATTTCTGGTTTTAGAACAAGTCTATAAAAACAATTAGAACATTCTGTTAAATTAAATTTCTTCCATAATTTAATATCATCAGAAACGACCCAGTATCACTTCTTTAGTAAGTAGGTTAGAGCACAGTATTCTCCTCTAAGACAGTGATTCCATGTTTCATGTTGTAAGTCTGATCTTGTTATGTTTATTCAAAGTTTTCTTGTGCACGGTGGGCATACTTGGCAGGACATCAGAGGAGGGAGGGGAGATTTGTATCTCCTTCTCAACAGAACATTATTGCTGTGCTTATATGATATCCTCAAGTGCACAGTAAGTATACTGGGAAAGGAAGCCACAATGGAGATTTGTACCGGAGAAAGCAGCCATTATTTGTTAATTTTTACCTCCCTGTATCTCCCTTTCTCCAGAATGCTGCTTCAGTTGACCACTAGGCCCCAGTGCCGCTCCAACTGCACTGCCGATAGTTACGCCCAACTAAGATTGCAATTTTCTAGCCTTCACAGCCGTTTTAAAATGACATAAAAATCAATGGTAGGTTATTTTTAAAGCAATTATTAATGCAGGCTTTTGGCACTGAAACATTATAACATATTTCCGCTATCTTTTGATCAATCCAACGCACAGGTTGCTAGGAAAACCAGAAATGTTCAGCTTTTCCTGATGGTTTTCTATAGTAACCCACCGTTCAGACTGCAGTCTCCTATCCTGAGATGGCTCTTATTAATATTGCTATGAAAGTTTGGTTGGAAGATGTTTGTGATGCACCAGCGCTTATGAAGCAATGTGTACTTATATGGATATCTGTGTTTTGTTCACTTAAAGGACAACTGTAACAAAAAGTGTTCCTATGTTTAATTGAAAGGTTGTATCAAGTGTAGATGATTTATAAAGAAAATCTTTAATGAAAGAATACAAATAATTATCTCAGGGGGCAGACATCTTGTTTAGAATCTTGGGTCAGATCTTCACTGACTTTGGTTCGGATGAAGAGCGGTCTGACCCATCTGACCAAAGATTCCAAACAAAATGTCTGCCTCCAGGTGGAGCTATACGGGGTAAAGATGGCTCAATAAGGTCCTTTATTTGTATTCTTCCATTAAAACATTTCTATATAAAATGCCTACACGTGATGCAATCCTTTAATTAAACACAACTTCATTTTTTTTTTTGATACAGTTGTCCTTTAACACCATTCCAAGAAGGAGCTGCCAGCCTGAGCTACAAAGAATCCCATTAATTGTGCAAGATTTCTACTGCACTTGGTAGAGGAACGTGAGCTGACTGGCAGTGAACCCTTCAAAGAACCTCGAAAGACTAGAGAACAAAATGATTGAGGAATGAAGGGAGGGGGTACGTGAATGAAAGGAAAACCAGCACAACTGCAATAGGGGCCCTGTGATGTCATCTTGGCTACAAATACAAGTCCAGTTCAGCAACGCGCAGCTATGGGGAAGCGGGGGGGGGGGGGGGGGGGGGGGGATCTAAAGATCTAAGTGTAACACCTTTCCTAAATATAACCTGCTATCCCCAGATAATAGATACATTGGTGCATGACCTGAGTAATCAGGTGACATTCATGGATCAAAAGAAAGAGAGCCACGTTGGACTATAGTTTCAATTACCAGATTCCCTGGGAGAGGTAGTGAAACCCTAATTAGAGTATCAATTGCATATGTGGGAACTGGGTGAAGTTTAAAACATAACTTGTAATCAGAATTGTATAAAATGTCTAAGGGTGGTGTTAGCTTTCACCCCACAGTGACTTGGTGCAACAACTTACACACACATATATAGTATATACTACACATATTTTTTTATAAAAAAAGATATCCCATTCCCCATATAGGGGTGTCAGGAAATGGTTGTGCAGGGATTGTAGCCACTTAGATACACTGACCTGCTTTTATTATTTGCAGTGTCCTTAAGGTGGCAAATAAAGGTGATATGAACCAATTTATAAGTTATAGAACCCTTACTATGTCACCAAAACTATACAGGGTATTTGCCACCTTAATGACATTCATGGATCATCTGGTGGATCATGGTTCTTACCTTGACAGTTGTAGCCTAGACTACCAGGCTGAATCTTACCATAAAATATAAACACATGGCACAGATGTAGTGGGTAGAAAAGGCCACAGCCATTTTATTATTATAACATATGTCATTGCCTCCAACCTTAGAATAAACATTACAATAAATACAGTATAAATATAAAATTAGGCAATGACAAACCCACATGTTCACACATATGTCATTAATGACATGAACCACATAATTAACATAATTAACCATAACTTTATTAACATAGTTAACATAACCCAGTAAACATGTCCTGAACCAACTTGCTCCCCAGGGGTCCCAAGTCCATCGAATCCACTGCCGGGCAGACCATCTGCCCAGCCCACCATCAGGCCAGGAGCCCCCAGCTTGTGCTCCGGACCTCTCTCATCTCCATTCGAACTATGGCTGACTCCCAATATTCCAGCCATAGACCCCCCCTAAGGAGCAAGTAACCGCCAGCTGTGACAAAGTCCAATTTCTCCAGATCAACCAACGTGACGCTGTACCTTCAACACAGAGGACAAGCGGCAGAACACAGAAAAAACAAGTACACATCTTAACCTCTTAAAATAGGGATGGGTGGGCGGGAAAATTCTGGTAGGATTCAAAATTAATCTGCTTCTTTTTTCACAGTGCACTGACTTATAAGCCCTTTGCTCCCCACCCCCAACTCCTCCCCTTACACTGAATCACCAATAGATTCAGCCTTGCTAATGCACAAGCTGTCAAGGCCCTCCTGCACCTAGGCGTCTCCGTGGGCTGCAATATCAGTTGGGTTATGCTAAACCTGCTCTGTATAGCAAATGTGTAAATTCACTGACACACTTATCTCAAGTTTGGGCTCCAGTCTTGTGCATTTACCTAAACCGGCACAGGCAATCAAAGAGCATTTAGGAGGCACGCCTTCAGCTTTACAGGATCAAATACCGGCATTATAGAAGAGAAAGGGATGCAGTAAGAGGGGGGGGGGGGGGGGGGCTAATGGGGATATTTATTGGAATTACTGATTTTGTATGTATTTGATACATTTATGAATAAAAATATATTTAAAAAAAAAAAAGAAAGAAGAAGAGAAAGGGATGATGACATACAGAGAGAGAGGAAGTCATACTTGCCAACATCCCAGGACTGGGAGCTGTGCAAACTGTGGTGAGGTCTAATGATGTCACATAATGCCTAACCCAGCGAGAATAAGCTCCCATCATAAGGAAGAAACCTGTATTAGGCACTTGAAGTTTAATACAGGTATGCTTAGGCTATACGTGTCTCTAAGAGGATATTCTTCTGCCTGGCACAATGTAATCACAATACCAATGCTCTAGTTTTATGAAGGGAAGGTTGGCACCACTAGGGTTACCACCATTTCTTCACAAAATACCAGCCATGCTATATCCTCCATAGACTTAACATTGGCCTCAAGCCAATTGTTTAAGGTCCTGTCGGTAATATACTGAGCTTTTATAGCAAGAGAAATGCACCAGGCTTGTATATGGACATTGCATATTCCAGTCGATGAGGTGAAGTGTTTATCTCGTCTCTTCTCAATTTACTTGTATTTAGTGTTTCTACCTTTTGTTAAAAAATAAATAAATGCCGGCCATGCTATTTACTCCATAGACTTAACATTAGCATAAAATCAATTTGTACTATTTTTTAGTAAATATTTCCAATAGAGCAGGGGTGTCCAAGTTTTTTTTTTTTTTGCAGTGGGCCACTTAACCAGAAATATATGTGTGCATGGGCCGCCTTCATGTTTCATTGCAAAATAATACTAAATATATCTATCTATATGTATTTATATATATATATATGTATATATTCATGTGTGCCGTGTGAGTGTATATAGAACAAAAACTGTCTCTGATTTGTGGGTACTTTCAATTAAAAACACATGATAATAGTGCAATATTGTCATATACAAAGATAGTAAATACTTGGTTATTAATACACTCACAGAAATACGTGAGTGGTGATCATATCAAACAGAGCGTGGATTCAAAACAAAGTATTTCATCGATAATTCTGAAATATATAAAAACAAACATGTGCAGGACCAGGAGAACAAACAGAATACTGGCCCCTACTACAGATACACTTACAAACTGCAGGTAAATAGTTCACACAAAGGATAGTCACATCCGTGGGACTAATCCAACGTGGAAAAAGAAGATAGCGTGTGGAGGGCAGGATCCAGAAGAAGATGATGACTGCCAGTACCTCAACGCCTTTCGCAGGAGCTAATTTCACGGCTTCCTCAGGAGAAGACGAATGAGTGTATCACAGACTCAACAGCAATAAAACTCACTGTAATATGCAGTATGCAAGTGTATCACAGACTGTACAGCAATACAACACATAGATACACAGCCAGAAGCAAATACACACAGATAGTCACACAGACAGACACAGTTACCCACCCAGAGTCACTTACACACGCACACACACAGTCACTTACACACACAAAGACACAGAGTCACGTACACACACACACACAGTCACTTACACACACAGAGTCACGTACACACACACAGACATAAACACACACACACACAGTCACTTACACACACCGACTTCTATTTTTTTTTCCCGTTATGTGGGGGGGGGGGGGGGTGGGCTCCTGATGGGGCTGCTACTCCGGGAGGCAAGTAGTGGTTGCTTTTTTTTTTTTTTTAGATCTTCCCTCCCTCTGACCCGATCACATGATATCATGATAACACGATGTGCAGTGTTTTGTCGACGCTGCTTGCAGTAACACGTGCGTTTGGAGGTGCGTCTCACGCGGGCCACATGTTGGACGCCCCTGCAAAAGAGGAAGCATGAAAAGTATCTATCCATTTAATTATTGTTTGACTACTTAAGACAAAGGCTATCCAACGCTATTATAACTTTCAGTAGTAGTAAGGGCAAACCCTGTAAAGAAATGAAAGCATATCTGGGATGTACATGAAGGACAAAGGGCTTATTTGTAAATGATCAGATTAGCCGGATTCATATCTGCTGTGACAATCTATTTGGCTCATTTGCCTAAATTCTTAAAAAATGATGTTAACCCATGGATACATTGTTTTCCTATCTCCTGTGCTATCAATTCCTTCCATTCCTGAGGGCTGCCGGTAGTATGCACACTTTCCACCCAGAAGTATTAATTTCAGCCACTCCGGTGTTAGCAAACAGTGGATCAGATGTTCTTACCCAAATCAGTTGGGTCATGCTAAACATGCTCTGTATAGCAGGACTGCCAGTAACGCACCTGGGCCCAGTGTTCTGAAGACAAAGCATCACAATATCTCTTATCATGTTGGTCCAGATATTCTAATATTACCTTCAAACGATCAGCCATTACAGAACAATAGAGATGTTTGCCCTGGATCGAGGAAGTCAAAATGAGTACACACCCTTCAGTATTGTGTAAAATACAAAGCCAGGTTGCTAATAACATTCCTTAAAGTGCACAAAAAGAAGATGAAAACACACTGCGCCTAGTTGTGATGGCTAAAGCAGCAACAAAATCTACCAGTGTCTCACTCCTGGTAAGAAACAAAACAAAACACACACGTGAAAAAGTGCGCTATAACCCAACACGCTAATACACAAACAATAAATAAATAAATAAAATCGGGGTTACCCTTAAATATAACCTAGTCAACTCAGTGTACGTCCGAAGGGAAAAAAACAAATATAAAAATACACTATAATATTTTTATATTTGTTTTTTTCCCTTCGGACGTACAATGAGTTGACTACTTTATATTTAAGGGTAACCCCGATTTTATTTATTTATTTATTGTGTGTGTATTAGAGTGTTGGGTTATAGCGCACTTTTTCACGTGTGTGTTTTATTCCTTAAAGTGCTACTAAACTTATTTTTGACTTGAAAGAAGCAAAGGTTAAAAAATTAGCACCCCTTCTCCCAAGTAAACCTGGCGTGTATATTTACAGAGACTCCTGAACTCGACAGACCTCAGTCAGATGCGCCGGGCAAGCCCACAATCTGATTGGCTGTGGACGAGCAGCATGGTCAGCACTGACCCGGATGCTGGCGCGCTGTGACTGTGTCAGCTCACGTATAGCCAATCAATTCGGGGGCATGCCGGGTGCTGTCTGTTCTGTTCAGGGGACTACAAGCACAATTGGAAATAAAGTCTAGTGTCCCTTTAAACTTATAATAAAGCATTCAGTTTTCATGTATGAAAAGGCCTTACAGCTTGCAGCAGCATGAAGGAGTTTAGTCAAGAAACAGCAGATTGCGGTAAATGGGCAACTGAGTTATGTAAAGTAGCTAGATTTTTAACCTAGATTTTTTTTCGTCAGTTTACTAAATGAATATACCACTAGGTGAAACATTGGATAACTGGCTCACCAGGATACATGTGGTAACATCAATATCATTCTTTTATTTGGAAAAATAATGTAAAAGTATAAACTCACATAGGGATTGTTGTTAACGCCTATTGCGTTTCGCTCATATGAGCACTTAGTCTGTTGAGTATTACACACATACATTGATTGCTGTCTACTTAGTGCAACTGAGTGAGGGAGTGATCTCCACTAATCCTCAAACTGCACCCCTCTGCACGGACACACTGAAAGATACAACATAGAAATGTTCAAACAAATGTAGCACCAAATAAAGCAAAACCTACATGTCCAGTAAATAATGTATCAAATAAAATCATTAACATTATGAAGCCTAAGCTATATTATTATATTATTTGGAGATTGCATGTAAAATTTACAAATAAATTAGTGAATCGTTAAATAAATAAATTCATATTGTGTTAAATAAATTCAGATAAACAATAAAAAAATCATTAATTTGCATTAGTATATATTTTCTTGCAATAGACTTCATTAAACTCTGAATTTAGGCCTTTTTTATGTTCTAGTTTGAAGCTCAAAATCCACTTGACCTCTAAATAATTCAATCTCTCAACTAGTTTACCATGTCGCTCATTATAACACACCTTATCTATTCCCTGGATGATACACTTGCTGCTATCACCACAGATACATCTCCTAAATTGGAGTTTCTTTCAATTTTTCGCGGACGAGTGTAGGTTTGTAAAGACACCTCCCTAGTTTTCATATTCAACTGAGGCAAGGTGTTCACGAGCACTCTGTCTTAACATCCGGATTGTATCACCAACATATTGAATCTTACACTTGTTACAAGTTAACAAATAGATAACGTGTAGAATTTCAACGGATATAATGTTTTATGGTAAGTTATATGCTGGTGACAGAGCTGGTGAACACCGTGCCTATCTGGACATTTTTGGATGTTCTGCAGGTCCCCCACACCTGTACATATCTTTTTTTACATTAAGCCATGACATACCTGACCCCAAATTAGACCTAAAAATGCCAGGGGATACTGCAGATCCAATAGTTTTTGCCCTACGTGCGATTTCCTTTCTCCAATGTGTCAATCAGACTCACATTGTTCAGTAATAATGATAAATAATGGTCTACAATAGCCTTTATTAAGTCAAACTGAGGGCTATATGTAGCACTCAAAACTGGGAGTGAGTCCTTAGCCCAGGGCTTGACAAATTTAATTAGATTTTAGGAGCCAGCAAAAAAATGTAGGAGCCAGATAATCACGCAAGCATACACGCAATTCATAAACACACACGCCTACTTTACATAAACACATATATACAAACACCTCACACACACCTACTTTACATATACACATATATACAAACACCTCACACACACCTACTTTACATATACAAACACCTCACACACACACCTACTTTACATATACGCATATATACAAACACACACCCACCTCACACAGTCTTTTTTTGTTTTCTTCTTAATGTATCCCCCCTCCCTGCTGCTTTACCTCACTGCAGGGGAGGGGGACATTCGTGCGTAGCCGAACTGCCTGCTGAGTGCCAGGATGTCACGTGACGACACCCGGCACTCAGACGCGCGTTGCATGAGGAGGCGGAGCTTGCAGTCTGTGCGGATGGCACAGACTTTACCCCCTCGCGCTCCGAAAAAATAAAAAAATCGGATGGCAGCGGCAAGGGGACCATGAGGCTGACGGCACCCCAGGTCTAATTTCCTGGTCGCCATGGCGACCTGGTGCCTGGGGTTTGTCGAGCCCTGCCTTAGCCTGCTTTTATTTCTGGAGTCACCAGAGGAGAGCAGTGTAGCTTGATCACTAAGAAAAACGTTTTCAAAATATGGAAAGAGTAACCATATACTAAGAGACGGTGCCTAGGTTTACAAGGTTCTAAAACAAAATTGTGACACAGCTGTCCTGTTGGTATGCTCTTTATGAGGTGCTGTGGATGTGATGAGGATGCACTGTATCTGCATGTACAAATGGGGTTGTTACTATTTTATTTCCTATACAACTTAATCTTCAACCTGTTATGTTTTGTCTCCAACCGAAGATCCAGGAAGGTAATGCTTGATAAATCCCTATGGGCTATAAATTGTAACTTTAAGTGGTTAACTGCTGTAACAAATTAATTGTTGTATTATGCCATATGCTAATCAAATAATCAATATAATGCTTGTATTGAGCAATTGAGGTATTAAAAATAAATAAATGAACATGACATACTATCTTTAAAGATGTGGGACTCCTGCTACCATCCCATATAGAGATTGGTGAATGATGGGGACGAACTTTGCCCCCATTGCCGTCCCACACCTTTGGAGGTAGACCTGAGAATCAAAAGAAGTTATACAGGACATAATGGACATTTTCTGTTCCCGAAGTTGCCTCAAGGTCTCTGCCTTATAATCAGGTGAATTTAAAACAACTATAGACCCCCTTTGTCGGTGAATGACAATTGCAAGATTCTCTTTTAAAGCTTTGATGGCTTGAAATTCTTGTTTTCTTAGATTTAGTCACGTATGTTTTTATGTAAATTAGAATGCAGTTCACAGAGATCTCTTTATAAATTGGTGAAAGGTGCACTAGGTGATCCTCCATCAACAACAATTCTGGCTACTTTTTATTATTGTAAGCACAGATTAGCTTGCAGCATAGAAGAATAAACCTGCACAGAGACTTCCTGATTAAGCCTGGCTTTGCCTAATTTTGTGGAAAAATCTTATTAAGTCTGGGCCCCTTTCAGTCTCAGCCCCGCCCCAATTTTGGGACTGCTGCTTCCTATGTTGTGACATTTCCTCCGAGAATGCAGATCTTCCCATCGAATGAACTGCGCATGTGTGCGATCACTCAAATCAGGGATTTGACCTCTCGCAGAAAGTGCACACTAGCTGGCACCACACATGCAGGAGCAGGTCAGTAAAGTATGAGATACCAACAACTACACTTCCCATGATGCCTCCCGCCTCCAATGGTATGCAATCTGGGTGATTAGAAGAGGTGGTTAGGGTAAGAGAGAGGGTTAGGGTTAATTCTAGGGGTTCTTGAGTAAGGATAAGTGTTAGGGTTAACTGTATAGATTACAGCTAACCATTACCCTTACCTCCCTGGTGTACACAATGTACGTGGTTAACCCTAACCCTTACTCTAACCCTACCCCCATGGTTTAATCCAGTTTGTCTCCATGTTAGGGGTGATGAGTTTAGACAACATCCACCTAGTTTCAGAACTTTTAATGTTGCAATTCCCATTATAATACATGTTTATCATACACCATACATGAATTCTCCAAGGAATATCTGAATCTACCCTCGTACATTTCAGCTGTATTAGGTTGGTTTCGTAGTCCATAAATAAAAGGTAGAAAATGCTGCAAAAATAACTATTGTGTAATACAAGGAGCTAGTTAAAGAATGTTCTCCATTAAATGAGCCAAAGGTTTTGTCAGGTCACGTACTTGGTTGCTACTATAATAGAGAGGTTGAGAGACTCAGAGGACTTTGGATCTGGGGCAAGTGCCAAAGAAGAGACACAGCTTTTTGCAACATTTTGAAGCAAGCGATCGATGTTATAGCTTCAGTTTTCACATCCTTTGCAAATGGCTGCTCTTTCTTTATTTAGAATGCAAGCTGCCGCTGTAGCAAAGCACACGGCCCCTTTAATTCTAACACTTACCTGCTGAATACAAGAGGTTTTCCATCTGGGTAAACACTAGAACACTGTGCTTATCAAAGCCCTTTTTTGCCTTGCAGTTGCAGATGTATCTGTAGATCCATCACAATTTCCTGATGCAGCTTTTCAGGCATCCATGTCACTGTACAGGTTATGCACTGCCAGTTGCATCAAAGTTAGTTTGATGTCCTTTTTGGTATATAATGTTCTTTGCCACGTTCATTGCCTCATAAAGTTAACAATAAGGTCTATAATTTTTGTAAGACAAAATACGGCTGCTCGTGTCTAAATAATATATGTATATCAGCTTCTTAGATTTACAATCACAGGCAATTGGGACTATTAAGGATAGGGTGCTTGCCCAGTGCCTCCACTGTCTAATGGCACAAGTTGGCGTGTGCAGCTTGGCGCTGGTTCTGTCACAACATAAAAACAGCATCTGTTACTAGCAGAGGTCTTGCTCTGCTAGTAATCATGTTTATCATGCTCGAGTGGGATGTGGGTCGAACCCTGTTCCATTTGCCATTTCTGTGTGTACTGACTGGTCATGGAAAGCCATCCAGAATTTAAAAGGTATTCCAGAACAAAACCATGGGAGAATCCAACTGGACAACACTAGCCGCCATGTTTAGATGTGTTAGAAGAAAAAGATACTCGAGGAGCAGTAGGCGACAGCTATAACTCCAGACAAAGGATGCGGCTGTAAGATATGATTTAATCCAAAGTAATAAGCAGCCTTTTTATGCAGAAAAGTGCTCACCCACCCGCTGAATGAGATATGCCTATGCATTTCGCGCCAAAACTCTGCACTTTTGCCCAGAGCATTGACAAAGCATGCTACAAAAATATATATATCTATATTTCAGACTATTTTCTATTTTCAGTGTTAGAGCAGATGTTTACATCAACAAAACCTATGGAATAAATGCCATTGTTATGAGGCTTTACTGTACCTTTAAATGTTAGCATAGCTCTTGTTGATACAATAATTGTTGGGTCTTTTGTTACAGCAGGCTTTAATACAAGTCAGCAGTTTCCTCTGACCTAAGGGTTGTTTCTTTAGGGAAAAATCTGCCCCATCTCCTGTTGCCTTTTCCTAGCCAGATGGCAATGCAAGCTGGCATATAAGTTCTCCAGTTTTAATTATCACAGAGTCTTCTCAGTCTTATGCAGATTTCCTTTACAGATCCAACCACGCTTGTCATGGTATATAGCATCTGTCTGCAATACATATCTTTTAAACCTGCACTGCTGCTCATATGTCATAAATAACTATAATACATAGAAAGGAACAATATCTCCTCTGCGATTCTATACTCTGGACTCATTATGAGGATGCTTAAATAGAGATAGTGGGCCCCACATCGAGGTCAGGTCAATCCACAGTGAATTCCGTTGAACTGCAAAACTAAGGCATCACTAGCCGAGTTTGGAAACGTCTCTGACTTGACTATCTTTCCGACTCAACTATTAATACTTAGTTGTGCAGTTCTCTTGTCAGTTCACTATTTATTAGTTAGACACACTATATTGCTAAATATATCTTCACCAATGTACGTTCTAATCCAATTATTTTGGGCTGCATTGTGTCATTTTCTATTACTAAGTAGTACCGTGGAACCTTTTAGTAATACAAAGGTCTACTCAACAACAAAAAAGGGAATTTCAAAACCTTAGGCCAATGTAGCCGAGTTGGAACAATTCTCTAATGCAGCTGCATGGAGTTTTTCCAAATCTGCTGCTTTGGCCTAAAGTTTAAAATTCCCATCTCAATTCCCTGTTTATTGAGTAGACCCTATAGTAATTCAGACTGACCTTAATGTGTTAAGTTCACCATTTCATACATACCTGTTATTCCAGAAGAAGGAGAGACCAACCTGCATTGTGTTTCCAAGTTTGTGTCAAAAAATATTCAAAAATGAGAAATACTCTGTGATATTGTTTTAGTTGTTTTCATCTACGTATCACATTTTTCTAGTAACAAACAAAGGACTGAAATGTTGTTCAATGAAATGTATCCATGTACTCTGGACGACGTTTAAGGCAGGCTGTGAATTAATCAGAATTTTTGGCTACTGCTTGAAATTACTGTACGCGTGAATTAACGTTATTATTGTGCAGTGGAATTATAAGTAACTTTTTTCTCTCTCTTGTTTAGGGTGGGGAGCATTGTTATTACCAGGGTAAAATCCGTGGGATGTCGAAATCTTTCGTGGCTTTGTCAACTTGCCACGGACTTCAGTAAGTTTTTTTCCCCCTTACTATATTACTTATAGCATATGAAATGCCAGGTATTGTTTCCTACAGAGAAACCAATTCATGTTCTGTATCAAGTTTTACATGTTCTACAGGGTTGTTAATTAAATTACATTTTCTGCTTGACAGAGTAGTGTTGTTTGTGGTCTGTACCATTTTAGTAAATATATATGTGATGTGTCAATTGCACAATGGCCCCATCTAGTGGCACCTACAAGAACAGACAGCAGAATCGGAATTTCCCCATAAGTAAGTGTGCACAGACTGCTTTGTAGTGCGTAGTAAAGCCAAGTGAAAAAACAAACAAAAAAAAAAGAGACAAAGATAAATCATTTCAGAACTTTTTCAGCCTTTAATGTGACCTATAAACTGTACAACTCAATTGAAAAACAAACTGAAATCTTTTAGATAGAGAGAAGAAAAAATATAAAAATAAAATAAAGTGGTTGCATAAGTGTTCACACCCTCTTATAACTGGGGATGTAGCTGTGTTCAGAATTAAGCAATCACATTCCAAATCATGTTAAATAGGAGTCAGCATACACCTGCCATCATTTAAAGTGCCTCTGATTAACCCCAAATAAAGTTCAGCTGCTCTAGTTGGTCTTTCCTGAAATTTTCTTAGTCGCAATCCACAGCAAAAGCCATGATCCACAGAGAGCTTCCAAAGCATCAGAGGGATCTCGTTGTTAAAAGGTATCAGTCAGGAGAAGGGTACAAAAGAATTTCCAAGGCATTAGATATACCATTGAACACAGTGAAAACAGTCATCATCAAGTGGAGAAAATATGGCACAACAGTGACATTACCAAGAACTGGAGCTCCCTCCAAAATTGATGAAAAGACGAGAAGAAAACTGGTCTGGGAGGCTACCAAGAGGGCTACAGCAACATTAAAGGAGCTGCAGGAATATCTGGCAAGTACTGGCTGTGTGGTACATGTGACAACAATCTCCCGTATTCTTCATATGTCTGGGCTATGGGGTAGAGTGGCAAGACGAAAGCCTTTTCTTACGAAGAAAAACATCCAAGCCATGCTACATTTTGCAAAAACACATCTGAAGTCTCCCAAAAGCATGTGGGAAAAGGTGTTATGGTCTGATGAAACCAAGGTTGAACTTTTTGGCCATAATTCCAAAAGATATGTTTGGCGCAAAAACAACACTGCACATCACCAAAAGAACACCATACCCACAGTGAAGCATGGTGGTGGCTGAATCATGCTTTGGGGCTGTTTTTCTTCAGCTGGAACTGGGGCCTTAGTTAAGATAGAGGGAATTATGAACAGTTCCAAATACCGGTCAATATTGGCACAAAACCTTCAGGCTTCTGGTAGAAAGCTGAACATGAAGAGGAACTTCATCTTTCAGCATGACAACGACCCAAACCATACATCCAAATCAACAAAGGAATGGGTTCACCAGAAGAAGATTAAAGATTTGGAATGGCCCAGCCAGAGCCCAGACCTGAATCCGATTGAAAATCTGTGGCGTGATCTGAAGAGGGCTGTGCACAGGAGACGCCCTCGCAATCTGACAGATTCGGAGTGTTTTTGCAAAGAAGAGTGGGCAAATCTTGCCAAGTCAAAATGTGCCATGCTGATAGACTCATACCCAAAAAGACTGAGTGCTGGAATAAAATCAAAAGGTGCTTCAACAAAGTATTAGTTTAAGGTTGTGCACACCACATTATTTTATTTTTATATTTTTTCTTCCCTCTACCTAAAAGATTTCAGTTTGTTTTTCAATTGAGTTGTACAGTTTATAGGTCACATTAAAGGTGGAAAAAGTTTGTCTCATTTTTTCACAGCACAGAAACCTGACATTTTAACAGGGGTGTGTAGACTTTTTATATCCACTGTATGTACGTATATATATTTACAGCAACAACCCACACAATTTTGGGATAGAAGCATGTAAATATTTGTAAGGCAGACAGCTACAATTTTAACTCTTCTCAAATCTATCTTAACCAGAAATTACAAAAATACGATCTTTCACAATGTGACCAGAACAGCCATGGGTACAAGTTGTGCCCCTACTTATGCCAATGTCAGATCAGGTATATAAATTTATGAGGATTTCAGTGGAACTCAATTGCAGGTTGTAATGAGCAACTGTAAACAGTAGAGGGCAGCAGTGTCTAAGTCTTCCTTATGAAATGCAATTGAAAGGTTAAAGAATCGTAAGTGATACAAAGTGTTGCAGTGGAACACTGAGGATTCGGAAGTCTTACAGACGGTTTACAGGAGGAAGAGAGGACATACAACGGAGGGTTTGTACTTCAATATAACAATTGATTGTTATATACTTGCAGTTAGTAGAAGGTAAGGTTCTCAGTGCAGGGTGCAGAGTGTCCGTTTAACAAGCCGAGGTCAGGTGTTGGAACAATCAGGTAAGTAGTTAGCCGGTCCGTGTTCAAAGGGTTATAACAATACGAATAGTAGGAAAGCCAGTCTAGGATCAGGGGTTGTAGAAAGGAGGATAGTAGATAATACAAGCCGGGTTCGTTAACGAGGATCAGTCTGAAGAGAAGTTGTTTGTTTTCTTAAAGAGTAAATGCTGGAAACACGGAGCTGTGTGTACACGATGTCTCTGAAGAGAAAGTATAACTCAGCGTTTGAACTGTGGCGCGGTTTCCCCTATAAGGCGATGGAACACCGCGTCACAGAAAAGGGGAGGAGCCTATAGTCATTCTAATAATCTGACAGCCAACTTGTTCCTTGGTAAATGGGAGGATATTATTAAAAAATTGTTGTTAAAATTGTTAGATTGTTTAAAACCTTTTCTTCAATTTGTACACACCTGGAAAAGGTCTATAGATGACATTGTACTGTTTGGATGGGTACTGAAGAGGACCTGAGGAAGTTTGTATCCATTCTCAATGATAATTGTATCGGCATCCACCTCACATACGAGATTCCGACACACACTCTTAACTTTCTTGATCTCAGTATATCTCTTAATGAGATGGGCCGACTATCCAGTACTGTCTATCGAAAACCATCTTCCACCAATAACCTACTTAGGTGGGACTGTTTTTATCCCATCCCCTTAAAGATGAGTACACCCACTGGTCAGTACCAGAGGCTGAGGAGGAACTGTTCAAGCGAAGAAGAGTTCATTAAACAAAGATCTGAGATTAAGATTCAAGGACAGGGTCTACCCCAATAGGATATTGAAAAAAGCCTACAAGAGGGCCTGAGCACAAATTTTGAATTCTGTTGACTGCATTCTGAAATTCATTGACTTTAAAAGGTAGACAAACACAATATAGGCAAATTTAAAATGCCATGAAAAAGATATCACTTTGTACAGGATAAAAACATTGTTTTAGCAAAATTGCTAACACATTTATAGATTTTTTTGGTAAATGCCTCAAATAGAACCTACAGCAGTAAAACAGAAACTAAGATGCCAGTGTACAACGATGCTTGTGCCAGCTAGGCCTCAAAGGGTGACCAACACGCTATGGATTGTGGGATACCGACATCACGCTTTGGAGGCTGACCGATGTATGCTCAGTGACTATGCTGCAGGAGGCAGAACAGCCTACCAAGGAATTAATATCTCTCTCTTAATCTATGTATTTGGTCATGAACTGGCCAGTAAATACACAAATGAAGTGCTTATAGCTACCTGGATCTTAACTTCACATCTCCAAGGTATGTCAATAACTGGTTCACTTTAACAAGAAAAAAAAAAATAAAGATAAGATAAAACTTGGCACAGCTCCTAAAATAAAAAAGCTCTTGTGGGAAAAAAAGCACTTTTTCTAGTTTACAAAAGAACTGCATACTCCATTTTTAATGACACAAGAGAGACCGTGTGTGGAAAAGTACGTATCAGAACAATGTGACACGTGAATACATGATTACATAGCAGTAGAATGGCAACAAGTGTCTTGTACATTAACAATGTATTCCCTTTAGAAGCAGACAATAACCAAGCTAAATGGATCAGCATTATTCTTTAGTCTGGCAGAGCAAACAAACACACAAACAATGTTACTCGTGATGTACCAAACAAAATATTCAGTTCATAATGTGTATTATGTTTCCTAGCCACAGGTGTGGGCACCTGCAGTAGGGATATGCCTGAAGCTCAAATTATATATAATCATGAGAATGAGTTATCAGCACTATGCAAACCTCTGGCTATGGTAATCACCTGTTGGCCCATTGACAAGATGAAGAGTCAGCTGCAGTCTGTTGAGATGTATTTATCAGCGCCTGCTCGCCGTTACTTGTAGCAGAAAACAAGAAATTTAGATTTAAAGTCGGAGTTACTTTATGTGTACTTATATCTTCAGCCAGTGTTTGCTCAGGGGCGGATCCAGAGTCTGATCTCTGCACTCTCCCATGTCCGTCTGTCTTTTCCTCTCTCCCGTGTCCGTCTGTCTTTTCCTCTCTCTCATGTACTTCTGTCATGCTCCTCTCCCTTCCCATGTCTGTCGCACTCCTCTCTCACTCCCCTTGTCCCTCTGTCTCTCTTCCTTCCATGTCCGTTTCTCTCCTCTACTATCCCACTTGTCTCTCTCCTCTCCCTTCCCATGTCTCTCTCCATTCTCTACCTCCTATGACTGTGTCTTTGTCCCTCTAAACATATATGTGTCTCTCCTCTTCCCAATAGCTGTCTTTTCCTCTCTCCCCCACCCGTCAGTGTTCTCTCTTCTCCTCCATTCAGTGTTCTCTCCTCTCTCCCCTCCCATCAGTGTTCTCTCCTCCCCCCCCCCCCCCCCCAGTGGTGAATCTTGGTTTTGTGCTGCCCTTGGGCACCCGCCCAAACCTACGATGCACACCCACGACATGACCCATAACCCACGGTGCACACCAAGTACATGCCTCCATCACCCCATTTACATGCCTCCATCACCCCATTTCATACACATTGCCAATATTTTTTGCCATTAATATTCCCCAGCCAATTTGCCAAATAATATGCCAGTATTAATTGCCATTAATATGCCCCTGCTAATTTGCCCAATAATATGCCAGTATTATTTGCCATTAATATGCCCCTGCCAATTTGCCCAATAATATGCCAGTATTATTTGCCATTTAATATGCCCCTGCTAATTTGCCCAATAAAATGACAGTGTTAGTTGCCATTAATATGCCCCAGCCAATTTGCCCAATAATATGCCAGTGTTAGTTGCCATTAATATACCCCAGCCAATTTGCCCAATAATATGCCAGTGTTATTTGCCATATAATATGCCCCTGCTAATTTGCCCAAGAATATGCCAGTTATTTGCCATTTAATATACCCCTGCCAATTTGCCCAATATTAAGCCAGTGTTATTTGCCATTAATAAGCCCCTGCCAATTTTCCCAATATTAAGCCAGTGTTATTTGCCATTTAATAAGCCCCAGCCAATTTTCCCAAATCCCCCAGCACTTACCTTTCCCTGGTGGCTAGTGGCAGGCAGCATGGTGGCCTCCATGCTGCCTGTTCGTCTCCCCGGCGGTTGTGCAGAGGGCATGACATCAGAGCACCGGTCACGTGACCCATCGGCACTTCCCGGTCACACTGCACGGGAAGCCGAACAGGCAGCACGGAGGTTTCTCTGTGCTGCCTGCTCAGCTCCCCGTGCAACCTGGCAGGCAGAGTGATGGTGAGGGGGATCTTCTGATCTCCTCTCACCTCCGTCTCTGCCTGCAAGCGTGTTTTTTTCCCCTCTCTTCTCGGGGGGCGGATGCACCACTGTGTTTGCTGCTATTGTTTAGTGTAGGAACATGATCTGTGCTGCTACTTTCTGCATCATGAAGAGCTGGAGAGCTTATATCCTAGTGTAAACACCATAGAGAGGCTATCATAGCCTTATTGACAAGGAATCTCTATGGTTTATCTGTGAGAGGGACAGCTGGGAGCCCAAGCTTTTATCAGTCAGTGACATGAGTAGAATAAAAGTGGAATAGAACTACAAACTAAATCAAACACAGTACCTCACATTAGTTATACATCAATGCTAAACTTTCTACCCATTTTGTATTTATTTTTATTTATTTAATTTTAATAATAATGTTATTTGTTCTAAAAGAAAAAATAAAGTATAATTAAGCACATTAAATTATATCTTTAACATAATACAGAGCTATATAATATAAATATAGCAGCATTAGAATAGAGCAAACAATATTTTGTACAGAAAAATTTATAGTACATAAAACGTAAAGATAAGACAGATTCGTAAAAAAATAAAAAAACATTACATACCTAAGCCACTATAAGAATATTACATACAGTCTATTTACATATTGCCTATTTTATTAGGTCAATCTCCCCTCCCAGTCTATTCAGATTATCTACATCTATACATTGATGCCATATATATACATTCTTGCTCTATAGTCTGGAGAAGTGGTCAAATGTAACAATAAAATTTGAACATATATATAACAACAATTCCAGATATATCATTTATTTCAATACTCAAGTGGCATTTTGGCATGGTCGGCCATAGCGTGCAGGACTCCCATTAAAGATGCAATCTATAGGATATTAGGGTCGGCTAACTAATTTTGTAGGCTTTTTCAAAATGTCCTCAAAATATAGTGAGAGTATTGTACATATATGTGGATACTATGCATGATAACCATCTCAGAGAGCCCTCCAAATGTAATAGAACAGTGCCCTCTTGTGGTCAACATTATAAATACGAGTGTATGAAAGAATAAATCACACTGAAAAATAAAATACAAAATACATATTATAAAAATACGCCTGCAGCCACACTATAGCGCTGAGAAAAAAATAGGGTGGTCCAAGGGAGGAACCACCGGCAGGTGAGGAGCGTTGCAAAAAAACAAAAACAAACAGGGGCTATATATTGCCATCTTGCGTGGCTAAAGTTCTTTCTCTCAAAAAGGAGTCATTGGAGGTGTTGCTGATTACAGAGGTTTCTGACCTGAGAGGCCTAAAAAGCAAGGTTCCAATATCCGTCCAGGGAATGAGGGGGGGGGGGGGTGTCCTTTTTCTTCCCTTTGAGCCCCACATCTGGAGCGTTCCTAGGGGTACCCACTCTTGCCAATCTGGAGCTATGTGGCCATCCAATTTTGCTTGAAAAGCCATTTTTTCGGAGGAGCTCATGCATCATGTGTCTACCCAGTAAGTCGGCTTTTGGTGAGGAAAGTAGAACCACATAAGTGGTTTTATCTGCTCATCTTCAGAAACAAAACAAAAAAAAGGAAGTGTGCATAAACCTTATCATTAATTATGGAAGGAGAATACAGTAGACCTTAGTCTTTTTATTAAATTTGTTTTGTTTGTATTTTACATTTCAAACCATATTCAATCCTTCACCTAAGTAGCATTCACAGTGAGAATATGAAGCATACATTGTTTTAGTAGAATTGGAAGCAAATGCACAATTCAGAAAATAACACTAGGTACCAACTCAGAGCAAGGCAAAGGACAATGTAAAACAGATCTATCACTTTGATGGACCCCCTATTTTATTAATGAGCAATGCCTCAAATCAGCTAATTAAAGAGTATCTGACAGCCTATAAATTGCTTACACTGTGACTGTAGAGAATAAAAAAAATGCTGAAAAATAATCTATACATTGTGTTAGCAAAATTGTATGTAAATGATTAAAATCAGAGAAAAAAATGTATTTTAAAAGTGTCTGTGGGTTCTCCAGCTTATGACTAAATTGGGAAATGTGTAGTTTGGGTATCAAGCCGCAAGGTGATGTCATAAGCAGGATACACCACAGACACATTCAAAACATATTTCCCCCTAATTTAAGGAATTACACTCATCCTTTTCCTCTGTGTTTGGGGTGACTGCCCCGCCTTACTGCCCGTGCTGTCTCTATGGGATAGATTAAGAGGACAATATGTGTTTTTAATGAATTTGTGCTATCCCCCATGTATGACATCACCATTTGGTTCTATATGCACACCTTTACGGAAGTATCAAGCCACAAGATGACATCATAAGCCGGATACAGCACAGACACATATAAACATGATTTTCTATTAATCTATGCACTTGCCTGTAATTCTGCTACCTGAATATCTAGATAATTTGTTTCTCTACAATACAAATGACGTTACCTTTGCTAACAACTGTATACTGTTTTGCATTACACTATTAACTTGGAATAAAGTCAAAATTAAGTTGGTTTAAGTTTTTTAGTAAACATTTGATTCTATGAGAACCAACCTAAAAAGCTGAGGTACCTCAGGGATTTTTCTTTCTTTTTTTTTTTTTTGCTAAAGCTCAAAGATGATAATTTTTTTTTTCAACTATTACAGTATCAGCATTTCTCCACAAAAAGAATTGAAGGTATAGAGTGGGGCTAGATACATTTACTATTCTGAGGCAGTTTAAGTGAAATGTTGATATTGAAAATTCTTCAGAGAAGGAAAAATGATTCTGAATCAGAATCATAATGGATCCTCCTTTTTATCACTGCAACTTCCGTTCATTAAAAAAAAGACATTTTTTTCATATTACATTATGTACTTTAATGCTAATCATATAGTCTGCATCAACTTCAGATTGATCTCATGTTATGGATTTGCTGTTGCGCCTCTGACATCAATATGTTGATATGTAGATATGGTTTCATTATGAGATATTGGTTTTAATCTGTGCCTTCTATAGTTTATAACAATGTCAATTCTGATTGAAAATATAAGTACAGTACTATGGCAAATTTTTAGGTGTAAAAATGCATTAAAAAAATAACATGTTCATGGTGTATTTGTATTATTGAAAACCCTCCGGAAGAGTGACGTATCAGGATCAGCTTAGGGCCCTGTGGGGTCCATCAACTTCCAGGACTTCTTGTTGAACCAACTGTCTTGGTTATGTGTTTATGGTCAATGAGAGACTAAACAGAAAGCTTCCTACTGAGACAGGAGTCTTTACAGCCCGTTATATCTATATTAATTGGCATATAAGCTTTTATTTCTATTTGGCCAAATTCCACTGGGCTGAAAATACCTATATATGTGTATACTGTGTGATCAACTGTGTCTAGGGTTTAGAGAACACCTATATTTTGTTTCAAAATGAGGGCCTATATGGTACTCTCCCATACATACAAGCTGTGGTGTATAAGTTTAATTTAGCCACTTTTGAGGCTATACATATCACAGGGCTCCCATACATACAAACTATATCATCATTGACCAAGAATGGTCCCATGCCCAGATGATGTACTAGATGCAGAGCAGGTGTAGAGGTACTAGCACATTATATTGGAAACGTAGATCTAATCTATAAAAATGATTTCTCCCAACACAGCGTAATCACTGTTATACATTACAAATGGTGATTGACAGTAAATAGATGTTATTGTTAGCCATTGGTTCATGGACTATTTATTTATTTCACAGTGGGATGTTCTGTGATGGAAATCAAACGTATCTCATTGAACCTGGAGAGAACTACAAACCAAATGTAAGTACATGATCCGTTAATATATTGTGTGATACAAACAAACTATACAAACCGCCCATAGCAGCGTTTCCAGACTTGTTTGTCAAAAGGTTTTACAAAGCTCCCCGGTCTGTTTAGCTGCACTTCTTCCATTAGTGTCTCACAACTAGCACTCAAGAAATATATACTGAAAGAATAGATATGTGCACTTCAAATGTACTAACAAAATGACATGTATCATCAGCAGGGCTTCGCAAGTCCCAGGAGCCATTTCAGGCTGCCATTTTTTTTTTTTATTGTTTTACATGGATGTATCCCATTTTCAGGCTGGCTCCTGAATTGGTTTCCTTGGCTCCTAAAGTGTCCAAATATTTGTCAAATCCACATAAGATTTTATGAACAACTCAAAATCAAAATCATAGAAAGATAGTGCAGTACTATGTGTGTTGGATAGACTGCTGCTAGTAAGTGTCATTCTAGAAGAGTTTCATACTGGTGATACATTTGAGGCGGACACTTCTGTTCTTTGAGCACAGTTTATTTATTTGTTCCTGAATTCCTTTACAGGGTTAGTCTTTACTGGTTCTAGTTGGAGGTCTCTGAAACTCAGATATTGTGGCTTATATATTGCAATTTGACCAATGTGTGCTGAATAGATGATGCAACTACATGAATGATTTGAGGGATCGTCTCTTCACATACTAAGTCTTTTTCAGTATGTTTTGAATTATCAATGAGGGAGCAATCTATGGAACTACACAGATTTAAAGGAGCGCCATAGAGTTTGTAGTGAATACAGAATGATAATAAGTCCCCACAGTGGTGTAAATAGATTAAATACTTATATTGAAGTGCCAGCAACATGGTTTTTCAGGACATGAAGAAAAAAACAATACAAATAGCGCTTTCTGCATATTTTTTTTTTTTTTCCCATGCCCTGAAAAACCAAGTTGTTGACACCTCAACATAAATATTGAATCCATTTACACCACTGTGGTAACTTATTATTATCATTCTGTATTCACTACATAAACTGTGTGGCGCTCCTTTAAATCTATGTGTATTTGTCTCTTGATGTGTATGTTAGGTTATATACCAATTAGTGAGCAGCATTAACTACCAATTATTCCCAATATTTGAACAGACATTTACAATATTTGGAACTACAACTCACATGATGCCCACCTTTTGTGGGAATAATATAATTTATATACAAGGGGAGAAGAAAAAAAATACTCTGATATAATTTTAAAGGGGAAGTTACATCTACAGTGTGTGAAAAAAATTGTTAGGCAAGTGCTATATCATGTAAAGTAAATTAAATTGATATAATCAGGGTTGCTTTCTCAACTCTATCTCATAAAAAATGCCAATATGATGTCAGATGTATTGTGGTTGGTATAGCAACAGTCCTGCCTCTCTCTCCAAACCCTCCTTATTGGACAACACTGAATTTAGAGGCCTATGAAATAATAATCAAAGTAAAACTACAATAGAACTGTACATTGTTTTATAGTAAAAATAAATGAATTTCACATATATTTAACACAAACAGAAAATAAGGTGGGTGGAACTGTCACTTTAAGGATGACTACAATGTCTAGTCTCTTGATCATTCTCTTAGAATCTCTGCTGGTAACTGTGTGACATTTTAATGCAATGGGAGCTACTCACTAAAAGGCAAGATGAACATTTAAACTCACTGATTCAGCTATACATTGTGGGGGAACTCACCAGGAAATGTTCATCTCACTTCAACTCTCGTTTTTATTAAAAGTCTTCATTTCCGGCAGATACATTTTGGGTTTTAATACAGACAGGGGGTATCATATATACAGATGGGAGGGATGTATATGACTTTTCTTTAGACAGTAAGTCTGTATTGTATGGTATATGGGGGCTGCCATTACTTTCTCATCAGTGCATTTTATGACCATACTAGGAGTTTTAGTTGTATTCTGATTGGACTCTCGGGTTTCTGAGCCAGTAAGAAAACAGCTTAGATTTTAAATGTGTATATTTTTCTTTCTTACTGCAACAGTAGGAACTCATAATGTTTATATATGTTTTGAACTTTGTAAAAGCAATTTATATTACATTAGTGGAGATTTTATTTACATATGTATCATGTTTCACGGTGACAAAGTACAACGATGACACAACAAAAGAAAACCAATGGGTTAGGCAAATACTTGAGCGATAAATACTACAGACTGCTAGCAGTTCACTTGTTTGGCATTGATATAGATCATCCTGTAATAGGAATTGTGAGATGGGAAAGTTTGTTTTATTAAGGGACACTAAACTTTATTTTTCACTTGTGCTTCTAATATGCCCCTAGTATGAGGATGAACTGGCGTGACTTTTCCATAGGAAGCAGGCAGCTGTCTGATCGGCTAGCGCAGAGAGAGACCCTCGTTTTTGCATGGGACCAAAAGGTCCCCCCTTCTGACTCCATGCAAAAATGAGGGGCTCTCTCTGTGCTAGCAGCGAGAGACTCTCGCTTTCGGCTGTCAGAGCGCGGCAAGCCCCGCTCTGATTAACTGAGCACGTGCTGACAAACAGGAACTGCTGTGTCGCGCATGTGAGACACAACAGTTAGTAAACCCACGTGTATCTATTAAGATACACGTCGGGTTTACTTAATTGAGCCGGGCCATGTTTGGTTTAACCCTTGCCTCCTTCAAGGAAGCAAGGGTTAAACAATGTTTAATGCTCCTTTAATTACATCATCTGCGACTATTATTGTACCTAGTCTAAACATGAACTGCTCACCTGTTCAGTGTTTGCGCCTTTCAAGTGTGCAGAGAAAATGGGCCAAGATGATGCAACTCTGTTGTATGTGCTGAATTGTACAAGAGCTGTTATTAAGTGTTCTTGCATAGCAAGACCACTTAATGTTATCTCACATATATATTATTATTAAGTGTTCTTGCATAGCAAGACCACTTAATGTTATCTCACATATATATTATTATTATTATAGCAAAATTTGCCACCCTAACTCCTCCCACAGTTTTTACACTACATAGACAAAAATTTACCAAAACGTGCAGATTGTTCCCGATCGGATTGCTATTACTTTGTGGAACGTTTCGCCGAATGGTTCACGGAATATCGTCGTTTTTGTGGCGCAATTTGTCCCATAGGAATGAATGGCAAAGCTAGAGTGGGAGCTGCCAAAAGCTGAAAAATCAGGACATGATTTCTAAACTGCCACCACTCCCTCATTTTCAAGCCCACCTACACAAATCTTATATCAAAACGTTCAGCTATCCCTGGTGCCACTAAACATGTAAACGGCTAAGCCGTAGTCCTGATAGTTTTCACAATATGACCATTTGTTTGCAACCAACGCCGTCCATTGACATTCATTGAAACTTCACTCTGCAAAGCTCAAATTTGAAGTGAAATTTCTAAACTGCGGCTGTGCCTTCATTTTTAATACTTCAGAGACATACTATGCATCAAAATGTAGGTCTGGGTCTTGTGATTCTCACAATATAAAGCTCTTCGCTGTAGGATTGATAGTTTTTAAAATACGACCGTTTGAATATGGCAACCGCCAAAATACTCTGACCTGTGTCAAGCTGCAGCAGCAAGTGATGTCATAGACAGGGCCTTTTGAACACCTGCTAATGTTTTTATAAATGTATGGTTTAATGTAACTGTGCAACAACGTTGCAATTAAATGTGCTATGTAAATGATAACAGTTACTCCGCCCACTCCAGTTGTAGACTACAGGTGGAGGCAAGAACACTTCACACAATTTCCCCAGAAATTGTAACTTTTCTAGTTAAGATAAGTTAGCCTATATATTTATTTTTGCACACCTTCTTTCCCTGTTTTTTCATAAGATGATACAACCAGCTATGAGCCTGGAAAAATAGCCTTCGGCAAAGTCGCCACATAATCTACATTTGAAAAAGAGTTTAAGCTCTTTGTTTCATGCACAAAATTATTTACAAATATTGTGTACAATTATCTTCAGGCTATGTGTATATGAAACACAAATACATTTTGTGTTTAGACTTATTATGCTATTATGTTTATGCAAATATTCTAAAAACCCCAAATACTTCTGGTCCAAAGCCTTTTTGAGAAGAGATACTCAACCTGTATGTAACCCCTGTGTTGGTTAGTGAGTGTCAGTGTAACTATACTTTGCCTGGAGTAAGTGAGCTCTGCTGCAATTGGCTTTTCCAGTGTTAAATATTTACCATTCCGCACTCTGATCTTTTAAATTAGACAACCCTAGGAGCCAAGGATCAGGATTACTAAAATCCCTACTGTTGGCCCTGATTGTTTTACATAGCGCTTTATGGAATTAGCATTTCTCAGGTAACAAATAGGTTGGCCCCTAAGTTCCAATCCCTGAACTAATAAATCTACTCAGCTTAGAAGAGTGAATGAGCCCTTTTATATATACACAGGCCTGTTTATTCATAGGAAGCATCCTGACTGCGCCTGTTGCCAACAGACCCGCTTTGCTACTGCAGAGAGATCTTTTTTTTTTCAAATGGCGCCAACTGAGGGGATTAATGTCGCAGGCCTCGTGACTCACAGAATGCAGGTACGGCGAGATTCTGGTAAATGTAGTGACCGTTGCTCACTTTGAGCACCGGTTAGATTCAAGGATAAGTAACTATATCTAAAATAAATAAATAACCCCTAATATATAAAAAAAATCTATACCCAATCGTCAGCTTTTCTACCATTTAGCGGCATCTGTTGAACTTGCAACGGCTGCCATCTTGCCTCCTAGCCCGAATCGGATCTCTGACTCTCCCTTCCTGCAGTCACACCGCTCAGGTCTGTGTAGCTCTGCCCCAAATTCCACCTCCTCCTGTGTGTCCCCACCCCCCTCACAAGATAGAGCTGTTAATACAAGAAAGTGTTCATGCACAGCTTGTATACTGGTAACAAGGCTACGAGGGGCCCTGATCTCCTGTGCCCCATAACCGTTTACATTGTACACAGCTCTCCCTAACTTGTATATTGCACAATTTTAAAGTTGGATCTTTATAAACATTAATATAATATAATATAATATAGAACTGGCTCATTTAAATGTAAACATTCTATATATGGTTTGTGGCAATATAGCTGCAGCAATTTAAATTCATATAAACATTTAGCTCTGAGATGTGACGGAGAAAAAAAAAGTCTTTAATGTGCAAGAAGACAAGCAATGCAAATTAGGCCAATAAGAGTTTATTTAATGAGTAAGCATCCCAAAATAGTGGTTCCAAAAATGTCACATATTTAAATAGAATGTATTTTATCCATGACGCACTCAACTTGTTAGCAGCAATTAGACTTTTTACACATGTGCAGTTAGGAGCACGTAAACATTATTAAACCTACAGAATCAAGCACTCCTCATTTAAAATGATGCTAAAAATATTATACAGTCACAGGCGGTAATATTGACAAAGCCGACAAACAGAGGTATGTGAAAATACAAAAAAAAAAAAAAGTACAAATTCATAATTTCTAATGCAATTTATTTAAACGTGTCACCCAATACATAACCTCACTGAAACGAATAAATGCAAAAATATCCACCAGCAGGCATTGCAGTAGATTAGCTGCTCACTGTACTCAAGATCTACAACACCAGCAACCTATTAACATACATTTATATTTCCATGGCTTAGATTTGTTCATAAGTCAGTATATCTCCCAGTGACATTTCAGCAGGAATACTATGCAGTGCGTTACCCTTGGCGTGGAAAGAACTAGTGAAAAGAAATAATGAAAAAACAGTGGCACTTCAGCAGCAGTCTGCTATAACACCAATGTTGAGCCAGCATCATTAGGACTAGTTCACAGAGCCGTGGCAGCATTATTTGGCCATCCCAGCGTAAGAGCATATACGCCAGTGGGTTCTAATGGGTGGCACTAGCCGTGGTACTGCTCCACAATGGCGACATAGACTAACCAGCAGCCACCAAAAACTGGTTCTGTCCACAGAGCAAAAATGAATGTTTCTCAGATTTCTATTGAGTGGCATGGGTTGATGGATCAGAGGTTTACACTTCTGTTCACCAAATGGATGGCAATTGCATTAAGACAATTTAAAAAAAAAATAAAAAAAAATTCTGAGGAAGTTCTAAAATGAATATAAATTAAGGAAGGGCTCGACAAACCCCAGGCACGGCGACCAGGAAATTAGACCTGACGGCCGGGTGCCGTTAGCCACATGGCCACCTTGCGGCTGCCACCCATTTGTTTTTCAAGGGGAGAAAGTCTGTGCCCCTCGCGCTACGCGGGAGTGGCTGGTGTCACGTGACATCCCGAGCACTCTACAGGAAGATGCATGAAGATCTGGCTGCAAAATAAATGCCCCCCTCCATTGCAATGAGGTAAAGCAGCACAAAGGTGGGACACATTTAGAATTTTTTTTTTTTTTTAAAACCAAAACCTGCTGACTTGTTGGTATGTATGTGAGGTGTGTGTGTATGTGAGGTATGAGTGTATGTGAATGGCTGAGTAAGTCAGGTGTGTGTATGTATGTAAAGTCTGTGCATGTGACTGTCGGTCCATGTGTGTGAGGTGTGCGCATGTGACTGTCGGTCCATGTGTGTGAGGTGTGCGCATGTGACTGTCTCTGTGTGTGATTATGTGTGTATGTTTGCATGATTTGATGTGCCATTGTCTGGCTCCTAATTTTTTTTGCTGGCTCCTAAAAGTAAATTAAGTTTGTCAAGCCCTGAATTAAGGTTTCCTCTTTCCCTTTAATAAGATGATGGTCCACCCCCTTTTTTTCCTTTCTAGAAAGTCTTTATAGCACATTGAATAAACAGCAAATGGTAAAACCTCTTAGTGGAGATCAGTAAAGCCACATGCCGTCACGCAGTCCACCACAAAATACAAAACATCCAAAGCCTTCAAATGTCCCCTCCCATATCCCCCCCAAAGAATTAAAACATAAATGGCAGATGTAGAGAAATGTAGCTGTAACAATAATGTCCACAGGCATAAGAAACACATTGAGCTCTTTAAGCGGTGTGCGTGACCACAGGAATGTCTATCTCAATGGCTGAGAGGCGGGACCGCGAGGGGTATGATGGCGGGACGTAGCTGTGCATGCTCGGGACATGCGAATAAAGCGGCTGCCAGAACGGCGAGGGCAGGGACTTACAGGCACAGTACCACAAAAACAACAACAAGGCAGTAAAGAACATCCCACCTGCACTGCCTATGGCCACAAACACAGCAATGTCGTAGGTGAAGTACGGCCCATACTTGGTGTTCAGAACATTGTTGTAAAATATAACCCAGATGGAGGGAGTAATGCTCATGATTCCTGCTAGAATATACAACAAGCCCGCCACTAGGTGGCAGCCTGCACTGTTGACGAGACACTTGGTAAGCTTTAGGTTCGGTACATTGGAGCTGAAAGTGGTGTTGCATATTCCTGTTAGACAGAGGATGAGAGCGGAGGAAGCTGTCAGAATGCTGAAGGGGAGAGCAAACTGGAGAACGCGGATATCCAGCTGATCCACGCTCGCAAACCATTGTGTGTCGTACATCATGCAGTCATGGCTCCACTCCAAACGCGTGCATTTCACCCACAGCCCGATGCTGACCGTGAGGTTCTTCTCGTTTCGGTTGAAGGTGTACAGTTTCATTTGTCTCCACTGAGGGAGCAAGGTGGCAGCGAAGAGACCAGAGATGGAGGCTGTCCCACACACAAAAGCAAACAGGGTCACTGCGTGAACTTCCTGGCAGCCCATTATGATCTCAGTGTAGAAGCCACTGTCAAAGAAAGAAAAATAAAATACATTAATGTGCAGTGTATGGGAGACACGACCAGCAACAATCTCTGCTTCCGTGCAAACACTTAGCTAAAACAGAGCACAGGGATACTGATTTCATACAGTCAGTGCATAAGCAGCGGATACAGAATCAGCTGGAAGCCAATCCGAATTTAACCCCTTAATCCTATTAAAACGAACAGTGGCACTTCCACCGCTCAGGCAGTGTTGCTGTAATGCCTCGATGTTGAGGCATTATGCAAAACAGACATTTGACATCCAACTGACCTGCGAAAGTGGGTGCCATGCCATTCCAATATGGCGCTGCCCTGTTGTGGGAAAGAGGTCGGAAAGGATCAGTGATCACGTCCATTGCTCTTTTGCCTTAGAGGCAGTCAACAACATTATACTTAAAAACCAAAAATACAGCTATAGATCTACCTTTAGGGTTACGTTTAGTGTTAGGGTGATGATTAGGGAATCATTTAGCAGGATTTTTCCACAAGCTTTTGTAGATGGGTAACATATTTTTCAAGTAAATTGGAGTGGTTTTTTTTAAATTTTACCCATTTATTTTTTTTACAGTAAATTATATATGATCAAAATAATGGTATCTAATATTAGATATTCTTATCCCGAAAAACCACCCCCAATATATAATTTGTGTGGGTACAGTAAATGAAAGATAGAATTCCAGCTAAACACAAGCACCGCGGAAGTGTAAAAACAGCCTCTGTCCTGCAGGCACAAAACTCCAAAAACAGTCCCGTCCATACTCGGTTATTTTGGTCTGATATTTGCCATCTGGTAAATGGGCAGTGAACAGCATGGTTATAGGTTAGCGCCTGGTGGGATGAGTCAGAGACTGCAATGAACATATCAGGCCCAGATTGGATATCACATGCTGGAACATGCAGAGACCGTCATCGTGTACATGTTACCACGACAGAAAGAGCGTGACTCATGCAGAACAGAACCTCGCTCTATTTATCTGACTGTAAAATGTGAGCAGTGTAATTACTGCTGGGACAAAGCCTGGGCACATTCACACAGCATCTGCTCAAGTGAACCTGTTGTCCTGGCGCTGTACTGAAGCTGAAAGATGCACAATGCTGGCAGATCATCCTGCATGATGTATTTAAAGGGAGTTTGAGTGATGGCAGATTTAATAGGACTCTGCCAGGTAAAAATACACTGAGGGACTCACACGGCCGGTCAGGAACAAATAAATACACAAAAGAAATTCAGCCTGTCTGCACCTTTAACTTACAAGGGATTTTCACCTTAATACTGTATTCAGACTAACATTTGTTTACTAAGATATAAAAAAAGGCCCCATACCAATAACTTACTATACGCTAAACAGCAAATTCCTATTACACAGGTAGCTAAATAAATAACTTCTTTACTAGCAGGGTGACTGCAATGTCACATCTGCTCCAAAATATGAAACCAACGAGGTCCCAATTCTGGCACGCATCCCCAGGAGCTGGCTGAGCATCATGAGAGCTGTAGTGCCATTTAATTTAATTCAGCTGCCTGTCACAAAGAGGGATATTGATTAGTGTGGGTAAACAGCTGAAGAGGTTTGCAGATCCAGCCGTGCCAGGGCACAACAAGCAATCAATTGAGATCTTACCAGACAGCATTTTATCAATGCCACAGAAATTGTCAGGTGGGAGGGCTTGAAATGACACCAAGTCATTATACAAGCGTTGGCAGCCACTGCCGAAACACTTCCTTTCCATGCCTGACGCGGCGCTTTATCAGCTAGTCCAACATGTAGAGTCAGGAAGACATCGTCCGTCACGGATAGTGGCATAATAATTAAAGGAGGGGCGTGACAGGAGTCTAAATGGGAATTTATCAGCACCGTTACACTGATCAAATCAGGGTAGATTTCGCCAGTAATTAAAATATCTTCTTGTGGCACAAAGAACTTTTACTGCTCACCTTGGTGATAAATGTCTATAGCTTTCCTCCTATTTTAGAGCCAAAAGAAATGCCAGTCCTTTAATATGCTATGGATTGTCAGCTCTACCTCACTTAATAATAAAACTCCAGGCCTCTTACACAAGGCTCTGGTACTTGCTATAGTACATTTTATGACATTAAAAGTATCAGTAGTACTGACCAGGATACCTTGAAGAAAAAACAAACAAGGTTACCCACCCATCCATCACCTGGCTTACAATACAAGTATGTTGTTGCTTAACCATCCACTTGCATTGTAAAATATAATTACAATTCATAAGTGATTGTATTCTAAATCTCACATTATAGTCCCTTATCATATAGTTACATGTGAGCTAAGATCAAGAGAAGGAATGTCCTGTACTTTATGAAATGAGAAGACCATATAAAATTAGGAGAGTTTACATTCTTTGTAAACTGAAAGCGCAGTAACACATTAAAAAAAGTACTAAAACTAAAGGCTGACAAAAAGTAAAAATCCTGACTTCAGAGCTAGTCAGAATTGCCTGAGATAAGCTGTATTATTGTGTAGAACACAAATCAGGGACAGAAACCTTCTGCACAGTCCACAATAGAAGTTTTCCCAATTTTATAGTCAGTGTTAGGCTGTGGTCACATAATAATTCTGAGTGTAAAAATGCTCTAGGGAACCATGACATATTTTAGGCTCTAAGTGAGTCAGAGTACACCTTATATTCTGCACCCTGATATAGCTATGCAAAGTAAATAGGACTTAAAACATATTTTATTTTCGTGCTTGCATTAAAGAATTTTATGTAAAAGCATTTATACTTGAAGGTGTCTCAAAAAAACGTAACTTTGAGCTCTATCCAAAAGGGGGAAATGCAGAATTAAGACCAAAGATTGCGATTCCCAATTTTGCTGAACAGGGTACAGTGCATACATATGGTCTATAGCTTATACATTTTAGATGTTACTTAAATAGTGATTTAAATAGGCTTTTTTAACTATTTCTATACATATTTACATGAACTTGCACCAGACAATGTAATGGCACAACTATAACAAATATGACTCCACTAGCTGTATTCACCTATGTCTTAACTGACGTTTAGAAAATACCTTTGATCAATTTAAAGAGTCAATGTATTTTCCTCATAATACTGCTCTCTGTGTATTCAACAGGTGCACTGCGCAGAAAAAGCATATATTTCCAAGATATTATCAAAGGGAAGGGGACAATCATGAAGAATAGAGATTGCAATTCAGTAACAGAAAACCCAGCTGGCTATGCATTTCTTCATTTAATGTTGGCTGATGCAGCACATTAATACATACAATAAAATTACTGTTCAAAGCAGCATTGAAAAAATCCCCATAGATTACAAAACTGCAGTGAAATTATTCCCTCCTTCCTATGCAGGTGATAAAGAAATTATAAAAAAAATACTAATGACACAATCGATAATATCTCAACCAGTGATGGCTAATCCACTCCTGCTGCTGACTGGTAATGTTTTGCAACTCCCAAAATGCATAGCCAACTATAGAAAAAAGTAGCCCACAGCAGTTGGTAGTGGCAAATGTCAATGCTCATCATGCTCAGCCATTCAAGCGAAAGGCCCACAGCAGTTTGAGTGCCAAATGTGAGCCATAGTTAGGCTAACACCCCTATCCCAGTTACTGAGAATGTAATAATGAAAGGGATAAACAAACATGACTCACAGCCCATGTCTGCACACATATACACCAGGTAGGATATATTACATCCTCTCCCGCCCACTCCCCCCAAACAAACAGACAGACGATTCCCCTTATTAGTATTTAACCTGTAGAGTGCTGGATTCATCACATATATTGCAATGTATGTTTAATCCCCCACAGGTCTCCTTTCCATTTTAACCTCCCAGTTAATGTGTGAATGAAGGCGCCGGCAGTCTGCCGCTCAGACTCTAACCAAGACCAATCGGTGTATTACCTAAAAAAAAACACGATAAATTAGATAATCTGCTAAAACCTACCAGCAAAACACGCACAGCCTGCAAGCCTGGAGCTCGTCCTCCCACACACCGCACTGCGCACGCTCGGCATTCCCCGGGAAGAGGGGGGCGCTGGGAGGAGTAGTCTGTCTGTTTCCAGATTACACAGCTAGACCCGCTTCCTGGGACTACACTTCCCGTCATGCTCAGTGAATCGTCATCCAGCGGGATGGCTCTGCTGCACGAAGGGAGATTCCACAACTTCAGGGGAGGCCAATTGCCCACTGGGCTCCTATCTAACCTGACTCAATGGGCTGGGGCTAAACCACTTTTCACATATAATTTCCCAAGTGTCTAGCACTTTCAATTCAAATTTCTTGTCTATCGATCTCTGTACCTGTCCGTGTCTATCTCTGATGACAATGGGTGGGGGGCTTGTGAAGTTTCACTAAATGCCACAAAATTATTTTTACCCACAGGACCAGCCCTACCCAGCACACTTACAGCAAATTGGGGTCAATGTGAGGTCAAGTGTCAGCCCTATTATGCATGCGTGGTAGGATGTTCACACAGACTTACTGCGCATGCTCAGTATTAGAGTTGAGTTGACACCTGGATGTTCGGCGGGTTCGGCCGAACTTTGAAAAAATGTCCGGGTCCGTGCCCGAACTTGACCCCGAACCCCATTGAAGTCAATGGGGACACAAGCTTTTGGCCACTAAAATGCCTCTAAAAAAAGTCCTGGAAAGGGCTAGAGGGCTGCAACATAAAGTAAAATGTGGGTAAGAGTGTCCCCATTTATGCGAATAGGTCAATTGACCTATTCTTATGAACGGGGACTCTATTTCGGTTTATAGAATAGCAATAGCATTACATGTATTCCATAAACCGAAAGTCTATAAACCGAATCTCTTTCGAACACAATTGCAATGGTGAAAAAATGCAGGTGTCTAATGAGGTCACATCCAAAAAACACAAATTAACTGAGTGAACAATTATAACAGTGCAATACTTAATATTTATTTGCTGCCGTACATGAACTTCCATATTAAAGATAAAGAACCATATGCATTTTATTACTGTATCCATACTTGATGTTTGCACTTATACATGTCTATACATGTTTGTTATATAATATGCATTTTTCTACAGCATGTATATTTGATATTTGTACTCATATGCCTGATTGATATCTATGCGTTCCTACTGTGAGCATATCTGATGTCTGTACTCGTATTCTTGCTTACTGTACCCCTGTGAAAGCCTTAATAAACATTGTTTAAACAAAAAACAAAACAGTGCAATGATACAAAATAGTGCCATAATAAAAATGCAAATATAAGATACAGGTGTTCACACTGTGATTGCAATATATAAAAAAAATACTTGCAAAGTGAAACATAAATCGATACAAATATACAAAATATATATCAGCACTTTTAGTGAAGCTGTATAATGGGATGGATCATAAAACATATCGATGTATAAGATATAAAACTGTGGAATCCAGTGAAATAGACAATTCAATGTGATATAACAAACAAAAACATGCTGATAAGTATTAAATAATACTCAACACTGGACCCCAGGACATACTTGAAAACGAGAGAAATCTCAATGTATTTTTCCTGGTAAAACACTTTCTAAATAAATAAATAAATAAATATATTTCTTCTGTTCTTTGATTCTGAAAAAAATAATAACATACACCCCTAGTTCAAATATACTGATGAGGAACAACAGGAGGTATAACTGATAAAATAGTTGTGCAAATCAACTCAAAAACACAGCTCCTAAATCCTAGGGTGGAATAAAGCTTGTTTGAGAGACTCAATACTTGCTGTAGCGGATATAAAGGTGATCTGAGGGTGCAAAGTAGAGACAATAACAGACTGATTTGTCATGTATTCCAATATTTATTGTGACTTGCTGGCATCAAGTGTGGAAGCACCCACACTGGATAAGATGGTTAATTAATATTTGTCCTGAGTTTAGAAATATCCTGTGTTTACATGTTTTTCTGTTGTTTTTTGCAAGTTATAGGACAATAACCTAAACTAGTGTTTTTTTTTACAACATTGACCATTTGACCCGATGATCAACTGAACCCAAAACCTAAATCCTCATCCTGACTCTAACCCTTACTCTAACTCTAACCATAACCCTAACATTACAGTAACCCTAACTATTACTGTAACCCAAACCCTAGATCTCAACCCTAACTGTTGTTTTTTGTTGTGGTTGCAATATCATAGACTGCTGCTAGGTACAGTCTAGCAACTACAACTGAGCGGTGGAAGTGGTGATCCAACGCTTCCAAAGCTCTAAAGCCACAACAGGGCAGCCCCATTACCAGTATGGTGCATACTTCCGCACGTTGGAGCGATCATCTGTGTGCTGGGTGGTGGCTTTTTCTGTGTTGCCTGATGCCTCCTCTAGCGACCTTAAAGACGCATGATGTATATCTACTACATGTCATCATTAAGGGGTTAATCATATGCAATATCTTATGTGGGAAATTTACAGAACAGATCCATCTAACCTTTGTATTTTTATTTTACAGGAGGATTACCAGTTTCATTCTGTTTATATATCAAAGTTACTTGAATTTCCTATGGATGAGCCGCCTTCTGGTATGTTATTAATAGCTTTATAGCTTGTATAGCACTAAAACTTGAGCAGTGTGCACAATGTATTACATTACGTCTACACCCAGTATTACCCTGTTTACATGCCTCCAAAGTGTCCCCTTTTAGTCTGGACAGTCCCAATGGTTTAACCAAATCCATGTGGCCCTCTGTCCTCCTCTGTTGTCCCTATTTTCTAGGAGCTCAGAATTTTGGACGAGTGTATCACAGAGCTCCAAAACAATACAGCTCACCAAATAGTGTGTTTAAAAAGTGAATGTGTTTATATATTAGTTTTTGTAAATCAAATAATTTATTCCACTTCCAATTATATTATTACTCATTCCAAATGGCTTACCAAATTTCATAAATAACTCTCATTTGGTCATAAAGTCTCCTAAAAATGCTCTGCCCACAACTTTAGTTAGTCTCCCCGAAAACAAAATGATCCCTCTTTGACCAGTTGAAATGTATGTGTTTTGTATAGCAGAAACATTTCATGAGAGATACAGTCACACACACAAAACACTTATACAAACTCCTGATTGCCTAGCTTTTTTGGGTCAGCGTGGGGTTCTAGGCACATAGCTACATCTCTGCCCCATGAGGAACCATGTGCCTCAATGGCATGCGACAACCTCGATACTCAAGAAGGTGTAAGAAGGAGAGAACCTAGAGGAAGAACGTATCTGCCAGATCTAGAACCAAATACCTTTGCTTCATTGCTGGTTAGAGGAAATCACCCCAACAAGCTCAACATTTCTGGCCCACAATACAAAAATCTAGTCATCTCCAGAAGCTGACAGGAAACTGAGGCATCATTTTACCTACCTCTGGATACCTCAATCAACATATGTCATTTATAGATATGGCCTGGATTAATAAATAACGTGGATTTGGCCCTAGAGAAAGAATATCTGCATAGTATGCATCTAAATATGTGGTTGTGGTTGAACAGCTATTTTCACTATGGAACTTGCTGTGAGGTTACAGATGTTTGTGTATTTGAATTTAGAATTCTGGTCAATGAATGATACATCAGGAAACTCAACTCAGAACCCAAGGAGCCAACGAAAGAAGAGGCAGGTGAGTACAACTCAGTATCCCGTCCCTTATAAATGTTTGATCATGTGATAGATGGATTTTTAGTAAAACTGAACTCTTTGTTTTAAAAAATATATCTCTTTTCATGTTCTCAAATGGAACCCTGCCTGGACTAGTGTAGTATGTAGCCTCACACAAAGAATAGCCTAACAAGTTACCATTGCACAAGTAGCACAGCAATAAGCTAGTGAGGTTATAAATAATGCTGAAAGGACCCAAACTGAACAGAGGGGACCCATAAGCCCTGTTCCTTCCCAAGTCCAAGTTTGTAGTTGTAAATAGACCAACAAACTCTCCAATGTAACACTGAACAATGTTTTGTTTAAGGCCTACCTATACAGATTGCTGGTTTTATATGTGTGTGCATATATCTACCTTGCAAGTTCCTGTCGGTTCCTTGTGTAGAAATAACTAACAAGATTTTTGAGTATGGGAATTATGTGTTTTATTCTTTCACTATATATCTATGGTCAGGAGGCACAATACATTGCATAAGGCTCTTCATGGTTGTTGGCCATTTTGAATCTGCTCCTCTCATCCTATCGAAAAATAAGATTAATTTGTTTTCTTGCAATCTTGTTTCTAGGCTCGTCGGTCGCCACGCAGTGTTGCGGAAGAAACTAAATACGTTGAGTTAATGATCGTGAACGATCACTTAATGGTACGCTGACCTATGTCAGATGTCTTTCTGTGTCAGCTGTAGCCCGTTGTCATATCTAGGTGCCACAACTATTCTGTTTATCACATTCCGCCTCTGTCTACCCAATAAAGAGAGAACTACATGGAGTTTCGACGGCAATGTTGAATTTGAGGCCAAAGTAACTGAGTTTGAAAAATTCTCCTTTCCCATCTCCATTCCCTGCAGTTCTCTCTTTATTGAGTTTACCCTATGGAGAACAATCCTCTGAAATAAGATCTATCTTGGATTGGCCAGGAAAGCTCAATAGTAATAGTACGTTGATTAGCCAGATCCATCTAAAACCCTTTTCTGCTAACACTGTTTAGTTAAAACAGCAAGCAGAATAACTGAAAATACTAGAACTTTTTACATTTTGACAACGCTATACATTTATGAGTTCTCCTTTTAAACCTTTTAAATGGCATATAGAAAATTAATAATTTATTCTGTATGTGATCATGTATGTTGTCAACTTAGCTACAGTGGAAGAATTTGTATAAACCATTTAATTTTTTTCTGTATCTATTTTTTACTTGTTTTTTGTTTCTAACTATTGTAATCATTTTGTATTATATTTTCAGTATAAAAAGCACCGCTTATCTGTTGGCCATACGACCAGTTATGCCAAGTCGGTGGTAAATGCGGCAGATTTAGTAAGTATGGATAATTATTTGCGTGATAAATTCAATCACTTATTTAGTATCAAATAAAGTCCTAAAACCAAGCACCCTGACCACATCTATAAACATGATCCGCTATACCTCATGTATAGGTGTAACATAGTTACATCAGTGGACTAATGCAACCTCAGGGGTTGCAGATTCCATTCCCAGCAGGGTGCGCACAGCTTTTCCTCCTTCTGAATTGATACAGTGAGTACCATTAAGTTGGGTGATAGTAACATTCCCTACCTATACAGATTGAGTATCCCTTATCCAAAAAATTCAATATCCAAAATGATCTGTTGCCACAAGTTGCAAATTCCACACACAGAATGCAAGCCGACTTCAGGTTCCCATCAATGCCTCATATCACAGCTGTGTCACAGTAAAAGTGATTTATTTGCTCTCTACAGTATTTGCACTGATACTACTGTATTGCATGAGCGCTGAGAGGCTTTAATATATTATATTGATGAAAATAACCCGTTATCCGAAACACTTGTGGTCCCAAGCATTTTGGATAACGGATACTCATGCTGTACTTGCAAACAATAGAAATCTTAATGTATGCTTTTTAGTAAAATACTTCGATATTATTATTACACACTGCATATATAATTTACCTCTTACCTGACTGTTTTGTTGCCAGGTTTGACTCTGCATAATGTGTATATGAGTTGGATTCTATGTTAATCTCGCCTGCAGCACAACTTTAAGTTAATAGACCCCCAATGGTATCTACATTGCTAAATATGTCAAAAAATTATACCAACATAAAGGAAAATGAGAAATTGTCAAAATGACTCAAATAATCTGATTTGCATTATAAATTCACATATCATCTTCTCTTAGAAAACAGTGTAACAGGCATGCACAAACTAGAAGTGACTGCTTCTGTTTGAATATCCTTACCCCTAACATCCCTTGATCTTGTCTAATCAGCACAGACTCATATCAGCAGAGATCTCAAACAATCCCACTGCTTCCACCAATAATGTGATATGATATGATGAATTTGTGTATTCTGAATGATCCTGTGATTTGAAGCTATAAGAAAAATCCAGGTCATTTTGCTCACATCTTGACATACTAATATTGTCTCTGTATTCACTTGTGCAATAGATATACAAGGAACAATTGAACACGAGAATAGTGCTTGTTGCTATGGAAACCTGGGCTAATGATAACAAGTTCAGCATCTCTGAAAATCCACTGGTGACTCTGAAGGAATTTATGAAATACAGAAGGGATTTCATCAAGGACAAAAGTGACGCTGTCCACCTTTTTTCGTATGTACAGTTTTAAGATTTGAACTAGATCTCCGTGGGTTAGTGATGCTCTTGTTAGTACTGCTTTATGTGCCTCAGATCTTTTCAAGGTCAGAGATGTGAGTAATAATCTGTTCAGGAAGGAGCTAGGAGCACACTATATAATGAGAACACATTCCGCAGGGATGCATTCAGCCTTCAAATAGACTAGTGTTGGCATACCATGCAGAAGCTTGGGTTAGGGGATACACATTAGTAATTACATAATGTGCAAGAACTATCGAGATATACTGGCGCTTATCCTATTGTGCACAAGCTGCAAACCGTCTGCCAACTACCCCTGGTGCCCAAATATGGTAACAATAAAATCACAGAACAAAAGTGACAGTGCGCTAAAGTGCTATACAAGGTGCAAAGTGACAAGATACATATCAGAATATGAAAAGCAGATCTACTGCATAGGACAATGTATAGAAAATATGACTCACGTTTCAAATTGTGGTCATAAGGAATAAAGTGCTGTTTTCTTCTTTGCCTAATAATCTCCAAGCAGATAACAAGATGTTAGGGCATACACAACACAATTTTAATAAAAAGCATACAATATCTTACACTTAGAAAACATGAATGTGATCCAGAAGAAAGTCCCGCAGGCAATTGAAAGTTCTCAGACCCCAAGAAAGCAGTGCCAAGCTCAACTGACGCGTTTCGCCCTTAACGTGGGCTTCCTCATTGCCCAGCTTGTGGGCTATATGGAGATCATGGTCAGCCAGTTGGGCACCAATGGAATAGACATATGACCCAAAATATCCTGCTAATTGTGGTAAAAATGTGGTGTTCTGATAAAAGTTCCTGCTATCCTCAGTTAGACCAGGATGGGGATGGATGGAACCGAATGTTTTTGACTGTTCACATGCTTTGTAAATATACTGTTTTAAAGGGGAAGTCAGTTTGAGAGCAGCAGAAGTGGAGCAGCATATATTGGTGGAGTGTGCTCACTGCTGAAAGGAGGAGGAGTCAATGAGGTATGCATTTTCTATCATTTTGTCCACTTAGGGGGTATATTCATGAAGCCCAATCTGGGCTGAATTTGGCCCAGATCGGAGATAATTGTCGAATTACTGAGAAATCCAAAAGTAGACTATTCATTATGGCCGAATTCTGCACCTTTTGGTTCGGAGGGACTTGGCCTACAAATGAAAAGGAATCCCCAATTCAAAGAGCCCTGAAAATGGACAGTATCCTCTATAATAATGTCCAAGTGTCTCTGCGTCCAGTCCCTGTGTCCGTGGGATTGCGGTACTGCGCATGTGCCCCACGGACAGCCGTTGGGACTTGGAACACAGAGACTCCCCCCAAAGAAAAAAAAAAAAAAGCCGGTAGAGGCACTGGATGGGGGAGATCTAAAGATCCCCCCTCACCAGCCCTCTGCTCGGCATGCTCTGCAAGATCCCGGGAGGGGGCGGAGCCAACCGGCTGAGCGATGTAGCTCCGCCCCCACCCTGTGAAGCAGAGCAGCGTCTGCTTCACGGGGAGCCACTGGCACCATGAGAAAGTGCTGCTCGGCTCCCCATACCTGCATAAAGCATGGGGAGCCCGAGCAGCACCTTCTCTTGCCCTCAAGGCTCCCCCCCTCACCAGGGTGCTTGCCCCTATGTTGCCCCCTTATGTCCGTCCGTGCGTCACCCCCTCCACAAATGTTCTAGCGCCCGTTAATTTAATGGGCTTAATGTCTAGTTTGGAAATAATTTACAAATTTCAGACAGTTTAATTATTCAGATAAGATTTGGATATTTGTGATTGTGAATGTGATTTATGTATATTTATTTATGTACTAACTTATATTATTATATTTATATGTAATAAGTATTTTAGATTATATATATATAATAATATTATATTATGGATATTTTATAATGTATTATATTATGTCGTAAATATTGTTATAACATATATATAACATACATATGTATATTTATTTTAATTGTTTTTAGATTAATTAAAAAATGTTTTAATTATTTAATTAAATTTGGGTTTGTTTGTGTTTTCATTTTGTATTTTGGGGAAGGAATTTGGGAGGATTTCGGCTACTTTTTCTTTATAGCCTAAGTAGTCTCCAACGTCCCATTATTTCTTGTTGGGTGTTTGAGGCTACCAATTCGGTTCAGTTTGGAATAAATGCAGCCATACTTGTAGGCCAAAAATCAAAGCCCACAACTATTCACACCTGAATGGCGTGATTTCCGAATTCGTCCGAGATTTGAAGCTGTGAGATACATAGCTCTACCTGAAAAGATTTAATGCTACCCCTTAATGTTGCCTTTAATCTGTTATGCCTTTAAGAGAATTAGTGCTAGCAGGTTTAGAACAGCAATTGAAGTGAACAGTTATATTTTTAATAGTATTGTCACAGCAGTAAAGGCATTTTGGTATTCATGTCCATGTTTGCTAGCAGATAATTACATAGGGATGTAGTCACTAAAGAGGTGGGATAGACATGTTATGTGCAGGTCCAATTGAACTCTTCTATGGGAGAAACCCATCATCTTTTCCCTGCACATCCATACTTAAATTCGTAATATGAAATGTTCTTCCCACTTAAACTGATCTGCAGCTCAGTGAATGGACTCCATAGTACAGATCTAATTTGATCTATTCTCTAAAAAGTGCACTATGGTAACAATAGTTGACCCCAAACTATCCAGTGAACTGCAAAAAACAAGCACTACTAGCTCACTGGAAGAAACTCTCCAACTCACCTATCTTTCCCACTCAGTTATTAATGCCTAGCATGTGCAGTTCACTTGTCAGTTCCCTTTTAGTGAGTAGATCCCATAGACTTTGTTTTCAGAATTTAATTTTAATTTTAAAGATTGAATTGTAAAATGTGGATAATCTTGAACTAATAAAATCTACTAAGTCTCTAAACTAACAAACATTAGGGGACAATGATAAAGATAAATTATAATGAATTACTAAGACCTGTGCCAGCTAATGTTATCTCCTTGTAACTCAGTTTGGGAAAGCGAATGTCATGGCAGTCACCCTGGCGCAATCGTTGGCCCATAATTTGGGAATTTTCTCCGACAAGAAGAAGTCAATAATTGGTATGTACCCAACTCCCATGCACTCTGCCTGGGGTAACTCTGAGCTCCAAGACAGGTAGAGCTCAAGCTGTTATAGAACTACAATCCCCATGATCTTTAAAGATCACTTATTCAGACACAGGCTGACTGGGGATTATGGGCATTGTAGTTGAATAACTACTGGAGATCTATCTGTTGGGTTTACAGGGGGAATCTATAATTCAATTGGGTTTGAATAGCGAATACAAGATTCAGAATATAACAATGCAGAATAAAATCTCACAGTGAGTTTACAAAACATTTGTATTGAAAGAATCTGTCAATCTGAATATTGCTTAAAGTGTGAATCTAGAGAATATAAAAAATACAGGGTGTTAGCAGAATTGAATGTAAATACATCAAATAATCTGCGATGCCTCCTGCTTATGACATCACTGTGTGGCCTGATATTCAAATGACACATTCCCCATTGAAAATTAGTTAATTTGCATATCAAGAAGACATGATGTCATGAATAGACACTACAGACTAGTTTAAAACATCTATTTCTCTTATTTTGTGCGTTTGCATGCGATTCTTCTAACACAATCTATATGTCATTTTTTTTACTCTCTACATACGCAGTCGAAGCAATGTTTAGGTGAACAGAGTCCGTTTAAAGAGAATTAAAAAATAAAAAAAATGTTACCAGGTGACTATGCTCGTATGCTTGTCTATAGGATTGACTATCAAGATTCAGGGACTTGTATATACATATTACAGAGGAGAAGAGTAGCATTCTATCTACTGGAAGGTTATTCAGACTTGTAGAACTGGGTGCTGCTCCATTTCTTTATCCTTTATTTGCACAAACCGTTTTTTATGTTTTTTTAATTGTCAAAGTTCTGTTAGTGAAGTTATAGGTAATTCACTGCATTTTACAGTAACCATTTAATGAATTGTCAGGTTTGTAGTGACATTATAATTCTAAAGATGAATATGATAATGGAAACTCACTAACAGCAAGAGTAAATGATGTTATGAGTTAAACAAAACTTGTCCTAGGTAGAAATAGCGGTGTTTAAGATACACACAGATGTACTTTCCCATTCTCTATGACATCATCATAATGTGTTTAGTTACTTACATTGACTTGCATGGTGCGTGAATGTTGGTTCAAGTTTATACAGTAATGATGCAGAAAATCAACATACATCTCTGGTTACAATGTAAACAATGAATTGTGCTCCATATAATGGTATAATATCATATCCGTTTATTATTAGGTGAGTGCAAGTGTGACGATATGTGGTCTGGATGCATTATGGGCGACATTGGGTAAGAACCGTGTTGAAAATGTAATTTTGAGTTTTAATGTATATGTTGGCATCCAATTAATAGCATTGAGGGTTACAATTTTACACCCGTGTTGGGAGCAAATTGACTTGATTGCCTACCATCTGTGTGACATGTGCAGTGCATCCACTGATCAAATACTCAGTAGAAGTGGACAGGCCCGCCATCAGGAGGTGACAGGCGATACTGGCGTCCTGGGCCGGGCGGGCCCAGGTCACGCCCGAAAAAAAAAATTCCTAGGCCACGGCCTCTGTTTAGACAGGCCGCGGCTGTGAGGGAAGCGTTCTGCGATGGCCACGTGGCTTCAATAAAGTTTAAAAAAATGCGACCAGAGTTTCCCTCCTCCGTGCAGTCTTCCCTATTGGGGGGGATAGGGGGCCCAGAAAATTTGTTCAGTAAATTCCTGGTGGCGGCCCTGGAAGTGGAACAATCAGCGGGACACTCCATATGTTAGCTGTGCCAGTATTGTAACAGAATTTCTCTTAATACATTGTCCCATGCGTCTTTGTCCTACAACTGCTTTGAGTACTAGGGCTAGGATGGACTTACAAGGGGATTAAAAGTTGGAGATCAATCACTCCAGTGAATTGACTTATTCTCTATTCTGTTAGATGTTTGTTTATCTGCTTGAAAGTTGGCTCCCTACAAGTTTTATGTGATCTCTTAATGCATGTATCTAGCTCCCTAGGCTTTCATAGCTTTCACTATGAGCTTTATTCAATGCAGGAGTTGCAGGGAATTAGGAAGAGAATTGCAAACTTAAGGCCAAACTAGCTGAATTTGAAAAGTTCTACCAAGTCGGCTACTTACGTTTTCAATCCCCTTATCAATTCACTTCCATTCACTGTTTTCGTGAATAAATCATCCTTAGTGATGACATAAGCTGCATATTCCAGCAGGTGGCGCTATAAGTTATTTTCTTAACATAATAAAAAAATGTATTACCTATGATGCCATTTCAGGACGGCCATTTTAACACTGACACTTCAGCTCGTCCGCCTAACTCTAACCCTATCTGTCAGCGCGCCATGATGAAAGGCCAGCGTTGAAATGGCGTAGAAGAATCGTCCCATTCGCTATCAGAGCGTAAAACCCATATATATATCAGCTTTACTCCGAGCTGGTGGCACCTGGTTTTCAAGTTTTGCTTCTATTATTGAAGCAAACGTTAAAAAAATAATAATGCTTTTAGTACCACTTCAGTATCAAAGAGATATATGCTCCTCTTGTTGTAGAATTAGCTTTCTATCCAATGGAATCTTTTGAACAGTCGGGCCCAATTTAGGGTTCAAACCCCTTTCATTCTGATGTAAATGTTAAATGAATTCCTCCTCAGCGCTCTGCAGATGGCAGGATTTAATGGCATGTGCCACACAGTAAAATGGTAATTGTAGATATTTTAGAAGTAGACCTATTATTTTGATTTAAAGAGACAGTCATTAGTTATCACTTGTAAACACTGTGATTCACTGACTATTCATTGATCTCTAATGAGTTCCAATTTCACATTACTGTTCAAAGAATGTCCTTGTTGTTTTAACACAATAACCTATTTATATAAGTGCTGTAGTTCAGACCCATCACATTTAGCATTTATCTGTACTCCCTGATCATGATCCATAAGCTCGCACAAGCAGACAGTGGGAGAGATTTGCTTAACAAAACAAAAGATGAAAGGTCTGGTGAACAATGTCGCTAGGATGTGTGTATACGCCAAATGCGTAGTCTTAAATTGGTATTTTTTTTTCTATTAGCTTACTTAGATGCCTTTTAATGAAGTAACCTTTAGAAGGGATCAGCATCATTGAATCGATATCTTAGGGATCGTACATACGAGTTGAACTTATCTAATTGAGCTGCCTATTGTAGGCATATAGTTTGTATGCACTTGTGTTTCTATATACCCTGTCAATATCATTCCTTGAATCAAGATTATAATAATAGAGCAAAATATCTGTTTTTTTTCTATTTATACAGTTATATCTGTTTTTTATATTTATACAGTTATATCTGTTTTTTTTTCCATTTATACAGTTATATCTGTTTTTTTCTATTTATACAGTCATATCTGTTTTTTTTTTTCTATTTATAAAGTTATATCTGTTTTTTTTTTCATTTATACAGTTATATCTGTTTTTTTCTATTTATACAGTTATATCTGTTTTTTTTTTTCATTTATACAGTTATATCTGTTTTTTTCTATTTATACAGTTATATCTGTTTTTTTTTCTATTTATACATTTAGATCTGGGGTTTTTTCTATTTATACAGTTAAATCTGTTTTTCTTCTATTCATACAGTTATATCTGTTTTTTTCTATTTATACAGTTATATCTGTTTTTTTATATTTATTCAGTTGTGATATGCAGGAAATATCATGTTTTGCACAAACAGAATGGTGTGGCTTTAATATGCTGAATACATAGGTCTGCTTGGAAACACTTTAAACACAACACAGCTTGATACATTTGTATTGTATTTCCAGCTATTATCTCCCAAGCAAGTTTTCAGTGTGTAATATAGAAGAATACCATGAGTTTCTCAACAATGGGGGTGGAGCCTGTTTGTTCAATAAACCATCAAAGGTAACCGGATGTATTTATACTATGTCCAGGGCGTTGTGAATGTAATTTGGTGTATAATATAAAAGTGTTATACAGCAGGATCAAACTGCGGCCCTCTCTTCGCTGACAGGGTATTATGGGGGATGTAGTTTTTCAGCCGCAGTTTGCAGGGTCTTCCTCCTTTTAACTTCCACGGTTCAGTCATTATTGCTTTTGAGTCAGTGTTATTCAGCTTGTTTCTATTTGTTATTATAGCATTTTATCCCATGCATTATAACATCATTTGTAATATAGTATTATTCTAATGAATACACTGTTGTGAATACCTTTTACACTCAGGATAGGTAGAGATGTGACCTGGCTGAATCATATCTTTTTCCTCCTTGCCAGGTAGAGTTAATGACACATATATTCAAAATATTTCAGACAAACCCATTTGCAGGGATGACACAGTTGGAGAAAACGCTACAACCTTAAGTTTGTTTGATCTACAAAATGTGTAGGGGTTGGCGGGGGCATGGAGGGGGGATTTAAGGTGTTTTAGGTGGCATTCCTTCTCTGGCTGGGAGCAAAGCTTTAGATCAGTCTTTATTTCACTAATCTTTTACCTGTCTGGATCATCACAGCATGATTCCTAGAATAGACGCTACAGTTTAATGCACAGTCTAGCGCATGTAGTATGGATCTAATAATGGAGCCTTTGCTATATCCGTATGTGTTCTATGTAGCACAGTTCTTAAAGGTACACTGCAGCAGGGAACAAACGTTCGGCATGTATAGGGTGTTATGTGTAAAAGTAGTAGTAGTAGTAGTGACCCACTAGAGACTAAACTGTGCTGAAGTGACAAAGGAACTGCAAAATCAGGCATTACTAGGCGAGTTGTAAAGACAGGTAACGGAGAGATTTTTCCTGCTCAGCTATTAGTGTCTGATTCCCAGTCAGTTCAGCACAATTGACTCCTTGAGAAATGTATATGTGGAACAATATAGAACCCGTATATATATATATATGCCCGTAGCCTGTGGTTGAGCTGACAGTAATTAACTCTTTGTTTGAATGTAACATTTTAAATGGTTTCCTTTCTGGGTTTTATTTTGCAGCTTCTGGATCCTCCTGAGTGTGGGAATGGCTTTGTTGAAGCTGGGGAAGAATGTGACTGTGGCTCCATTGATGTATGTATCTATCTCATGTTTACCTTATTGTTTTAGTCTGCTTGAGATTTAAGGGGAGGGGGGGGCAGTCATCCTCATCTGGCTGATCAGCTCTGTCCAGAACACTGAGATCTGTAACCCCCAGGTGCTAAGTTCTGTATCCCAACCCACATGCCAGGTCCTCCCTATGCAAAAAGGACCAGTCATTGCACCTACACACAACAGCCACTGCAACAGATGATTATTTTGGTAGATCCATTTCTAAAATATATTTTATTACCAAGTAATGCCAACTCTAGAAGTAATCTGCTACTTTTCAAGCCAAGCTCTGTCCTTAAAACCGGCCACAAGTACGCCCCTACTGCTGGAACCCTCAGCATATATTGAACACTGCCCAAACCAAATATTGGATCTATTACCTGGTGGGAGGCTGAGCATGATATGGCCATATAATGTAAGAGCATCAGCAATTCTTTCATCCCAGAATGCTGTGTCTCTCAAATTAAGTGGGTTTAAGGTAAGACAGAACTGATTCCTTGGTGTGCAGTGTTGTCAGGTGGGTTTCATACCATGCAGAAACTTAGGCAGGTGGGCCAGATCTTTTTAATTTAATGAGGTAATACAGTAAAACCTGTGTGCTTTGTAGGCAGGAGAGGGGACAAACAAAATCCCTTGTCATTCACATTTGGGCTGGAGGCTACCCGTTAGACCTTGGTTTATTGTCTAAAATAACGTATCCTGAAAGAAAATACATATAAGGACTACTCAATAAACAGGGAATGTAGATGCAGCTGAATGGGAGAATTTTTCCAACTCCACTGCTTTGGCCTTAAGTTTGAAATTCCTCTCTCAATTACCTGCGATTGTCTCTGTATTGAATAGACCCCTTCATTTATAAATTGCACTATTTTATATTTAATTCAAATCGTTATCGTGTCTAGAATTAAGTTGCTGGGCTTTCTGTGTGTCTGTCATTTCCCACTAACTCCATCCTGAGATCTTACCCTGCAGGACTGTATGATCATTGTGATCTTTCCTAGGAATGTGCTGTAGAAGGAGGTGATTGTTGCAAGCAATGCATGTTAACAGAGGGATCTGAATGCAGTAATGGACTGTGCTGTACAAGCTGTCAGGTAAAGGAAGCCTTCCCCCAAATACAACCCTGCTGGGTTCTATTACATTGATTGTACCATGAACGATGAGAATAAAGAAAGATTCTAAATGATCTATACATTGTGCTAGCAAAACAGCATTAAATGTGTCTGTGGTGCCTCCTGTTCATGGCGCCAGTCTGTGGTTTGATTTGCAAAATGAACTACTTTCAATGGGAAATTGGGTAATTTGTACATTTAATTTCATAAACTGGAGACACCGCAGACACGTTTAAAACACATTTTTCTTCTAACTTATGCATTTATTACAATTCTGTACAACAGTAATGATTGTTTTTATTCTCCACATTCACAGTATAGTCAATGTTTAGATGACCCTGTAAGTGAATAGACACAGGGATTAGAAGGCACAGGCCCATCTAACGGAGTTGGAAACCTTCTCGAAATGACAAATCTTTCCAATTCAATCAGATTTTTGTTTGTTTCTTGACTCTGCACAGTTAACCGCTTAGGGAATTAAACCCAGCCTGTGTTTGTACTACTTGAAATAAGTTTGTTTACCCCATGTCAGCCCTCATTTATGAATAGCATTAAACCTTTTACTTATCTGACCCGCATCACATGTAGAGCCTTATTCAGGCTGCTATTTCACCCACTATTTCTTTCTAGAATATTTTGTTTTGTATTTTAATATTGCATGTTTTTATCTTTATTTGGAAACAAGGAGATTGAGCCTATAACAGATTAAGTCCTCTTCAACCACTTCTATTCAGACAAAAAACACGTAATTAAAAAGACATTTGGTAATTTATTATTTTTTCTTCCTTTTTCAGTAAATATATTATTCTATTTATTTTGTGTGGTTATTCTATCACATGTTGGTTTATGCTTTATATATATATTTGTTTGCACACTAAATAGCACGATCCATGTTTCATTATTTGATAAAAAAAGGTTTTGCTTGGACTCGTGTAGCTTGTGAATGGTTTTAATCCTTGTGATAAATGTCATATTGTTTATGTTTCTTTTGAAGTTTAATACAAATGGGATTGTATGTCGAGAAGCAGTGAATGACTGTGATATCCCTGAAAACTGCACTGGAAACTCAAGCCAGGTAAAAAGACGTGCATCATTAAACTGAAATGCTTCTGTATCTTTACTCTTGTGTATACCGCATTCATATATCACACGTTTCAGCTACTCAGACCTCCCAATGCTAGAGGGTTATTCACATTATCATTAACATTCCACAGATCTAACTATACATTGTGTGGGGACAAGCTTGGTAATTTCCTCCTGCATGAAGATTAAGGTTGGCCCTACATAAATCATTGTTAAATCTTCAAAGAGTAACCTATGCAAGGCCACCTGAGCTCTTCTAGCAGCAGATGATAAAAATAATGGTATGTAAAGAAAGTCCTTCTTATCCTGAAACCCCCCCCCCCCCCAATATAATGGGGTGTGGGTTTAGTAAATGAGAGAGAAGAAAATTACAGCTAAACACAAACACCACAGAAGTGTAAAACAGCCTCTGTCTTATGGATAAAACATTCCAAAAACATGCTCTTAATTGCCAGTGTTTACTTTTAAAACACCAGTTTAATTGAATACCTTGCTTTTTTCAGTGTCCTTCAAATCTACATAAGCTGGATGGATATCAGTGTGACAATGAGGAGGTAAGTCACCACTTCCATTTTATTAATGATAAAAAAAAATTGTAACTGGGGAAGAGGAAATAAGGGATGTCTTTGTCTATCCCAAGGACAAGGTACTAATATAAAAAAAACCAAGACTGAGCTTTATATTGACCTTCTTGGTTCTATCTGCTGCCACAGTCCATGTTCTCTTTTGTTTCTTTTAACATCAGGGCCTCTGTTTTGGAGGTAGATGCAAAACCAGGGACCGGCAGTGCAAGTATGTCTGGGGAGAAAGTAAGTGCCCTTATTATTTATTTCAATGAATTATCTCAGCACTTTCAGGAGCAGCAGAAACAAAGTAATTATTACCCTGAATGGACACATATTGCACCCCTGTGATAAATGAGCTGTATGTGACTGCAAGCTGCTCGTGGTGGGATGTATGGACGCCTGATCATGAAAGTGTTGAGAATTTTTTTTTTTTTTAAAGCACAATTTCTTTTTTATTATGAAGATTATGTTTATGTGTCTGGGATTCTGCAATACAAATTCTGAAAAAAATCTTCTGCTACATATTTCTGAGATGTCCAGCTTTTTTTTTATATTATAATAATAATAATTATACACATTTTGTGTTGGTTACAGAAGTGACAGTTGCAGACAAATATTGCTACGAAAAGTTGAATATTGAAGGCACTGAAAAGGGCAACTGTGGCAAAAACAAAGAGACCTGGATACAATGTAACAAACAGTAAGATAACTGGGTGATATAAAATAGCTTGATTGGGCTGCAGTCTATTTCAATTTGCTGTGACAGGAGAGCGCAGATAGTTGAAACCTCTCATGCATAGGATAATCTAACATTTTATACTTCCATTTGAGAAAATCTAATGACTCTGACTGGGTGTTATATATAAATAACAGTGTTAATTTATGTCTAATCCAGATTTGTTTAGTCAGGTTTTGCTCTTGCGCCTGTATGGTATGTATTAAACTGTCACAATGAGGTTTTCTACATACCTGTATGGTATGTATTCAACTGTCACAATGTTTTTTTTTGTACATACCTCTATGGTATGTATTCAACTGTCACAATGAGTTTTCTACATACCTCTGTGGCATGTATTCAACTGTTACAATGGGTTTTATACATACCTCTATGGTATGTATTCAACGATCACAATGGGTTTTATACATACCTCTATGGTATGTATTCAACTGTCACAATGGGTTTTATACATACCTCTATGGTATGTATTCAACTGTCACAATGGGTTTTAAACATACAAAAAAGGGGCAGAACTTTTTATTCTCACTTTGCAACTTTTTTGTTCAGTGCAGACAACGCTTTATAGTTGCACGCTTGGTTTACACTCAGCTCTGCGTCTCTGTCGAGGCAGAGCTGATTTGACTAAGGTGTGCGTGCTGGTACAATCAGGACTCGCGCAGGCTCTCTCCCCTCACATCTTTAAGTGTGTTATAACTGTTACAACTGGTGGTGAGAGAGACCCTCATTTTTACATCCAATCAGCAGAATAGACCTAGTAAAGCTGCTAATCACAGGATAAAATAGCATGTATGTTAAGTGTTGCTAAAAATTATGCTATATTTAATTAAAAGATGGCTTCAACTGTAGGCATTTTAATCCATTTATGAAGGAATACAGATAAAGAACCTTATTGAGCCCTCTTTTCTCTATATAGCTCTATCAAGGGGTGGACATGTTGTTTAGACTTTTGGGTCAGATGAATGACAAGCTGACCCAAGATGTCCGCCCTCTGATACAGAGCAAAGAGGGCTCAATAAGTTACTTTATTTGCATACTTAAATAAAGAATGTATATTTAAAATGCCTACACTTGATGCAATCGTTCAATTAAATACATGCCACGTTATCCCCATGCCAAGCTTACAGGTTTAATGACTCTTTAAGAAGTAATGTTGTGTTCTCGTTAACGTTATTGTGAAGTAAACAGACCAAAGCTGTGAGCCAATCAAAGGACAGGGAATTTGCTTCTCACTGGAAAGTTCAACTTGAGTAATAACTGGGGTTAACTCAGCACATGTCATAGAGTGGATGCAATCTGTGGAATAATGTAACAGCGGTTTTAAGAAACCTTGCTCCTTTACCCTTTTACAGGGATGTCCTGTGTGGCTATCTTCAGTGCTCTAACATTCCCAACATCCCAAGACTGGGCGAACTCGACGGGGAAATTACAACATTGTCCTTCTCCAAAAACCAAGTAGACTTCTTCAATTGCAGGTAACGGCTACTAGACTGGAGTGCAGTATAACTGCTGCGGAAAATCATGAATTACCTTATGTCATGTTTAATTAAAAGATAGAATAAAATCAAGTTTAGGCATTTTGAACAGAGTGTCCAATGAATAAAGAGACAATTGCAGGGAATTAGGATGGCAATTTCAAACTTTAGGCCAATGTAGCCGAATCAGAAAAATCTCCAGTCCAGCTAAATGGGATCATTTATCAACTCAGCTACTTTTGGTCTTACGTTTGAAATTCCCATCTCAATTTCCTCCAATTGTTTTATTTATTAAATAGACTCCTATGTGAAAGAATACAAATCAAGTAGTGTATTGAGACCTCTTTGGGTTTAAATCGCTATCAGGGGCAGACGTTGTTTAGAATCTTGGGTCAGATCTTCCTTCCTCTGACCCAACAATCTAAACAACATGGCTGCCGCCTTTCATTTTTTCCTGACAGTTGTCATTTAACCGAAGGATAGACAAACTTGCCCTCAATCGTTTTCTAGGAGCTATAACTCCTGCTTCTCTTTTAAAATCCAGAACTCAGCCGGTACACTTCTTGGCTTAAATACTAAGCAAAAACCCATGAAGGTGACCAAAATATTAGAGATTTATTCCAACACATAAGTGGCACTGGCGTTGCTGAACAACCCTGCTATATTTGGTTCACTGAAAATTAGAATGTAAGTCTTAGAAAATGAGTAAATTGGATGTAGGAAATACAAATATATTGAAGTACCTCAATAATCAGCAGAATCAACAGAAAAGAATTCAAACTACACAGATTCTCAAATGTCAATGTAACCCCAGCATTGCCTTATAATGTATTCATCACCCTGTGGTTGGGGTGCTTTTGTTTGAGGACTGTGGTTTTCATGTATTCCTCTTTGATTTGGCATCTGGACCAGCGGCATATATATAGATTTTGTGCTGCCCTATGCTTGTCTGAATCCATAACCCCAACCCACATTTTGTCCCACCACTTCCTTTTCAGGCCCCCCCCCATAGTGTGCAAGGTACATGAAGTCCATAGAACATTATTAAAATGCAAAATACCCTTCACCAAGTCCAGTAAATGTCCACCATGATCAACTTTGGTCCTTACCTGTGGCCCCGAATCGCTTTGCACAATGTCATCCCTGCCCCCAAATCCCTTCCAAGTGCCATGTCTTCCCTCATTCGCTTTCCAGTGTCTTGTCTGTCCTCTAATCACTTTAGTGTGCAATGTCTGCCCCCAATTCACGTTAGTGTGCCATGTCTTCCCCTTAAGAACATCCCTTAGCTCTTGGAGCCTTATTGCCCCTCCACCCCCCCAGCCTGCAGCCATAGGCCTTGTGGGCTCCACCAGGTCCCCAATGATAAACAAACACACAATGCTCAGCACTTCAAAGAAAAGTTGAGGTGTTTAAGCCGCAAGTGGCAACACTTTGACCCAGAAGTCTTTCTCAAGCCATAACAAATGTGAATAATGAGAATATTTGTACAAACAAATCAATTACAAGGGCATAGCTAATTGCCCAGGTGCAAATAATCTATTAAAGACCGCAATGTTGCACAAGAAATCTGAAGGAAAAATAATATTATCATAAGGATGATCGTCATAATGTACAATTTAAATACAATTAACCAGAATTTTTTATAATTCAATAAAAGACACATCATATTTATATAATTTTCATGAATGATTATCATACCATCTAAGGCTTTACAATCACATAGGGGTATGATAATCATTTCCCTCCGTTGTCCCCACCTCTCTAGCCACCCATATCCACACCCACCCCCTACACAAGAAAAAGAAATGACTTCCCTTTCCTATTCATGCCCCACTCTCTCTACTGAACCTTCCATAATCTATTAATAATATCCCTATCAACCTTTAATTCATTGTTTGGTGCCATAGATTTGGAATTATTTGTTTAGTGCCATTCAATTGATGTATCAACACCATTTCCCTATATCTGTTAGGTAGAATACTATTATTACGTCTGCTCTAAAGGCCAGTCTAACTGAAGTAATGTGATGTATGGTGGTATATATTTAATTTTACCACCAGGAACACATTTCCTCAAAATAAGTTAACCTACGATGAATCAGGTACTTATCTAAGAGGCTTAGACTGTTACTGTTTCATCTGTCCATATTAAAAATGTAATACGATTATACTAGTATCATTAATAGTGTCCCCACTATATACGGGTCCTTAGTAAGAAGATTGTCCTACCAGAGGGAAACTCCAAATTCCCCTTAATTATCAACAATGGTGATTGAAATGATGATTACACATTTATGACTCTTAGCACTGTCCCTGATGTTAATAGTACAAACACTCACATGGCTTGAGAAAGACCACATGGTCAAAACGTTGCCACTTGCGGATTAAATTCCTCACCCTTTCTTTGAAGTGTATTGGGTATTTGTATAGCCATACATACATGGCTGATCTGAAGAGTTGTTTGCTGTCAAGTGCTCTCCATCATGTAATTGTTTTTTTACATTGTATTACACTATTCATATTTCTTTTTTTTTCTATCCCGTGTGTGCTCTGATCCGTTATTGTAGTGTTTTCTGTAAAACTCCAATAGTGATTGGGTAGGGGACATCTAGTACTTAAGTAGCGCTCCAGTCAAGTACATACTTAACAGCAAATGTAGCCCTGCTTCTCAGCGATTCCAGTATGTTATATTTGATATAACTGGGGTGTGTGGAACATCTCTTATCTGTCCTTGCAGTGGTGGCCATGTGAAATTGGATGAGGACACGGATCTTGGTTATGTAGAAGACGGAACTCCGTGTGGTGTTGGAATGATGTGTATTGAACGCAGATGTCTCCCTGTTGATTCCTTCAACATCAGCACTTGCCTGGGCAGCACAAGCAAGATTTGTTCTGGTCATGGGGTACGTACGTATTGTCATTGGTAAGAAGCACTCCTCACTGATTAACAGGAAATGACCTGGCCGGGAAGGCGTAGACTCTCATCCTCTAGAGCCACTCTTCTCCACTCTACGTTTATCCCATTCTGTACCTGTGGGTGAGCCCCCCCCCCTACTAAAATCTACATATTTTTATGTTATATGAGTGTACCAGTTTGGAGAGGGTGCATCAGAACTACAAGTTAAATGAGAAACCAAATTGCTCTGCAACATAGAAGTCAAATAGTGTCATAACATTGTAATACCTTGTCAAAGGACCAGGCTCGTAGCTCTTTCTCACCTTCCCGCAAAAAGCAAAGTATCCCAAATGATGACTGTACTTTCACTGTGTGCATACGTACATTGTACAGGCGTGTGTACAGAACTCACATCTGCACTCAGGTTTTTTTGCTGGAAAAATATAACGGTCTACTCAATAAAGAGAGAATTGTAGGCAATTGAGACGGGAACTTTAGGCCAATGAAGCTGAATGGGAGAAATTTTCCAACTCAGTTACTTTGGTCCTATGTTTGGAATTCCCGTCTCAATTCATTGCAATTCTCTCTTTATTGAGTAGACCGTTATATGTTTCCATGTTCCCCGGCAGATTATAAAATGCAAGTGTGTCCAGGGAAAACCAGTTAATAAAGGAGTGGATCTCACGGAAACTACTTGGATTAAGGAATCCATTTCTCTCTGATCACATATGGATCATGCATGGTGCAGGGCACCAGGTAAACTTTAGAAATAACACAAGTCTTTTTTTGTACCCGTCTCTGTAGATATGCAGTAATGAAGTAAAGTGTGTCTGTGACCAGTTCTGGGCAGGAGATGACTGCAATCATTATTTACCTCTACTAACCAAGCGGGTAAATGAAAATGTGTACGAAGGTTTGTATACACTCCCCTTCACCTTAATAGTGGAATCACCAGCCAACGAGTTGGTCCAAGTAAAATGAATGTTTGTAGTGTAAAATGTATTCTCCCATTTTCTTTCTTAAGTTTTTTATTCACTGTTCAGTCAAGAGCATCTATGTACCAGGTTAAACAGCGATAGGAAAGCTTTAAGGAAAGTGTTGCAAAGCTATCTGAATCTCTTTGTTTCTCTTCCAAACTGCCATGGACTTTAAATTAAATTAAATCAATAGGTTTGTAGCCCACACAATCTGTAACAGCCAGTGGTGTATCTTGGCTGTGCCCAGGGGTACAGGTTACTAGTCTGATCTAGGACTGCACTCTGCTGGGCGGCGCTTTTTGCAGCCCCCACCCATGGCATAAAAAGCCGGCCTGCTCTGTTAGTTTTTTTTTTAAAGCCTGTCTACTCCATTTTTTCCAGGTAAGCAGTCAAGCATTTTGGGGAGAGAGATGGACCTGGGAAGCTGTTTTGGGCACAAAGGTGGAACTGGGAATGTGTTTTGGATACGAAGGTGGCACTGGGAATGTGTTTGGATACGAAGGTGGCACTGGGAATGTGTTTGGATACGAAGGTGGCACTGGGAATGTGTTTGGATATGAAGGTGGCACTGGGAATGTGTTTGGATACGAAGGTGGCACTGGGAATGTGTTTGGATATGAAGGTGGCACTGGAAATGTGTTTGGGCACAAAGGGATGGTGTTTGATAAACTGTTTTTTTTATGTTAAATATATTTTTTATTATTGTTTTACAATCATTACAAAAAAGTTAAACATTATATATATATATATATATATATATATATATATATATATATATATAAACAGCTTACAATAAATACATACACACATAAAAACATTACATGGCTTTTCTACATTATAAATACATTACACTCCTCTTTCTCTTGATTTCCATGTCCTCACATTACAAATGTATAACAAATAAACTGAGAAGGTGTTTAGGGCACAGAAATGGCGCTGCGAAGGTGTTTAGGCACAGAGATAGCAATGGGAAGGTGTTTGGGCACAGAGATAGCAATGGAAGGTGTTTGGGCACAAAGATGGCACTGAAATTATGTTTGGGGACAACACATGACACTGGCTAGGTGTTTGGGGACAAATATGGCACTAGCCAAGTGTGGCACTAGCTTACATGGGGTCAGACCAGGAGAAATATAGATGCACAGTACCCCAACGTTTTGGCGGTAAGCCTTCAACCGGAGTAACTACATTTATTGTCTTTTAAATGATATGTGGATACATATTAGATATTTTTGTTATTTTGCTATGGATTATTAGAAACATAGAAGCATGGAATGTGTCGGCAGATAAGAACCATTCGGTCCATCTAGTCTGCCCAATTTTCTAAATAATTTTATTAGTCCCCAGTTCCCCATCTTATAGCTAGGATAGCCTTGTGTCTATCCCACGCATGCTTAAAATCCTTGACTGTGTTTACCTCTACCACTTCCGCTGGAAGACTATTCCATACATCCACTACCCTCTCAGTAAAGTAATACTTCCTGATATTACTTTTAAATCGTTGCCCCTCTAATTTAAGACTATGTCCTCTAGTTGGGGTAGTATTTCTTCTTTTAAATATACTCTCTTCCTTTACCGTGTTGATTCCCTTTATGTATTTAAATGTTTCTATCATATCCCCCCTGTTACGTCTTTCCTCCAATCTATACATGTTAAGATGCTTTAACCTTTCCTGGTAAGTTTTATCCTTCAACCCATGAACCAGTTTAGTAGCCCTTCTCTGAACTCTCTCCAAAGTATCAATATCCTTCTGGAGAT